>OY855914.1:19958471-20400971 GCA_963693305.1 Meandrina meandrites
CATCCAGTTTACCAGAGAGATCGAAGAAGATGGAAAACTTCCATTTCTAGACTGTCTGGTAAGCCACGACAACAACGAACTACATACGACAGTGTACAGAAAACCGACACATACCGACAGATTACTGGACGAATCATCCTACAACCCGACTTCTCACAACGCTACGACTATCAAGACTTTGACGAGACGAGCGAAACTGGTTTGTGACACAACAGACAGTTTATCTGACGAAAACAAATACCTTGACCGTGTTTTCTACAAGAACAACTACAACGCCGACTTTGTTAGAGGAAACACTCACCGAACTACTGAAACTACAGAAACCAACAAGAACCCTACATTTGTTACTACAGCGACTATACCCTACATCAAGGGCACTTCTGAGACCATCGCGCGGATTCTACAACCTTACGATATCCGTGTAGCTCACAAGCCTATAACTACGTTACGACATTTACTGACCAACGTTAAAGACAGAGACGAACCTAACAACAGACAGGGAGCGGTTTATAAGATCAAATGCTCCGACTGCCAAGCCTCCTACATTGGAGAGACTGGTAGAAGCCTCGACACGAGACTGACTGAACACAAACGAGCGACTAGAAATGGTGATGTAAACAATCACATTTCTGAACACCACCGACTCACTAATCACAAAATTGAAAGGGACTCTGCTGAAATTTTAACCTACAGTACGAACTATTTCCAACGACTGACTCTAGAAAGCTGGTACACAAACTTAGAACAAACGCCTATCAACAGATGTCAACAACTACCGGCACCTTACAAACGACTAATTAACGACATAAACAAAACCGACGAACAGACCACGAACAGAACGACTTAATTTGACTAACAATAGACGGATCGAAACTGACCAATTACTGTTGACGGACTTAACACGAGTCTTACAGCCAATAACATCACGGCTTAACTGACCAATCAGTTACAACGGACCAGACTTATAACATCACCCACTGACAACAACTTTTCACTTGACTCTGAAGATGACTTCCGCACAGGTTGTCGAAACGTCAGTCACCAACAACAGTTCTTCTCAGAACTACTCTCACCCGGACGATCACACTATACGAACTTCTGATACTCCTGGGTTCAAACGATTTACTATGTTTCTTTTGCCGATTGACAAAAATATTTCAAAAATGAGAATCTCCAGCAAGACGTTTTTACCTTATTAGTGTAAAATAGTAAACAAAAAAAAAAAAAGAGTATTTTTTTTTACCTTTTCACGTTGTCGGGAACCGCAGGAATGGAATAAGCTTAATATATAGATTTAGGCAGGCCTAAAAGCGGAGCTCCCATTTAATAATTTTTTGCTTGAATTTACAGTGTTTTGATGTCCATGCTTTTTGTTGGGTTCCTCACGTATGCACGGAGGCGCACATATCAAATTTTAGTATTAAAACTTTTTACAACTTTTACTGTACACTAATAAACTTCCTAGAGTAAATCAGTGAAAAAAAGGACCTCGATGAAGGCAAGGAAATTTGTTTTGATTTACTTCAAAACAGTCCAAGCAACTCAAGGCAAAAAAGAACTACAGCGCGATACAAAGTCAGTACGCGGCTAAAGAAAATGAGCTCACGCCAGAACAAAGAAAATCACGGCTGTAAAACAAACCTGGCAAATTCATCGAAAGCCGGTTATTCAAGTTATTTTAAAGTAGTTTTTTGTGCAAGAGTTGTGGCAGTTTGTGATTTAGAAGTGGTGCTCGCTATCTAACAAGCGAACAATGTAGTTTGAGCCGTCTTTATTTGGTTGCATGATTAACTATTCTGTTTTATCGTACAGGTTGCACGCTTAATACATTAGAGAATTTTATTTAGAGAACTAAATGAATTTTCTTCGTTTCTGGTGAGCAAATGTACGGTAGAAAAAGTCTGAACTCACTCACCCAGGTGCAGGTAACACGCAACGAAACCGGCGTAAATAATTGTTTAGGAAAACAATGCAAGCGAACAAAATAACTGTTAGTTAATTGTCGACTATTGACATTATTAAAACCTGTGTGGATCTAATTTCTCCTCATAAAAGTTTATAGATTGACCTTTTCTCGCCTTTCCGCCCTTTTTTGGCCAATGTTATTTCACCTCGCTCAGGCGCAGTGGAAATAAAACAGAGATCAAAACAGGCTTACTCGCGTTTCGGCCCCAGGCGTCTCCTCGCCGGCTCGCTTCGTTTGCTGACTCGTTCTCGCGGCTTCGCGACTCGGGCGTGTAGTCCTAAACATAATGGATAACAAATTTTGGAAACCCACAAAGTCGAGAAAATTTGGTTGTCATGTGAGCGTACGACCACCCGTTCAGACTCTGGGGGATGGAGAGGCTATCCGACCGGGGAAGTAAAATCCCGTCGTTTCTTGGTGGGAGATCGCGCGATGCTGCGCTATTTGTTGAAAGTTATTATTTTTTTTTGTGCTTAGCTTAGCATCCTCGAGTTCACTTGTTTAAGGCGACTGGCTCAATCAGCGGCTGTCACCATATTCTTTCTTATTCTTGTTGTTGAGCTTTCTTTCGTATTTCATATACTCTTTATTCGCAGACGTCTCTGCTCCAGTTTTCTCAAACTGTTTAAAAGACATTGTGGCCATTGCTGACAGAGGAAAAACGTCAACACGAGTTTCATGGTCACATCCAATCGCTACAGACAACTCGGGATACACACCTAACATAACCCACTTTGGAAAACAACCAGGGGACTTATTTCCCGCTGGGAAACACAAAATCCGATACCTGGCCTATGACAATTTAGGAAACGTGGCCGAATGCAAGTTTGAAGTCTTCGTTACAGGTAACGTCCTTGTTTGAATTATGATACTCTTCCCCTCTGTTAGACCGTATTAACAGAACTCGTAATATACAATTAAAATTCCCTCCTTTCCACCTCGGACAATACTGCTGCAACATACGTACAAACAAACGTTTTTATTTTGTTGTCTTCAATTCGACAAGCATTACTTTCCAACTTCTACGGAGAAAACAATTTTAAACTGTGTTGAACTAAACAGCATTTAAACGCGGTTTAGCTTTGGTGTGAATGGGTATAAGATTTATTGAAAGTGCTAGGCTCTAATCCTTCTTATTAGTCGGTTTAGATGTAGAATGCCCCGTTTTCAGCTGAGCTTGGTACTTGAAGCATTGTTGCTTATATGTTTTCCTAATGTATTAAAGGAGCAATGTCACGATGTTAAAGTCTTTTTTCCGATTAGTTTGAAATTGAAGAAAACCTAAAAAAAAATAGTTTTTTAACATAGAAAAACACCAACGGAATAATAAAAACACCAAAATAGCCTAAATGGTTTCGACGAAGATTAAGATCGATTACGACCAACAAACTTGAAAAAAATTGCCAATTTTCTCAAGAAGCGTTGTTCGTGACGTAGCTCCTTTAAATAAGTATTTTGCTCATACGATTTGCTCGCTTTCTCAGTTGTTCGATGCTTGCCTAAATTATATGCTCCAGCCGGTGGCGGCTTGCAGTGTACCAAAGACAACCAGTATGGTTCAGAATGTTCCTTCGCTTGTCACATTGGGCATACTATGACAGGCTCTTCCCGCAGAGTATGTGAAATGGACTCTGCAACGTCCGTGGGACTCTGGACAGGAAATGAGACAAACTGTGCATGTAAGGGTCCACTAAAATATTGATAATAGATATGAGGCTAGAACCTATATTTCAATATGGATTTAAAAAAAAAAATGAATAAATTATTACACCAACTTAATGCTGGCAAATTATCAGTTTTAGTTGAAAGAAGTTGCCAGTTCTTAATTCATTTTCATACAAAAAGCGTCCGCATCGCAACAATTTGTAACCTTTAGTTCAGGTCACATACATGTGTCAGAATTTTGAATATTATTTTTATGACATATGTTTATTCCTTATCGCGAACACATTCAATGAAATAGTAAAAAAAAAACACAAACAAACAAACAAACAAAAAAAAACAAAAAAAAACAGAACGCTGGCTACAAAGCTCACAAAACAGTGCCTATGATGCTATAGAAATTTTATACAGTAAGACACTACCTCCCTTAATAATAGGGTCACTCACTACCTCTTCATTGGTTCTTAAAACAATAGACAACAGGTCATAACAATGTCAACAATGCCCTTAGCCCTGAATAACAATAGAGGTAGTGTTTACAGTGAGCAAATGAAAATAGAGGTTACAGAGAGGTAGCGTATCACTGTCTCTGGAACCTGTATTTCATTCGCCCTCTGTAATCACTACCACTTTTGGTTTTCACGGCTAGGGGCATTGCTATGACCTCTTATTTGTTGTTTTGATAACCAATAAAATAAGTTGTTTCGAGAGGTAGTGGGGATCCATTTTAGAAACTTGTAATAATACTCTTTAAAAATACAGTCAATAAGTTAATCAAAAGCCCGTCGGGATTGCAGTTGAACAAGTTGAAAATATTGACCGTAGTTAAGGTGGGCATTATATTTAAGAGGCTATGCCTGAGAATTTCGAGAGTTGCTGGACAGGGTCGAAAAATCGAAAATCCTGATACTTTGTCAGAAGAACACCTGTAGAGGACTTTATTCGAAAATATTATTCTTATCTTCTTGGAATTTATAGTTTTTGAGAAATTCGGAAAAAACGAAAATACGGATTTCGCCTCATTAAATATGCAAAAAATAGGAGTAAAATTAGCAAAGTTCTCGATATTTTGATTGAAGCAGTTTGCAATGTTATGAAACGAAATTAACTTAGAATAACAGCTTTACCTTTCCTCTTTCAAGCAATGGGAACTTTTAATTTTTTTTTAGACTTGTTAGGGTACCGCCGCCTTTTGAAAAACTGCTATACCGAGCACTTAGGAAAACAGCAAATATTGAGAAACTTTAGAGGCTCAAAATACATCTTGGTATGTCCGATATCAAGTCGAAATGAACATTGTGCAAAAGTATGGTGTCTTAGCTGTTATAATATGAAATAAAAAATCTGGGCAGTCGAGATTCACACTGACAAGAAACACAGGTTCGCGGTGTACTTTCGTCTAATTTGCATAATGCTAATTTTCAAAGAAGTTTTCTGCTGAGCGATCTAGTCTGCTTTATTCCAATTTGCAGGCTACGATTTGAAGAAAATACACAAACACGAGTTTAAACATGTTTTTACTGCGTTGATATATCAATGTTGTTTTGTGCTTACAAACAGTTTACATGAAAGCAAAGGGAAAAATCACAAGTCAGATCTACAATAGTCGCAATTGCGTGACCTGCGTCACGTTATATAATTTTGTTTACTTTGCAACAAGAATATAAACTAGCCCGTTGAGGATCTGAAACTGTTTTTATTCTGATAACAATTCACTTCATTGTATAATTGCAAAATTACAGAAATGACTGTCTAACGAGGCTGGCTTGACATCCAAATATGTTTTTGCAGTGGTCAGGTGTCCTCGTCCCGTAGCCCCTCCTCATAGTGTACAGTCTGGTTGTGGAGGCGGTTTCTTGCAAAACGTGTTTGGAGACAAATGCCTTTCATACTGCAACATCGGCTACAAGCAGGTAAATGGATCAACTGAGAGAACCTGTGAAGCGAATGGCACGTGGTCCGGAGAAGAGTTGTATTGCCAAGGTAAAGAGATAAACCTAAATATTCGGCATTCGATTTTTTTTGGTTATTGCACTAAAGGCACGTATATGTCATTAAGAACGGGTGGATGGCAAAGATCGAGGAAGACGTGTTGGAAAACCACTTCCAGTAGATTTAGATAGCTTACAATGCAGGCTTGCATACCTTACATTTTGATATATCTATGTTAAATTATGACTACTCTTTCTTATTATAGTTGTCCGTTGCGAATCTTTGAAAGATCCAACGGATGGTGACGTGACACCGAATGCTTGCAAAGCTTCTCCAGAATATGATACTACTTGTCAGTTCACTTGCCCCAAGGGGTACAGGTTGCATGGACCACCAATAGCGACTTGTCTTGGTGACGGACAGTGGTCAGAAAACACAACTGCGTTTTGTGAAGGTGAGCTATAATTTCCTGTCATTCAATCGTTCGCTCGTGCCGTTCTTTTTTTCGGACTGGTTCGTTGGTAGGTTAAAGTATGTATGTACAGGCATGCACGCATGCATAATTTGTTTATTTATCTAGAGGTAACCGCTCAAAACAAGAGGTGCACAATACGTTTGTCTATATTTTCCGAACGGAGCACAGTCTAAACCCCCCAGCAGAATATTTAATGAAAAAGACGCCATTCGTTCCTTTGATAGTTCGTGCACTCATTCGTTTGTTCATGTAATTATGTATACATTTGTTTATTTTAAGCATCAAGAGGAAACGCACTATAAGTTTGTCGAAATTTTGTGCCTGTTTTCCAAACAGAGAACAGAGTATAAACTGAGCACAACACTGAAAAAATTCGTTCGTTCGGTCGTCTGTTACTTCGTTCGTTCCTTGCGATCGTTCCTTTTCAGATCCATAGAGCTTCAAAAAAAGTAAATAATTGTCGCTCTTCAGATCAGAATCACAACAATCATTTACTTCATTTGTTTTTTCATTACAAAGAATATATGGGCACGCTGCAACCTCCCGATTCCCTGTACTAGATGTGAAAATTATATATACGCGAGCCAAACATTAGGTTTCCGAATTAGTAACTTGCGATGAAACTAATTCCAGCTAGGCCTAAATAAACCTCGATCGACCGTCTTCACTGATCCACATTCCTTAATATTCCTTAATAGATAAATACTTCGGTTCACAGCATTATTTGGCATATTGCAGGCGGCAAGAATAAATAATAAATAATTAATAATTCTGCATTTCATCGACGATTTCAGCCATTTTTACATTGATGTATTGGTGCACGGCTGCAAATTTAGATATATTGCAGAGAGAGAGCAATAGGATTTTGGGAGGGTAAATAATTATTTATTCTTTGATCTTATTCGCTATTTTAGAAATTTATATTTACTGATGAATATCCCTCCGCGCAATGTTCAATGTGCGAGGTTTAACCCTTTAAATACCAAGTTTCCGGTATTTTTAAGCCGTTTTCTGGGCTTAGGCAATCTGTCGAATTTCGTGATTGCATATAAGAAGCTCAGGTAAAAATGTGTGCTGTTTCAAAACACTGAAGGCTCAAATTTTTATTGTGACGTCAGTATTCAGCCGTTGCTTTCTTGGTAAGCGAGCATACGGGCTCGAATCAGGCAAAAATTTCGTTTTCGTTAAGTGTTTTTTTTTCGAGTCATTTTCCACTGCAGAAGCCCCCAGACTGGCATCATTTATGTGGGTAGAGGCAAACGTCTGAAAGAAACCAGAAGTGAGAGATGATTTGACGATGATTGGAATTATACTTATATTCTTAATTAATTTAAATTTAAATCTGTATTTGTAATTGTATTGTATTGAGCTGAAAAACCCTTTTTAGGGAGCATCAATAAAAGTATGTATGTATGTGTGTATGTATGTACGTACGTACGTACGTACGTACGTACGTACGTACGTACGTACGTACGTACGTACGTACGTACGTACGTACGTACGTACGTACGTACGTACGTACGTACGTACGTACGTATGTATGTATGTATGTATGTATGTATGTATGTATGTATGTATGTATGTATGTATGTATGTATGTATGTATGTATGTATGTATGTATGTATGTATGTATGTATGTATGTATGTATGTATGTATGTATGTAACGCCAAAAACATTTGTATTGAAACATGGCGGTTCATGAGTAGAGTTGTCTCTCTGGCCGTTCTGTGGATGGATTCTGAGACATGCCAAGGCAACTTGGACAAATTTTGACTTTCAAAGAACGCAGTCGGTGCAGTATTTTGCTGGTAGGATTGGGTGGCTCGACACTTATAAAAAATGTATGAAATAGAAATAATTGAAGCCAAGATCATCCTAAAACGAGAGAATCGATATTAAAGTTCGCTTCATGAAGTAAAGGACAATTTAAGGTGACAAATATTATGACTTTCATGGCGTAATTCCCATCACGAAAATATATATTTTCCCTTTTTGAACGGAACTATATCTGTCTGTTTTCAAATCTTTCCGCGACTTCTTTGCTGCATTTTCGCCTTTATTTAAGGTCCTTTCAATGCAAATTCAGTAAACCCGTGAGTTAAAACTTTCTTCTACTATAAGTTCCATTAATCCCTTCACCATCCCTTTCTTCCTATACCATGGTGTAGCTATAAATGTATTCTCCAAATGATGTACATCTTCTCATAACCGCAGGGATTTTAAATCGATTTTGAAGATTGTACGTTGGTTATCATTTCCGTGTTTTTATCTATCGATATGATAGTCTGCGTGCAACCGACTCTTATTGCACATAGGTGGTATGGAAATACGAGACGGCTGAACGTAACATTTATATGTAATTTAAATTAAAGTTAATACGAAAACCATGAAGGGAGATCAAAAAACCTGTACTAGCTCTTTACTCCAAGAAACAGATCTATCACGTAAATACACTGGCAAAACTAACACTCTTGCATTACATTCAGAGGTCAAAATGTTGTTTCGTTTGTACCCAAAGGCCCTGGGGAATAGGACCCCAGTCTAGGGCATGTTATTGTGTTTGTTCCTAAGGTCCTGAAGGAGCAACTTACCTATCTGTTACCTTGCAAGATGCCTGTTGGCTACTAGCGCACTTCATCCCATGCCCGTTTTCTCCCATCGAATTTGTATTGCGTTGGGAGCATTGGAATTTTAGAACAATGTTTTGAATCTTTATTATATCTGCAGATGTGGAAAGACCATCTTTTGGCTTAACCTGCCCCGGTGATATTAAACGGTACGCAGATAAGGCGAGGAACTATACAGCAATAACCTGGCCTCCCGTTGTGACGACCGACAACTCTGGCGTGCCACCGAATGTGACCTCTAGCGGTGTGGAGAGCAAATATTACAAAGGAAAGCACGAGGTCGTTTACAACGCCACCGATGAAGCAGGGAATTACAAGATCTGCAAATTTCACATTACAGTCGAGGGTACGTAAGCTGTTATGTTGTATCCACTGCATATAAATAATTGCAAACATGTTTAAAGCAGTAGTAATATCGGAGTCAAACGAATACCACTTCGGGCGCACCCACCTAATTTTCCCTCTTTCCGGGACTAGTACTCCGGGGATAAACCCCTTCGTACTAGGGAAAGAGGGAAAAGGTGGGTGCTGCTCAGTAGTATTCGTTTGACTCCGATATTACTACTTGGAAACAAACAGAGAAACGACTTTACAACAAAGGGCGGCGGGACAACCATTTAGACATTCGCAACAGTCAGGTAAACAACAATGGGACGTGGAAGAAAAGGAATTATTTCCCAAAGTCAAAAACAAATCAGAAAACCCAAAATCAAACTGTCAACCAAGTATATATTTCAAGATCCGCCAATACACATTTCAGACGAGCTGCTCACAGTAATGAAAACAATGAGCCCGCAAGATTTAAAGAACACGCTTATACAACCGGAAGAACAACAAGAAGAAGTCGACTTAACAGATATGGAAGAGTACGATTTGACGGGATCAGGAGAGCCGGTTTACGAAACACCAATCATGACGCCACAGCTGACCCGCAGAATAATGGCAAATGAGTTTAGCCCGGACCAGGTGGAGTACATAATAAAGAAAAGTTTAAAGTTTTAGGGGGAAGATAAGTTAATCGCCAGCAGCATCAAGAATAGCTTCCACAGCTTGAGCGGTAACAAGTTTGACATCATTTACCCACGAGGCGGAAGAAAGGTCTTTGAAAGCGAACACGAGCATGTGGACCAACACAATCATTCTGTCACGGTATATGTAAATTGATATTTTTTTTGCACGCATTTGGAGAAAAGCGGCAGCAAGTTATCAAACATGGACATAGCTGAATCAATGCAAAAACTCACACCCGAGCAAAAAAAGCTTTTTAATAAAAAACTGGCAGAGGCAATAGCGGCAGCAGCGAAAAAGTTCGAACAAGAAATAGAAAAATACCAGAAAGACCGCTATGTACATTTCAAGGGAAAGAGGATCAAGAAATGCCTAAACCAATGTATCCCATACACGGAGGAAGCATGGGCGAAAGAAATGGAAAAACAAAAGTTCTACAAAAACAAACAGCTAATAAGCTTTATAGATAAAGTTTTTTTCGAAGACGGCGCGCTGCAATTTAAAGAAACACGTCATAAGAGTATAAACAAGGATTAATCACAATTAATAACAGGTTAACAAGAGATGGACACATTAGAACTGATACAAGCGCTTCCGGCAGAACTTCGAGAACAAATCCGCAAGGAGTATGTAAAAGTCAAACTGTGGCAACGTAAAATGGAGGGCTGGAATGAAGTGAATGAAGCGATTTTGTTGGCCCCCTACTGTCTGAAAAACGAGCAGATCACGTGGATTCTGCACTGCTACAAATGCAACCTAGAATGTCAGCGGAACTACCTCTGCAGCCTCTGTTACACAAGAAACAGGCAGAGAGAGTATTTAGGACCGGACATATTCGATCCAGCAGCGTACGACCCATGCTTCGAAAAGGCGATAACAATCAACAGCAAAGTGTGGAGCTACAGGCATTAGTGTTATTTAACTATCAAAACTAAACTCACCACAACTTCTTTATATTTACACAAGGGTGACTGTTTACCTATAATAAGAATCATCTATTAAAACTAAACTTACAACTGCATATTTTGCAATTCTTGGGGGCGAGCTAAAAGGATTATTACCAAGTCCAATGAAATACATCCCCAAATAATCTCCCTCATTTAATTTAATTCTTCGATCACCACTTAAACGGGGTGCCACATATTGGTAATTGACACCATCAATATTCCTTGTACTTTTAAATACCACATGAGATATTGGATCGATTGGAATCTTCACACCTATTTTTTCAAAAGCCCTATCATGATTATTATTAGAAATTGCTAAACCATCAAGGAAGCAAGGAAATGGTATTAATACACGCCAGTCATTTGCGAATTTAACATATTTTTTATCACTTGGAGGATTCAATTGTTCCTTTATATCCCAAGCTCCAGGTATTATTATTTTAGGTCGGAAATCTTTAAACGCATAACCGTTTAGATCTAAATCTTTTTGTAACCTGATTGTATCGTTGTCTATTGTGTAGCCTCGATCATAATTTTTTATTTGAAAAAAGTTCATATCTAAATTTGTTTGTAGAGTAAAATCACCGGAGGAATCGAGAAAGAAAACATCATCGTAAATAATTCCGTCTATATCTGATTGATACCCCTTTACACCGTAAATGATTAAAGCGGCCTTTTCACTAGGTGCTGAACCATCATAACCCGGATTTAAAATGTCAAAATAGATAGTGTCGTCATTCTTATCTTTTGATTTGTAAGTATTAAAAATGATCCTTATATACGGAGGGTTATGGGTGGCAAAGCGTTTGGTGTGGTAGGTAATAGTACTGGAGGCCAACTTGTTTAAAGGGTTAAGAAACCAGTTTTGGTCGTTTTTGTTTTTAGGGTAAAAGAACTCAACACATATAGTGTACTCTCCTTCTTTTAGAGGTGTTTTAGTCAACGCCAACCGCGAGTTGAAAGAATTGTCACTTGTTTTTATAATGTTAAAAGTGTAAGCCTTTTTATTGACACTGTGAAGGTTGGATGTAAAGTCTTCAACGGTAACAGAAGAAATATTGTTTACAGCTGAAACACCAACCCTTTGGGTTAAAAAACCTAAGTCATTCTTTTTATGGGCGTGCCCAGTTGTAATTGCAGAGGAGCCCACATATTTTTTCATTGAAGTGAGATTGACAGCATCTTGATCGCCGACAGGATTCGCAAGTTGCTTTATCGCATGGTCGTTCATGACAATGTCACCAGTAACGCTAGCTGATGACATATCCCCACTATCACCCTTATCACCTTTTGCACCTTTTGGTCCAATAGCGCCTCTCGAACCCGCAGGTCCAGTTGCTCCAGTGGGCCCCGCAGGTCCTGTAGCTCCAGTTGGTCCGGTTGGCCCAGTAGCTCCAGCAGGTCCGGCAGGTCCGGTTCGCCCTTGTGGACCTCTTTATAAAATAATAATAAATAATAATACATAATATTTTAAGAGGAGGCCTCCAATCACCTAGAGGTGGTTTTCAGGAGGGTCCTCTGAGAAAATAAATGTCAAACCTTTAAAATACATTAAAATCTAAGATACAATAAAAAGGACAAAACCTATGCGGTAATAAAAACTAAAAATATCTAAAACTGTAGCTAACTAAGATTAAAAACTAGAACAAGAATTAAAATACTACTAACTAAGGTTAAAAATGGTGTAATAAAAACTGTTTCAATTTGTATTTAAAAATAGTTTTCGGCATCAGTTTCTTTAAAGCACTTGGTAGCGTGGCCCAGTCGTTAATGGCTTTATAATATGTTTTGCTTTTTCCCCATTCCGTTCTTTCACCTTTTAATCCTTTTTCTCCAGCATCACCTTTATCTCCTTTAGGACCTTGTGGGCCAGTATCGCCCTTATCCCCTTTTTCACCTTTAGGGCCACGCGCTCCAGTTGCACCAGTTGGACCAGCAGGACCAGCAGGGCCAGCTTGCCCTCGGATTGAAGTAGACTCTTCATGTGTTTGAGTTGCACCCGTCGCACCGTTAAGAAACCCCATCTCTATATATTTTCGTCAAAATTTTTAAGTGTGGTTTTTTTTGGTTTGTCGTGGTATAAAAAAGAATATTTAGCATCGGTAGCCCTTTCAAGCAGCTCTCTGTCAATTCCCAATTCATCAGCAATACGGTTATTTTCTCTGGGAAGAAAGTTGAAAATGCAAAAGTGGCTACAATTATCTCGGATGTTTTTGGGGACCTTAAAATAGCTTTGAGAAAGATAAATGACGCTGCAATTGCGGTGGCGACCGTTGATAAAATAATCGATAATGTCGTTTTGGTTGCTTTCACAAACCATGTCATCGAAAATTACAATCTTTTGGTTGTCAGTGGACAGCGTTTCCAAAGGAATAACATCGTTGGCGGCTTCAATAACATTATAGTCAGCCACAGGATTGACTCTTGTGTCGAAATCATCAATCAAATATTGGTACTTGTCTTGATGCAGGTTCTTAGCGCAAAGGTAAATTTTGTCGTAGACCAACAGCCTGTAAAGCATATGCATGAGAATATTTGTCTTACCAGAGTTGCTTGGCCCGCAAATAAGCATCCGAAAGGTATCTGCTGGCATACAAGGGTGGCCTTGTTTGTAATTACTTTTTGCACTCAAACTGGGGTCGTAATTGGGAATTTTCATTTTTTTCTGTTATATATACGGCAAAAATATGTCCATGAAGAAGTGGCAAAAACTTGTCAGCGAAAAGGCTGAAGTTGAGCAGCAGAACGACAAAATCCTCGCGGTAATAAAAAATACCAAAATCAATAAAGGGTTTGGCCAGCTATCAGGTGAGGATTTGTTCAAACCTATTACATCGCGGCTTGAAAAACTCCAAGTAGGGGATAGCAACTCAGCTGCTGAGCCAAAAGAAGAGGTTCCAGACTATGGTATGGATGAGTTTGATTTAAATAACCCCTTCGACGGAGATTTTAACCCGGATGCGGAAACTCCACCTCCAACACCATCACCTACACCATCACCAACATCATCACCACCACTATCACCTACATCAACACCGTTGCCACCTTTAGCTGAAGAGGAAGAAACGGAATTAATGGAAGAAACGGAAGAAACGGAAGAAGAGCAACCAAGTAAATGGGGGTCACCACAAGAACTGGTTATCAAGGGATCAGAGTCAGTTGACCTGCAGACACTGAACAGCTTGTTAACAAAATATAAAAACAAACCGAACTATAGGGTAAAAAGCAAAACATCAAAATATCACGGCGACACATTGGCAGTGTTAAAAAAAAAGAGAGATGAAATTCTTGAAAGGAGAAAAAGAGGGGTTAAAATCCCCCAAGGGTATTTCGAATCGATGGAACCCTCAGACGAGGAAATGGAAGGAAGCGGAAGTGTTGATCCAAACGCTTTGGTTGACAGGCTACACTTAAGCTTGGCGTCTATACAGGCGGGCAACACTTCACTGAAGCTGAAAAAACAGGTCAAGCAGATGTTAGGGTTGCTGGTAAAGCTAAAGGAAATAACACAAAAAGAAGCCCACAAAATTTTGGGTAATATTATATAAGCAACATGACAACACATAAATTTGAGTGATATTATATAAGCAACATGTCAACCCATTTTCATTTCAACCTGTTGCTCGACTCGCAGCTGGCTAAACAAAACAACGCCAACAGCAAGTCACATGACTTTACAATTAACTTTGACCCACCAATCGCTTTAGATCCCCCCAAATCATACAGGGCGGCGTTAAATGAGCTGGTATCTATGACCTATTCGTGGTACAACATCGCGAAACAGTACAACAACAACGAATTCAAATGGCGGAAAAAAACAGAGAACTGGAAAACCGTGACAATTCCGGATGGAATGTATGATTACGACGGTCTCAACACCACCATCCAGTCGCTTATCGGAAGAGTGGATCCCAAGGATGAAAAATCCAAGTTTATTGTCCAGCTGTATTTTCACACCACAACATATCGGGCGGTCATTTTATTGCAGGACGGCTACGAGCTTGACCTAACCGAAGGTGAATTCGCCCCGTTGCTGGGTTTTGACAAGAAAACAATAGACGGAGCGAACAATAGGAGCGACCGCGTGCCAAATATAACAAGAGGCGTCGACTGGATCTACATCCATTGTGACCTCATTACAAGGGCAGTGGACAACATCGGGGGTGACGTTATGTTTTCTTTTTCAACCGCTGAACTCTCCGTCAGCAACCCCTTTTCAAAAGAGCCCCGCCGCCTCCTGTGGCACCCGGTGAACAAAAATAGAATCAATGCGATAAATATCAAAATCACGGACGGGCGCAACAACATTATAGATCTGAATGACCAAGACGTGGCTTTAAGCATAATCATTGAAGAAGAAACACCTAAGCTCGTCTGAAAATAATTTACACATAAATAATTTACACCTAAGTATAATAATGAATCATCCGAGCGAGTGGGCGAGATATTATGACGCGCCAAACGGAACATATAGATACAGACACAAAGGTACGGGGGTTGTTAGAGACACCCTGATGAATATAGGAAAGCGGTTCAAAAAGCAAGTCACCCGTCAGACGTTGGAGAAGGCTGTAAATAAAGCCTCGAAGCAAATGCTGAAAAAAGCCGCAGAAAAAGCAGAAGAAAAAGCGGCTGACAAGATACAAGCGGTTTTGCGAAATAGCGACTCAGTTGCTACCCCAAGTGTTAAACCTAAGAGTAAAATGACTCCAAATGTAAAACCCAAGAGTAAAAAGACTGCAAGTGTAAAACCAAAGAGTAAAAAGACCCCATCACAGAAACTTAGTACAGAGTCGCGGCAGAAACTGAAGAAGATGCTAAACCCTGGGGTAGCAACTCAGTTAAGCGGGGATTCACGGAAAAAGTTAAATCAGATTTTAAACGCGGGTCGGGCTGCAAGGATGAAAGTAAACCAATTGATAGCAGAAAATTAAAATAATTTTTTAAAAAGATATATAGGCCGCAAGATGTTCAGAAGCCACAGGCATTTGGAAAAAACAGAGTATGTTCGTATCGGGTTAGACAAACCGATCACTATCCCGGGAAACAATCAGCACCAGGTAAAGACAAACTATAAATTCACACTCACCGACCGAGACAACTGGTATGACTGGTATAACGCCTACTTCCGGGCTGATTTCACTTTCGAGGCAACCGCGGATGGTGCGCAAGTTGCAGCAGATGCTAGGTCAGCACCCATTAACGGCTCATTTTCACTGATAAACAAACTTGTGGTAAAATCATCGGGCAAAAACATGTACAACGTAGACAACATTCACAAGCTCATATTTATCAAAAACTTGTTGGATTTTTCTGATGACTATGCGAGGAGCGCAGCGAAAAACCAGTTTTGGTATTTGGATACAGATAATAGCAATGTGACAGCCATCGCCGCCACTAACCTTGGAATCAGAGAAAGGGGCTTGCTTGCCCATGCTGGTCTTACGGTTGAAACCCTTATACCGCTTAACAGGTACTCATTTTTCGAAGAGTTAGGTGACAAGCTTCTCCCCCCAATGCAAATAGAGTTTGAAATTGAGTTACAATCGGATGCAGAGCTGATTTGGCAAAATGATGGCACCAATCGCAGGGTAGTGGTGAGAAACTTCGAGCTGTGGGTTCCAATGCTGCGTTTCACCAGCGAAGGACAAAAGCTCGCAAATGAAAACTTTTTGAAACCTCAGAAATGGACGTACCTGAATGAAATGATCCAGCCCAGCAGCAGTCGGCGTGACGCTTTCGGACAGTGGCAGATAAATCCTGGTATAAAGGATGCCAAACATGTTTTCATTTTCATTCAACAGTCAAGAAAGGAGAAGGCCTTGACTCAAAACCCCTACTTCTTTGACACCTTTGATATTGATGGAGACAATTCAGCAAAACTTGCAACTTGCCGGCTACAGTACGGCTCTTCACAGTTCTATCCGGAGCTGAACTACGACGAAAACTTCAAACTGCGCATTCTTAATGACTTGATGAACTACCGGTACCGCAAAAACGACTACAACACCGGTGTCCAGCTTCAGCCCAACAACTTCAAGGATTTATACCCAGTACTTTATTTCGACTTACGTGAAAACAAAGATAACATGACCAACGATCCGAAGCAGATGGTTTTCCACTACAGGCTCAACGAGGCGGCCAACGCGCAAGACTACACCATTTATGCAGGAATTTTGTATGAGTCCGAATTTGCTCTCAGGCAGGTGGGTAATGAGCTGGTGATGGGTTAAAAGTGAAATAATTTTGTATGAAATATAAGAATGACGACTTACTATCCGCACAAGATTTCACTTTCAGATGGGCAGAAGGTAAACCTCGCGCGAGCCTTTGGGCGAGGAGAAGCAGTTACACTCAGATTTAAAAACGAAGCTATAACCGGTGGTAGCGACACTTTGCACTTGACCACCAGGCAGATCAAAAAAATAGAGCGCGCTATCAAAAACAAAACGGGCGTGGACATAGAAATGAGTAAGACACAAATCAGACGTGTGCGCAACGCTATCAAAGTGGATAACGCTGTCAAAAAGAAAACAGGATCAGGAATGCGGGTAAAACCTCCAACAGGATCAGGTATGCGCATCAACCCTCCACCATTTATGCGCCCGCCACCATTTATTGGTTCTTGGGGTGATCAAAAAAAAGCCCGCCTTCGTTGATGTCCCCTTAACTGATTATGACTTGCAGCGATGGTGCCGATACTTGAAAATCCCCATTAAAGGTATATTTGCGAGAGACGAGATCCACGTGAAAAACCACTCCCCTTGTATAATCAACATGGATGATCTTGGAGGACCAGGTACCCATTGGGTATGCTGCTGGGGATCAACTGAATATTTTGACTCTTTTGGTTTACCTCCACCCGCAGAATGGGAAATAGAGTTGATTCTTGAAGGTAAACAGACCTTTCTTCGGAATGACAACCAGCTTCAGGAGGAATTCAGTGTGCGCTGCGGCTACTACTGTTTGCTTTTCCTGAATGAGCGTAACAAAGGGCGGTCGTTTCGTGATATTTTGAGCGTGTTTTCTGAAAATACACGCGCCAACGAGGCTGTGGTGAAGGATTATTTTACACATAATGTATAAGCGGGTATCACCCAGTGAAATTTTGCTTATTTATATATTATGAAGGTGTACTGTGTGAAAGAAAAACGTTTCACACCCAATGTGACGGCAAGTGAAAAAATCACTACCACAAAAAACAATAGAAGAATGTTAAAAGTAAAATGCGCAAGCTGCGGCATTACCAAGACAAGGTTCTTACCAGTGAGCGGAGACAAAAAAGGTGGCGCGTTATCGTCAAGAAGGGGCCCTTCAACTGTTGATAAAATTGCGTATGTTGCCTCGAACTTTGTGACCCCTGCCCCCAGTTTCTCTGCAGCGGCCAAAATACTCGGAAGCCAAGCTTTGAAAGGGATTACGGACAACGTAAAGTATTTTAGAAAGAGCCGTTAGAGGGCGTCACAATTTTTCTTGAAGTATATAGGTAGGATGGAGGTATACTGCGTGAAAGAAAAGCGCTTCACACCTGATGTGGTGGGAAGTGAAAAAATTACAACCACAAAAAAACGGCAGAAGACTGCTTAAAGTAAAATGCACCAGCTGCGGCATTACCAAGACAAGATTCATAAGTGACAGTTGGGTTAAACCTGAAAATAATCAAGAAGGAGGTAATATTTTTGATCCAATTTTTAAGTTGACCGCAAGCGCTTTACCTAAAAAGAAGAGAGAAGAACTTGCTCGCGCTGAAAAAAGAATGTTTGGAGGTGGGGTTTTTGATACAGTTGGGAATACAGCAGCTGAAGCTTTCTTTGAGTATGGAGTTCCTTATTTAGCAAAGCAAGGTGTGAAACAAGGAAGATACTTTGCAAGCGAGTTTCTGAGACAACCAGAGTATCAGAAGAAGTTAGCCAATAAAGCCAAACCAATCGCGAGAAAAGCTGTTAATTACACAATTGATGCTTTGTCTGGGGATTTGTTGACTAAAGCCTCAAACAGATTAAGACCAAAAGATATGATACCGGGAAATAAGATGAAAGGTGGGTGTCACACAGTGGGCCAAAGTTGAAATGATTTTTGCTTATTATATAGGAAGGATGGAGGTATACTGCGTAAAGGAAAAGCGTTTTACACCAAATGTATCGGGAAGTGAAACATTCGCAACCACAAAAAATGGTAGAAGAATGCTTAAAGTAAAATGCGCAAGTTGTGGCATCACCAAGACACGGTTCATTTCTAATAAACCCCAAAGCGGTGGTAATTATGATATGAGAGTTTATGCGGGTAATCGGGTAGATGACCCAACAAACCCTCTTTACCAACGTGGTGGGGCTTTTGATTTGCATAAAGCTATTGGCAAGCTGCCTAAGCCAAAAAAGGGGTGGACACTTCCTGGTCATAACTACACAGGACCGTACAATCCCCTTGAAAAACAGCTTTCTTACGACCCCAAGACGGGAAAGATATTGAAGATTTATCAGCAACCCACAGGTGCCACAGACGCAGTTTCAATGCAGCATGACGTTGATTATGCCGTCTGCGCGGGAAAGAAAAATGAGAAAGGTTGCAAACACGCTGCAGACAAAAAAATGGTGAAGGCGCTTGACGCTATTCCTAAAAACAAACGGCAATGGGGTCATGCTGCGGCCCGAAATGCAATCAGCTCGAAGCAAAAAGTAGGATTGGGTGTCGGTGAAACCATCAATAAAAATATCGGCGAAAAGATTCCAGGCTTTCAACCGGCTCAAGATGTGGCTGCTGCAATCATGGCTGTCACAGGTGGAGATAAAGATTTGTTTAAAAAGTATTGGAGTGGTGCCATCGCAAAAGGTGCCTTTAACAAGAAAACCGGTCTGTTTAGCAAAAAGTTTTGGACACACCCTAAAAATACAACTGGGCCATGTAATCAGATTGTATATAAAAATGGAAAATGGCATAACCAATATTGCGACTAAAATATTTTTAACACGTATATAGGAAATGGATTCTGCAACAAAATTCCGGCGGGATGAAATAGAATTGATAAAGAAAAATCTTGAAAACCAGTTGGCGCATTACTACCAAACCTCAGCCAAGTTTAAACGGTGGCACACGCGGTGTCAAACAGTATGCGCGTTAACAGGTGGAGTTGCTACCATTCTTACAGGCTCTGGGTTGGCCGCTTCTCTTTCTGTGGTTGGTGTTGTTGTTGGCGCCCCTTTAATCGCAACGGCCACCTTGTTTTCATTGGTGTCAACCTCCTCCATCGTCACCGTCAAATTTTTCCTGCGTAAAGCGAAAAAACACGAAAAAATACAAACTTTGGCTGAAGCTACGCTGAGCTCAATCAACTCTCTCATATCGACCGCTCTTGAAGATGGTAAAATCTCAGACAGTGAGTACCAAGATATTATCAAAAAGTACAACAGCTTTACTACTGCAAAGACAAAACTGCGTTTTTCAAACCACACTGACGGCGGGGTAAAGGTTAACAGAAGAACATCAAAGACAACTTCTGTTTAATGGAGGGGTGTTTGCCTCAAACCACCATTCGTTGAAACTTTTTTCAGCTTTATTTCTGGTTTGTACCATCTTCGGCAATCTTTTCGTGAGCTTTCCCAGTATTACATTTTTCGCCGGCCAATCGATAGGTGAGACCTTTTGAAAATAGTTGTATAAAAAACAAACGTAGTTACACGATCCGGGGTAGCAACTCAGTTGCTGATACCGCTTGAACTGGTGAATGACATTACCCAAAAAGGTCAGCCCCATATTGTCACCGACCTGATCTACAGAAATGCCGGTTTTTTTTAGTACCGCAAGTAAATACCATAATTTGAGGTGGTGTCTCATCTCTTCATGGGGCTCATCCGGCAGTGGGGGTTCCCATGAGTAAAAGTCAAGCTTGATTTCCGGTTTGATTTCTTTTATTAACGCTTCCTGCTCTTCCACCCACATTTCGTCAAGCTCTTGGAGGCTTTGTTGCCCTCCGAACATCTTTGGAAAAGGGGAAGGGGAATCAAAACTCATTTTTGTATCCATGTATATATGCCCGCGCATAATTATTTAAATGGATAGAAAATTGGCGCGGCGTTACTACAGTCCGCAGGGTTACTGGAAAGGCATTTCTGCCATTAAAAAATTAGCGGTCGCTGCAAAGGTTCCTGAAGTTGTTGCCAAAGAATGGTTGTTCAAACAAGCGCTCTGGCAAATTTACCTCCCCGCACCGCGCTACATTCCTCGTCTAAAATTCGATGTCCCTACACCCAACAAAGTGCATCAGGCAGATCTTCTTTTTCTGCCGCATGATAAAGTGGATAGCAACTCAGTTGCTAAAACTTACAAATACGCGCTTACTGTTGTTGATATTGCCAGCAGATTCAAAGAAGCTCAACCTTTAACCTCTAAAAACTCTGATGAGGTTGCTAAAGCTTTTAAGACAATTTATACACGTGGACCTTTGAAATGGCCTCAACTGTTGCAGGTTGATCCTGGGCGTGAATTTATGGGCGCTGTTACAAAAGAAATGGAAAATCACAAAACTTCTATCAAACGTGGCCACCCTGAAATTCATAGAGACCAAGCTATTGTTGAACGTTTTAATCGTACCTTGGCTGAGCGTTTGTTTGGCCACCAGTATGCAGTTGAAATGCGTTCGCCTGAGGGTTTGCGGTCTACTGAGTGGGTAAAAAGGCTCCCCAAAGTTGTTTCTGCTCTGAACAACCAAGTCACTCGATTGATTGGTATGAAACCTGCTGCCGCAATCAAGAAAAAAAATGTTTATGCAGAACCGTCAACCAAATATTTGCGACCTGTTGGTTTGAATGAAAAAAAGCTCCCCTCCATAGTTTTGGTTCGGTATTTGTACGAACCTGGTGAGCTTGAAGGTGGGACAAAAAGAGCCACTGATCCAATCTGGTCCTTGGATGTTTACAATATTGAACGTTCTTTTACCAAACCGAATCAGCCCGTTCTCTACTATTTACGCGACGGCCCTAAGCGTGGTTTTGTACGTGAAGAACTGCTTGTTGTACCTCCAAACACACAATTACCCCCAACTAATGTAAACTAGATATGGTATTCAATTGGTTCCGTGTGTATGCCGTCTGGTAAAACCCAGCGTTTGTCATAATACGCGCTCAACCCCAGCTTTTCTTGCTCATATGTTACTATATTCCCATCCCGCATTCTGAAACCTCTGTTTGTTGCCATATCCTTGTTTCCGTTCAGCGCTGATTTAAAACGTTGCCAGTTTATTTCGTTTTGCCTCTGTGACATCCCTTTTGAGCTCAGTTTCTTCTTTTTCACCTCCACTTCTTTCTCGTTTTTTATTTGTGATGTGGTGATTTGGAGATGTTCTGTATAATAACATTTGGAGCACAGCGCGATCATCCGCTCCCCTTCAAATTCTAGCTTGAACAATCCTGGGGTTCTTCCGCTCCATTTGTCCCATGCCAGCCATTTTTTGTTTTCTGCCTCATATTCCGCTTTCATTTCCGGTTTCACTATGTCTTCCAAACTTTTCCCCGAGATTGCCAGATAGTTGCTGTCCGTGTCCATTTGAATCAGCTCGAAATCTTTCCTGTCAAGATACCTATCCAAGAAGTCGTAGTAAAATTCAAGCATCCTCAACTTGGCTAGCTGATACACCGCTATTCCTACCTGAAATGGGCGTCTGATTGTTATCCGTGCTTTTCTACTTTCTAACTCATATGCTTCTCCAATCTCATCCAAGTCTGAAAAGTATGCGCTTCTCAATGCTCTGTCCACCACCTTTTCATCTTTGGTGTAAATTACGTTTGTTTGCCGCTCTAACGCTTCTATCAGCTTACCATATCCACTGTTTCCCAGAAGTTTGAATATATCAGCCAATAGTGCTTTGCTTTTGTCCACATCCCCTGTACGGCGGTTTTCTGTGACTTCTTTCACGAACCATTCGAATATTACTTTCGGCTCGTAGTCGATCGTCCGATAAACCCTTTTGATTACCGCCCCGTGGTTTATGTACCATTGCAGCAGCGGCTCATATAAAAGTATCCTCTGTGCTGACAGCGTTCCCATTAGTTTCTTGTTTTTCTCCATTAGTTTTCTTCCTGTTGCTCTCAAGTATTCTTTCATATGCTTTGGGACAGCTTTGGTTGGTACCACTTTGTTGTGAAAGAACGGACACATTTCTTCAAACTTTTGGTGCAAGTGGTTTGGGATTTCTATGTCCACTTCTGCGTACCCGAACCAGCTTTTTTCTTTTAATCTTTGTGTGAATATTGGGACCGCATCAATTTGGTACTCGTCTGTGTAGTGGCACACCCTTTCTTTCCCGCATGGCATTTCTCTCAGCATTGTTGAAAGGTACAGCGCGTTGGCATCGTATCCTAATATGTTTTCACATAGTTTCACAGCGCCTGCCGCGCGGGCTTCTGAGTTCCCGTTTTCATTTGTCTCAAGTGGGTATTGATGCGATCTGATTCTTGTTTTGCCGACTTCATGATATCTTGTGAAGACCAAACTTGGACCTCCCACTACCGCTTCTTTTAACATTTCATATGCTTCTTTACTTGGGGCGTACAGCTCCGCTTTGCGTTCTATTGCGCCCTTTAGCAGGTAGTGCAAACTCACTCCCGGGATGCTGACTGCGTCTTTCATTATGTCGATTCCCTTCCCGGTGTAGAAGTTTCTCATTTTTTGCAGCGCTTCCAACCCCGGAGCCACATCTAGATTATTGTAATATTTCAGCCAGTCTTTAAAGGTTTTCATCCCCTTTTCTCTGAATGTTTGTTTGCATTCCTCCCATTCTTTCCGTGTTAGAACGTGCTCATTCTTAAGCTTCGAATACCAGTGCAGGTAATCTGGCAATCCTGGGTAATCCAGCTTTTCTGCGCTGTCAAACCACTCGTATGGAAACCATGATTTTGTTGTCTTGCAGTCGTATGCCTTTACCCATTTCTCGTAACTCACACCTGGGCCGAGGTAATTTATTATATCCAGAAACCGCAATCTGTCCGTGAGTAAGAACATGATTTTGCTCCCATTCTTTGCCACTCTCACTTTGTTGGTTGTACCCGCGAGCTGTTCCGCGAAGTAATTCTTTATCAGGTTCAAATCATAACTTCCTGAGTTGAAACCGAGTGTTGGCACCTGGTCGCACCATTCTTCTATTTTTTTCCTTTGATCTTTCGGTATCAGCTTGATGTCTGCCGGCATGAATTCTGCGCGCACTTTTGCTCTGATGTTTTTCTCTCGTCTTTTCAGTTCTTCCATAAACTTTTGAACTAATACTTTGGGGTTTGTTTCGCAGATGTGGGTCACCTTCGGCACTTGTTTTCCGTCTTTTGCGATTTCGGTTTCCAATGTGTCGCCCACGCTTACTGAGATTGGTATGTGTTTGTTCTCAATCGTGAGATTTCCTGTTGTTTTTTTTCGCTGGTTTTTGTCCCCGTACGCTTCAAAATCATACAGAATTGCGTGTGGATAACTTTTTGTTATTGCCTTTGGTGGATCTTTACCGTGTTTGTCTACCCCTCCTGGAACGAGCCATTGACATGACCAGCATTCCATCACTTTGTATCCCACCTTTCGCAGATGTGCCGTTCTTTTTACTGTTGCTTGGTAGAGTTCTTCTACTGTCTTGCCGCCGTGTTCTATTATTTGGTTTCGATCCGGATAACATTTTGGACATCCGTGCCAGTGGCAGCCGTGATATTGTAAAACCAACTTTTTCTCATGGTTGTACCCGTCAACCGGCCTTTTCTCTATCCAGCGTTCTCCCCCGTGTCCTGACATTGCGTGGTGAATGGGGATTTTCCAATTCTTTTCCACGTACCCCAGCCACTGTATTGATTCTTTTGATGCGCTTTGTTTTGGGTAAAACGCTTTCTGATATGCTGTCTGTGGCGCTTCAACTTTTTCACCTGGACAGTGTATTACGGTTTTACCTTGGGCGCATCTTTCTGCGTGACGTTGGAGGTTGCATGCCTTTGTGAATCTTGTGTGGCAATGGTTGCATTCGTACGTTTTCGCCAGCTTCGTGATGTCTTTTATCAGGAACGCGTGCTCTCCATATAGCCCTATTGTCATGATGTTTTTGATTTGTGGTGCCGGGTTTCTCATTAGATGCCAAACTATTGTGGGATTTGTTTCTATTCCCATTTCGATTTCATCCGCATTTGCCAGTTCGGGGGTATAAACTCTGATTCCTTCCCATTCCGCGAAAGCCTTGCCTTTGTTTAGATGCGTTTCCACCTTTTCCAATTCATCTAGCGATGTTTTTGCGCAATTCTTCGGAGCGTTCTTGAGCTTGTAGAAACTCTTAGCTTGATCTTGGGCTGCTTTCGTACTTCGATCTGGCCTAGCTCCTTTGTGTACAGCTATACAGCGCCATAGACATAGATTGTCCCCATAGGTGTCTAGAGCTACCATTGCATGATTTCCTCTTGCTAGGTTGCGTAGCCAGTCTGGTAAGGGTCCTGTTCCCATCAATGGCTGGCGGTCAAGCACAACCTTCACATCTACGTTGAAATGGGCCTCAAAGATCCACTTTGTATCTGGCCTTTCAGTGTTATCTGGATCTAGACGTATCTCCTCCCTTTCCCTTATCCATTTTTCTGCGTCTGCGTACGTTTTCATCCATGGAGAGCCCTTATTTTGGTAATAAATTAGTGTGGATCCGTCTTCGATGTTTTCTAAGAAGTACGCGTAACTGTGGTTCATGTAAAATGATGTTCCCACGTTCTCGCGTATTTTTTCCATGAATCTCGACGTCAGATCTTTACTTAGCCCTAATACAAAACGCCACCTTATGTAACGTCTTCCTTTTCTTTCTTCTTCTTCTTCTACCCCCTCGTATTCCACGTCGTGGTACAGGTCCAGAACCTCATTCTGATAATCTGACACCGTTTTCACCTTGTTCGGGTAGATGGGGTCAAATATTTTCAATACGATTTCTTTTTTGTTTATTTTTCTGTTTCTTGGCGGTGGTGTTGGTTTTAATTTATCAGGCTTTAGCGGGGCTTTTAATTTTTTATTTACACCTTCTGGGATTGGTTCTTCCAGCAGAGTATTAATTACATTTTGAACTGTGGGCGTGTCTTCTGCAATTAATTTTGATAAATAACGCAAATCTTCGGGATCAAGATTTGCAAGCTCTTCTTCCAAAGATCTGAGATCAATTTTGTCCATCGTATATAATGTGGAAAAATATTTTTAATTTTTATTATCTCGTTTACCTGACTGTTGCATTCCTCTAAATAGACATCCATTTTGCTTGTCTTTCCAAGTAGTAATATCGGAGTCAAACGAATACTACTGAGCAGCACCCACCTTTTCCCTCTTTCCCTAGTACGAAGGGGTTTATCCCCGGAGTACTAGTCCCGGAAAGAGGGAAAATTAGGTGGGTGCGCCCGAAGTGGTATTCGTTTGACTCCGATATTACTACTAAAGCAGTTTAGACACTTTTTCGCATTAATGACGACGATGATGACCACGGAAGCAATGATTTCATGCTTGCGCATTTCTTGTCTATTATCCAATCATCTTGACCAGCTTTCAGTGTTACGTGCATAGCGGCTATCTTTTGTGTTCCATCTTTCAGCATCGTCTTTGGACATGCTGAACAAACAAGGATTGAAACACACCAATCACTTCCCACTAGTAAGACCTTTTGAACTTGTGGCTCATTTTTATGTGGACTTTCACACGCAGTGTGAAAATCCACATATTGCGATCGTGCAGTTTTCCCGATTAATTGGGACGGCACTTTCCGTGATAACTCGTGTCAGCACTTTCGGAAGCTTTCGAGGGTGTTCGGAGAATCCGAAGTTTTGGAGTGAGTTAATGTAAAATTGGCGAGAAGCCACAAAGAAAGCATCACACAAGCTAAATACTTGAATTTCATTAATCGAAACCTAAAATTTGTCAAGTGCAGTACATCAAAGAGCAGCGTCAAAGATGCCAGTAGTATACGTACACATGAAAAGAAAAAAATCGTGGCAGTTTTTATATTTGCATGCCGTTCGACTAAACTGCGGGCAAACGTCACGCTATTCTTCACACTTTTAGCGCTGTCTGTTGTGTTCGACTGGACGTCAGTTACTGTCTTCGCTTGATTCGCATATAACTGAAAATAGTTGAAAAGCATTATTTAGCATATATCTGGATATTTGTTGCTTTGTTTTAGCTTTGCCACACAGAATCTTTAGAATGGAAGAATGGATACACAACGAGTCAAAACAAAACAAGTTCACTAATCAAGTTGTTTTCCTGGGGCTTTCCCGCAATTATTTTTTTCTTAGATTTCTCCCAAGTGAATTTGAATAACGCAATCTGACTGATGTCGAATTCAAAACTTCTGGTAAAAAGTTAGTGTGAATAGCATAAAACTTATTTTGAACCGAAAAATGTATGTATTGAAACCTTGCGTAAACTAAATTACTGATTGAAAAGGTGTTCGCGAATCGCCGACTCCACTCGAAAATTAATTCAAGAACGATGATAATTTTAGGTTGAAAGAAGTATTCATCTGCCTTCTTGCATCAAGAGATTATTAGTGAAATTTTGTTAAAAGGCGATAAAAACCCATTCCGGAAGAGTTGTATATAAAAACACCGCAATGAAAGAAAATGAGTTAATTGACGAGTTTAGCTGTTGTTTACACAAGCGTTCAGATGAAATGTCAGGCAAACGAAGACAATCTATATACTGCGCAAAATATTTCTTTATGAATGGACTGAAATTAGTATGCCCGATTTCTAGTGGTAAGATTTTGTTTTTGTTCTTAATAAATAATTTTCTTGTTCATATTTCCATTTTAAAGACCTTATTTTTTAATTTCCCGTGGACCACCCCCCGCCAAGAGACTGCAAATATGAATGGAACGGATATGCTCGTCGTGCCCTTTAGGGGTGTAAATTACGGATTTCGGTTGTCCAACAGACATGTTCTTTTGGTTTTAAGGACAGATTGTCAATGTTTTTATTTATTTAAAGTGACTGTGCTTTTAAATGTCTGTGTTGTCTGTGTTTTTAAATGGTGGGGGTCTAAAAAAAGTTGAGCCGCGCCCATTTTGCCATCCTTCACGGGAAACGTACAACTCAAAACAGCAAGGCACCGCCAACGATAATGCTGCTAACGTAGGATATACAAAAGATTCTATCAGCCGAAAAAAATAAAATAATATTACAAATAGTACCGTAGGCTAATACTACGTGAAAAAGTAAACTTCGAGAGAACCAACACGACAGCTGTCCACGGTTGCAGCCGTACTATATCAATTCTGGCACCCGGAAAGCCATAGCAAAATCTCAAACCTTATGATTACAGACCTATTTAATTCCATGATATATTTTAATATGAACAGAAGTTCTCTTCAAACAAAATTTCAGGCCTATACACTTCTCTGTTTTTAAGACACAGATAACTAAAAATGTCTTTGCGGTCCCGAAAATTTTCCACTTTTTCACCTAGTATCAACCTTGCTGTATTGTTTGTAATGTTATGCTTCACAGAAGTAGAATAGTAGATCAAATTTTCCGACGAATATCCCCGTCCTTTTCATGTAATCATATAGAGATACTGTCGGGTCTTGTCCCAGGTTTTCCGCTTCTCTGACAATTTAAATAAATTGGACTGCATTTCAATGTTTAAGGCGATCTTCAGAGTAAATTGCAAGGTGTGTTCCTCAAAACGAAAAGGAATTTTTCTTTCACGATCATAAGTTGATTGATAAGTTTTTATTATCTCGAGTTTCAAGTGACTACCAACTCATAATTGACTGATACGTGACTGCCAACTCATAATTGACTGATACTTAGTCTTGCCTACAGTCCAGCTCACAGAGCGCGAAGCAAATGACTTTTAGAAGGTCTAACCGATACTGTACATTGGCCCCTTCACTCATTCATTATCAAAAACAAATGAAAGGCCACATATGTACGCATTGCGGACCCACTTTTATTATTTAGTGACATGAACAAACACCAGTATGTGATTTGTGGATTTCGATCCTTGTTTGTTTAGCATGTCGAAAGACGATCTTGGAAGATTGATGGATTTTAAAAGGTTGGCGCTATGCACGTTAGAGTAAAAGCGGTTCAAATAAAGCCGGTTGAAGGGCTTAATAACAATTGTTGTTCCATTACAACAAATGATTTTCCACCATAAAATGCACCTTAATTATATTTGGTGAACAACTAAGCATACTTAAACCCTTTGAAATGAGTTATATTCATCGTGTAATTTTCATAACACAAACTAGCGTACAGCGAACCTTTCTCTCTTTCAGCAGGCTAAAGAATACTGTTGCATTCATGAATTTTCTTATTCTCTCCAGTTTTACGATGCCCAGCTTTTCTTGCACCGCTGAATGGGTTTTTCGTAGGGAACTGTGATAGCACCTATGGGTCGTCATGTATGATGGGCTGTGAGGATGGGTACGATATGATTGGATTAGTGAACCTCACCTGCCTAAAGAAACCAGGACACATTACGGGGTACTGGGATGGACCGATTCCAGTCTGTAAAGGTACATTTCATTCCAAACTTACTCTTTCTGTGTTCTCGTTTCAGAATTAATCTTCTGCATATGTATGGTTTGCATCCATGTAAATATGTGACGTTTTAGCCTGCAATCGTGCTTCGCACTTCGCACTTTTCGTTTCGAGTTTTCCCATTTCCCTTACCATTCGAAAGCATGCCAAGCAGGTGTGTTGTTTTAAACTCAATTATCTTTGTATGTTAAGTAGTCATCTCAGTTAGCACCTTTTTTCCTTATTAAGTAGTGATGTTCCCATACGTAATAACAAGTTTGTGTGAAATTTTCATTTGCATTATGAAAGTTTTTGCTCAATGCAATTAGCCAGAGCGAATCACTATTTTGGCGAGTGATATAACCCTGCACGCGTGCATGTGAGCTGTCTCGATAAAAAGTTAACACATTATCAAATCATACTGAGTAAAATGCCGAAACAAAAATAGAATTTGGTTAAAACTGCTATTTTCTTACGAATTTTTAAAAATGAGATTATGTGATGATCGAAGGTCTTATTATAACTTTACTCAATCTTTGCTACAAGCACTCGCCGATCGAGCGAAAAAGGTGACAAAGAAATCTGATGTCCTTCGATTGCTTTAGAAACAACTCGATGGTTTCCCGGTATTATACATATTTTGGAGTTCTGACCGAAGTCACGACCTATAACTCAAGCCAGCTCATATCATCTCATGAGCGATATCACGTTCGACTGATGTCCTTGTTTGACGTCACGAATTGTATTGGACTCAGACCCTTTTGACCAGATCTGCGGGGTCGCCCACCTCTCAGAGCGAGTTACTTCATTGGTTCTTAAAATAATTGAGGTTCTAAAGAGGTAGTGTCTAACTGGACCTGCGACCCGGTCATGTTTATTTCTTTTGAGATTTTTCCCGACTTTGGCGATTCGCAGAAAATCGAGGTTTCAACCGAAATCTTTTTTTTTTCCACATTCCGTTCCGAGAAATGTAAATATTCTTTTGCACGAAAAAAAAATGGGGGCAGGGACACTTAAGAAGTTGTAGATCGGAACTGATTTTGATGTGATTTTGATTTATTTTTCGTTTCAGTAAGGTCATGCTCGTCTCTAAGCGCGCCTCAGAACGGCTTCATTTACCCACATATGTGCACGTCATTTCCGGTCAGTGGAACTGTCTGCAAATTTGAATGTGGGCATGGTTTCCGCAGCAGCGGAGGCATTACTGAAATGCGTTGTGGGAATGATGGACACTGGAACCAAAATGAATCTTCAATCTTGGAATGTGATGGTAAGTTTTTTAACAGTGTGCTTGAACATAATCAGGAGATAATCAGAAATAAAGTTTATTGCTTTCTTGTTTCGTTTGTACCCAAAGGCCCTGGGGAATAGGATCCCAGTATAGGGCATGTTTTTGTGTTTGTTCCTACGGGACCTGAGGGAACAACTGGCCTATCTGTTACCCTACAAAATGCCTTTTAGCTACTCGAGTACTTCATCCCATGCCCCTTTTCTCTCATAGAACTGGTATTGCGTTGGGAGCATTAAAATTAAACGGCAAACGAAAAAACTTTCGCAATCTTTTTTTAGGGTCAATTGCATCTTTTTCCGCTTTTTCAGTTGGTTTGTCAATTGCTTATTATATTACTAATTTATTTTTTTGATCGATGACTCGTTTTGGAAGAGCTTGCTTTGACTGGGCGTAAGTGCAAACTTAACCACAAAGCACATCATAAGTAAAACAAACACCACTTTCATTCTCATTGAGCTGTCCTAACGTGGCATTAGCATAAGCACAAGTAGAATGACATAAAATGTTCACCCCCTTTCAATTTTAGGAGTATTATAGAAAATTCCGAAAAAAAAAAAAACAATTAAATGTGTAAAGTATGCAAATCAGGGGACTGACGACGTCATTAATTCAACTCAATTTTAAGTCATAGGCAAAAAAAAAAAAGAGTTCAACAGGTTCTATGTCAAAGTGAAAATTTGAGCCCTCGGTGTTACTAAACAGCACATAGTTTCAATTAAACTTCTTATATGCGATCACGAAATTCTAGACACTGCCTATGCTCAGAAAAAAGCCTTAAAAACACACAGAAATTTGCAAATTGAAGGATTAATGTTTTCCAGATCATGTTACCATGGCAACTCACTCTTTCCAGTCTCCACCAATCTGTTTTCAATATTTTAGTAATCTTCAGCTCTGAAAAATGAGACCAGGCCAACACGTCTATTAAACCCATTTTTATGTTTGCCATGATCATGAGGCATCATAATTTTATGGCAAGTATCAAAATGAAAGGTCAAAATTGGCCAGAAAAGCTTTTAGCATTGGAAGGCCTGCAGCCCAGTATGTTGCCTTTGCAACAAAGGGGTTCACCTTTTGGAACACAACAAGTAGAACATTACTACAAAGAATCAGACACTTCTGATATAAATTGGTTGAGGTATCTCTTCTTTATATTTGATCAAAATTTGTTTAATTTTATGACGTCAGTATGAAGAGAATTTGATCATTTTAAAAACTTGAATATCTCCGAAAAGAAAGGGGATACTTGAAAACAAGTAAATGGCATTTTTCTTTTCAAACAGACTACTTTTTTCTTGTTTTAAAACAGCTTAGAAAAGAAAGGTGTGAATTTGATCATAATAGCACTTTAATTCCTTTTTTTGTGCTTGTGCTTGGCTAGCCATGGGAATAAATTATATTTAGTATTAGTTTATCATTAAATAGAATTATTAAGTTTACGATGTCAATAAAGATTATTGAAAATAAATGAATTTAAAACATAGAGAGCAAAATTATTCAATGCTAATTGGCTGAGACAAATGGCATTTTTCATCAATTTGGTTTGCCCGGGGCAAGTTACTTTGATTGGTTCTTAGGTCGCTTAGATACGGTGAAATTTGTTAGTTGCTTTTCCACTATTTTGAAACGATGGCGTCCCGTTTCGAGACGGTCGACGATGAATTTATTGAAGAACTGACAGAAAATAACAAAAAAGCAAACACAAAAAAGCACAGTTGAGTTCGAAGTGGGCGATTGAAAGAAAGCTGGCAAAGGGTACGACTGCGAAGCCCTTGACGAAACGTCACAGGTTTATGCCGAGTTACGAATAGAACGTGGAGAAGAGTACTAGCCGGATTCCCTTGAAGTCATGCAAGCAGCAGTGGTGAGGTCCTTTAAGTCAAGTTCATATCCGAAATCTATTATCCGACATAGAGAGTTCTGAAAAACATTAAAAGTCCTCGAGGGAAAAGCTCGAAAACCGACCCAAATGTTTCACGACTGAAGAAGACGAAGAAATCATCTGGCAGAACGGCAACACTGATTATCAGGACATTTGCTCCCAGGCCTCTCGCACTGGGAATTACTTCTATTGATCAGCGAGACACATGCTTATCGGACCAGATGCTATAGACTATACACATACCAGACCTTGCAAAATTGTTGTAATCAGTGTTTTTTTTGTAGCCAATATTTGACTAATCTCACTGTGGTTGACTCGGTAGCTCAGTGGTTAGAGCACCTTCCATGATATTGGGGTGTCGCTGTTTCGAGTCCCGCGCTCGGGGCATTTGACTTTTTCTAGCATTTGATCTGTTTATAAAGATAGGCATATAAGGGTTGAACTCTCTGATGGTGAACAATTTGATCGAAATATGCCGTGTCACGTAAAATGTGTATGGTCTATGACATCTGGTCCGGTGAGCATGCGTCTCGACGATCAACCGACGTAATTCCCAGTCGGAGAGGCCTGGGAGTAAATGTCTGGCTATCAATGTTTCCCTTGTGGCTAGTATAGAGTATTTTCATGTGACGTCACGACGGCCATATTGGTTTTCCAAAACAAAGAAATGCCGTCCATATTGGTGTATGGCCACTGGTCAAGTGAGTGAAAACGCTTGCCTTGGTAGCTCAGTGGTGAGAGTACCGTCCAGGAGACCGAGGTGTCGTGGGTTCGAATCCAGCTGGGGGCACTTGATTTTTCCCAGCATTTGTTCTGTTTTATATAGATAGGAATATCGGAGTTTACCTCTCTGATGATGAACAATTTGTTCGAAATATGCCGTGTCACGTACCATGGACACTATAATGAAGAAAATTAAGGAGAACTCGTCACTTAAAGATGCATGTCCAGAAATTAAAGAAGATGAAAAACCGGCAACGCTAAGAAAACCGGGATGTATAGATGCTGAAAATTCCCGGTGTCCCGGGGTGTAAAATAAAGAATATCGCAGGTCATACGTCCATCTAAGGTCTCGAGGACTACGACTCAGGAGACGAGCGAGAACAAAAGATGATGTCAGGAATCATCGAAATAGTGTTGCAACCCTAGGAAGTGCCTTAAGTCAGCTGTATCCACCAAATTCTTTCACATTTTATTTCACATTGTATCGTTTGCGCCTTCTGAGTAACTTCAAACGTTTGGAAAATATTAAAAAGACTTAATGTTGTCCAAAATTTTAGCAGGGCTGGTTTCTTCGCTTGGACGTTGTTGTAAAAAAATATAATTTCATTCAGCTGATTTGTGGATTTTAAATTTATTGACCCTTTCTGAACACTGAACTGAAAACGCGTGTGATATTAATCCTTAATTTTACTCAGCCCCAATAGTTCTTTATCAAAAGAGGGTGACAACATTCATTGCGGTTGGCTCAGTAGTTTACATAATTGCCCTCCTTAAGAACTACTAACCTTAAACTAGGGTCAAATTAATTGATTGTAAATAAGTAATTATTTTATCATTGATAACTTCCTACAGACGTAACTTCACCGGTATTTGTGAGGTGTCCTTCAGATATCCGCGCAAGTATTAACATAAATTCCACGGCATTGGCCAATTGGACCAAACCTATTGCAACGGACAACAGTAACCTGGAACCAAATGTAACAGTTATTCCAGCTGGGATTACTCCTCCTCATATCTTTTACGAGACAACACTTGTCGTGTACACTGCAACGGATGAATATGGAAACAAAGATGAGTGTAAATTTAAAGTTATGTTAGAAGGTAAGCCTAATACACATGGTCACGTTTGTAGCATAATATGCCGACAAGTTGAATCGAATGATTTTCTTGAAATCGGACTTGCCCGTCTAAACACTTCTTGAACCAAAACATGGTGACTTAAATAATTTCGTAAAATGTGTCTTATCTACGAATCACTGACGAACGAGTACTGCTGCAGGTTTTGTTTGCACTCCAATTTTGTTAACAACACTTAGTGGCCCAGCTACCCAGCCATGTATGGCTTCAATTCTGTAGATGAGTGAATAGAGCGAGAAATACTCGCGAAGATATACGTTCTCCAGCACGCCTTCTTCGCGTCTTTTACAACGTGCCAACGATTTCGCCGCGTTTTCGTACAATCGCTTCGATTAAGTTAAAATGAAGTCTTTTTTTAAAGCGTAAACAAATCCACGCATTAACGCAGTGTTCTTACAAAGTTCCAAGATATGTAGCTTAACTGTCAAAGAATCGAAGATGTTTTACATGACTTTGTGCGTAAGAAATTCAAATGCGTACGTACGCACGTTCGTGACTTCCCAATTTTCTCGCCTGATGGGTAGCTCCGCTATTATTTAATTCCGTTCACCCACGCTCTTTTATTTTTGATTTCTCGCTCTTTTAATTGTTATCTATCTTAAAATACCTGTAAAACGCACTATCTATATAACTTCCGCTTTGTTACCGTTGTTAGTTTACATAAGGTTTTTTTCTTGTACCGTATTTTTTTTTAATGTAGTGCCATGTATTTATTTTGTAAGTAATTCACGCTGAATTTTTCCCTTTGCGTGTTGTTCGTATTCCTCCACCTCCTCGCTGTCTGAGCCACAAGAACAGTTAACGTCGCTATCGTGGCCATCACTCTCTGACTCCATGCGCGGCAAACTTGGAAGTACATGTCGTCACCACGAACTTGTTTGTGCTTTGCCAAATTACACTGAACGTTTGCATATTTAAATCTAATGGCTCCGGAAACCTGCACGGCAGAAAGCACATATTGCAATTTTGTTAGCCTATTTAATCCTTAAAGCTGTATTGTTCACCTAATTGCAATAATGGAGTAATAGAATAAAGAAAAAAATGAAAACAAAAAGGCAAATAGGAATTAGTTAGGCAAACAAACTACATTTTTGGCGTGTAATGGTTCCCAAAGCAGTCATCAACACATAATAACAACAAGTTTTTGTGACTTTTCCTTCTCATACTTATAATTCTTGACATGAAACATGCAGATTCCTTGTGAATAGTACAAGCTATTAATAAGGATTAAGCTAATTAATTCCTTTTTGCTTTTTTTTTTTTCATTTTTCTTTTTTATATGACGATGTTATTGTAATTAGGTGTATGTCAAAGTATAGATTATCGCCGTTTTCTTGCGCATAAATAACCCAACGTGATGTGCGAAGAAAATTTTATTATTTTTGCCTTGCACAGGAACTTAATATTTAAGGACGTTCGCGCGAAAATTTTCTAGTCGATAGATTTTTCTAAAATTTTTACTGAGGACGCATAATGAGTTACTTGTGTCAGAAATACAAAAAAAGTGGGGGTCACCGACTTCGTTTCAGAGATAAAGCCTGTAGAAGAGGGTCTGAATGGGGGTACCTCGATAACACTAAGCACTTAATTTTTAGGCTTTGTAACATGAAACAGTAAAATTTTAGGCATTTTAACACTAACAGTATAAAATTCACTGAAACAGTAAATTTTATCCAGAAAGAAACAAAAACGGCTTGACAAAAGCCAACATCGTTTTTAAGTATATCAAGACGTTTTCCGCCATTTTCCGACGATTCCCGATCATTTCGGGAAGATTTCCGAAGACTAACGATGATCACCGGGGACTACCGAAGATGTCCGAAGGCTCTCAAAGGTATCCGAACAATATTGAAGATTTCCGAGGAGAACTCCGAAAGTTTTTCACTATCTTTTCGCCGTTATATTCACATATGAAAAAGATATATTTCGACAGCGTAAAGATACGATTTTTTAGTTAAAGAAATTCTTGCAGCTGGTGGCATACACGTAGTTTGCTCGATTCCTTCTTGATTTTCAGTCACTGAATCGTCTCTTGCATCTTTGTGGAATGCCACTTTCGTACAAGAGGGTTAAATGGTTTAATCAGACACCAGATCCGCTTCAAATTCCAGCTTTCCATACTCTTACAAAAATTCACAAGCCGACTTTGGTCGGCCGTCCTACCATATCGGGCTGTGAAATGGCCCAACAGAACGCCTATCATCCTTTGCAGACAAATTACTTCAGCCTATAGCGCAACTACAGACTCGTATCTCAAAGATACGACAGATTTCATTACCTTAATTGAAAACACTAAGGTTCCAAGTAACACAGCCCTAGTCTCCATGGATGTCACCTGCCTTTACACAAACATCCCGCAGGAGGAAGGAATTACTTTAGTATGACAAGCATGTGAAACCTTTCATGACAAAAACCCTCCTATAGCTAGACAGTAGCTTAGACAAATGCTGAGCCTAATCCTGAAAAAAAGAAAATTCGTTCCATTTTAATGGAAAAACTATCTCGAAACGCACGGAAAAACCATGGGCACTTAAATAGTCTTTGCCAATATTTTTTATGGCAAAAATAAAAAAAAGGAGATCTTGAGGCAAAGCGCTAAGCAACCTCTAGTGTGGGAAAGGTTTATTGGCGATATCTTTAATTTTTGGGACACAAACAAAGAATACATTCAGGTTTTCAGTGAGAAATCAATTTCTTATCACCCTACAATCAAGCTCACCGATGAAGTCTCCGAAAATGAAACAACATTCTTGGACACAACAGTCTATAACGGAGAGCGTTTCGAGAATGAAAGCATTCTTAATGCGCGTTCACATTTCAAACCTACTGAAACCTTTCAGTGCACTCACTTCAACAGCTGTCACCCACCAGGCGTTAAAAAAGGCTTTTTCAAAGGAGAAGCTCTCACACTTCTAAGAACAAACTCTTCAAGAGTTACTTTTACAGACAACATTAAAACCTTCAAAACGTGCCTTATTTCTAGGGGTTATCCTAAGAAATTGGTGGAAAAGATCCTCTCAGAAGGTAACTATGCAGACAGAAAAACAGCTCTAACACAGAAAAAGAACGCAAAAAAAGCTTCTACCCTTTGTGACGCAATTTTAACCATCATTACAATGTTTGGAGAGCATACTAATGGACAAATGGCATTTAATACAAGAACAACCATTACTCAGAGAGATATTCAAGGAGCCTCCCTTGATTTCTTATAGAAAAGGGTAATTGCTTAAAGACATGCTTGTAAAAGCAAAACTTTAAAGGCTGTGGAACAACACAATGGACACACAGCAGGAGTTGCGTAGCTCTGTCAATCCCCATTATAGTCATCATTTTTGAAGAGCAGGTAAAAAATTACAATGTTATAAGACGGAAAAAAACACTGCAAACACTTAACATTATTTTTTTCCGGAAACAGTAAACATTAAAAAAGTAGCCATTATAACAGCAAACACTAAAAAATGTGGGCAGATAACACTTGACCATTCATACCCTCGTAGAAAACTACCCTGATTTTGAAAAATTGGCGCACGTAATTTCGCACGGCTTTCAAGGTTTGTAGTTTAAATTATCGATGATGAGAAAACGGAAGCAAGAGATCTTGGTGATATTATGAAGAAGTTCGTCTGTTGCGTAAATAATTTTAAGTGTTGCCATCTTTTATGTAAAACTTAGCCCTGGAAGAGGCATTTGAGCCCGTCGTACGACAAAACGAAAAGATCAAAAAGCGGAATTCGAACGTGCGTGAGGCAAAAAAAAAAAATCAACCTTTTAATTGATAGATTTTTTTTCATTTTCTCGCAAAACGTAGACAAACGTAACAAAAGTGATCTGTTAAGAAAAAAGTAGGGGTCACCGACCATTTAAGCTAGCAAACTGCAAGCGAAGTTATCGCAACGGCTACTCACCCTATATGTGGTCGGAAAGTTTTTCTTTTTTTTTTTTTTTTTAATGCAGCACACATACCAAAACTTACAAAATTACAATACTTACAAACATAGCTTACAAAACTACTACTTACAAAAATAACAATAATTAGACTGCTAATACTAATTACAATACTCAAAACACTTACGCCAGATACAATACTTAAAACTATTACAGCCCATTTATGGCACGCATCCTACATGACATACAAAACTTAAGATAAAGCCGCTTACACTAATTACACTAATATATAGATTTAGGCAGGCCTAAAAGCGGAGCTCCCATTTATCTTCTTTTTTTTGCTCGAGTAAATTACAGTGTTACCAAATAAGAAACCACACTATATTTCTAAGCTTATACGGTGGCCCATTTAGGTACAAAAAACCTCATGATTTTGTTGGGAAAGCGACGTCAATATATTTCGTGATTGACCCGTCTGAATTTTCCTGCCTTTAGTGACAGGTTCTAAAATTGAAATTGACGAGTGCACTTTATTGGGTTCCTCACGTACGCACGTAGGCGCAAAACAAATCTTAGTAAAACTTTTTACAACGTTTACTGTACACTAATTCGTAATACACCTCCAGGACCTACGAGTTAATATTCAATGTAAAAAGAACCTTGACCTTGTTTTGATTACTACAAAACTGTTAGGGCAAGAAAATCAACTCAAGGCAAAAACAAAGTACGTACAGAAAAACAAAGTGAACTCGCTGCTAAACACAGTAAACTAAATGAACTCACGCCACGGCAAACTGAGAAAATCACGGCGGCAAAACAAACACTGCAAATTGATGGTGCCGGTTATGTAAGTCATTTTAAAGCACTGTTTTTGTAAGAATTGTAGCACTTTGTGATTTGCAAAGTGGTGCACGCTAACTTAGAATAAGCTTACAATGATGTTTTGACTGTTTTGAACCGTCTTCTTTTCGTTGCGGTTTGGTTGCATGATTTACTAATTCTGTTTTCAATATCGTACCCGTTTTGCCGTTGCTAAATACCTAAGAGAATTTTATGTAGAGAACTGAATGAATTTTCTTCATTTCTGGTAAGTAAATATGCGGTAGGTTAAGTCTGAACCCACTCAGCGTAGCACAGGTATCTCGCAACGAAACCGGCAAATTCACTCACTAACAAGCAGTGATATTACAAAGAGAAACAAAACAAATGCAAGCGAGCCGAAATCGCGATTTTGATCCGTGAAGCTAAATAATTTGTTTTCAAAATCCAATAATGAACATCACAGTTAACTCCAATAACTAAAACTGAAAATAATTAGTCTAAACAAAATATTTACTAAACAAATGTGTAAAATGTACAAACATGAACAGGCTTGATAAATATTTACGTGAAGATCTGAAAACAGACACAACTTCAAATTCATTTATAAATGAAGTATAATTCTCTCAATATAAAATTAGGCTTATGCTTAGTGCATACATTTACGTTTAATACCTCATTATTGAAGAAGGCTTATAAATTCTGCAGGGATAAGCTTTCAAACCAGCCCAATAATATCGGAGACAAACACTACCTCATAACTCTAATTTGAAAACCTTTAACTCACCCCATTGGTAAAAACCGCAAAACAAAATCCCCCCTCCACCATGGCATAAATTCACCTTCACCCTCTACTGAACCCAGAAGTATAAACCACATAAACATTATTTTATTTTAATACTCATTTTATTTTTAATAAATCCCACATCGCTCATTTTAGGGTTTCTTTATTCTTTTCCGGGTCTGTTGGGTCTTTATTTCGCCATTTCGGGTCTTCCACTCTTGCACCAATTACTGCATTCGAGGGAGGGCGTTTTATATCCGCCGCATACAACCGGAGGCCACTTAACTACTTTTAAACTACATAGGAATCCCTAAAACGATTGATCAAAAATCAGCCACCTTTCATTCATACTACAATGGTCAACAAACCTACCTTATGCTTCTTGTTCAAATATACACGCCATCGCTCGACTGCATGACGAAAGAACGAAGAACGAAGGATCCTGGCAAGAATCAATTATAAGCTGCATCTGTCGTCGTCCTATATATATCTAGGTACGCGTCTGGCTTGCAAACAACACTGTGAAGACTCTGATCCATAATTTGGTCTTATTTTTCACGAAAGATCCTTCTATCAGGCAACGTCGAACAATATTCCGGCCATCACATCCATCCACTCCAAATAGATGCCGCTGATCATAAATACTGTGGAATTCATGCGTCATAATGTACGTCATACATATCACGCAATTATTGCGTGATCTTCGCAGACAAAAAGTTTCAATGGTCAGACAAATTGGCGGCAACTTTGTCTGAGAAAATCTTTTCTTAGGACGACTTTTTACTACACACGGAAATTAATACGGGTTTTTTGGGGCTCTTCTTTGTTTTCTACACACAAGGTATTTATTAATTACTTTTGTTACTTAATTTTCAACCCATAAAATTGAAGAAACACCCCCACCTCCGTAATCGCATCATGACTATATTTTTTTTTTCCAATGCTTTTATTTCTATTTTTTACATTTTTATACGACGCATTCTGGTCTGGTCTCCTTATAATCAGTCCTCATTTGTTCTCTTTTCCATTTTTTATAATAATTATTATTGTTCCACATATTTAATCTTCATCAACTTCAACTACGCCTCTTCTATAAGGACTCGGCACGAGGATGTCGGGCATTGACCAGGTACCGGGTTAGAAACATCCTCGCTCGGTTGTGCTATGCCCCTGACGACTCACAACCACTAGGAGCCTTGGTGTCGATGCATCCTTTTTTGTCTTGCCCGGCCGGAAGATTTTCTCTTCTTATCCACTTTACTTTCGCTGTTATGCTGCTTTCTCTGACTTTGACATTTCAATCCAATTCCTTTAATTATAAAGAATTATAATTAATTCATTTAAATTTGTAAAGAACCCCCCCCCCCCACCTCTTTCTTTTTTTTTTTCTTTTTTTTTTTCCCATTTCCCGTCCCGTCCCGATTTTTTTATTTTTTATTTTTTATTTTTTTATTTATTTATTTTTTTTTTTCAGGATTAAACCCAGCCCCTAGGAAAGGCTTCACACTACCTCATAACTCTAATTTGAAAACCTTTAACTCACCCCATTGGTAAAAACCGCAAAACAAAATCCCCCCTCCACCATGGCATAAATTCACCTTCACCCTCTACTGAACCCAGAAGTATAAACCACATAAACATTTCAGAACGAAAAATAATAAATAGCTGGTCCATTTCATTTCACTGCCCCCTCCCCCACAACAGGGACCCTCAACCATGTTATAAGGTCTCCTTCACCCGTTTCCCCTCCCCCCATTCCTTCCCTTTTTCCAATTTTTTTTTTTTTCGGCTTGACTCTGGGAACGGTTTCGCACTACTCCAAAACTCTACCCAAAAACCCTATACTGACCCCAATTGTAAAAACCGCAAGGACATTGAAAAATATTTTGACCCCAATTGTAAAAACCGCAAGGACATTGAAAAATATTAAAAAACTATGAACACTAACATATTAGTCGTTAAGACTGTATATTCCCCCATTGGGTAGCACACAGACTATTTAAACGCCTGTGCAGGGATTTGTCCGCCCCTGCCCTATGCCAGGACCGGGTGGCTGTTGGCCCAGCAGCCTAGCACCCGTTTTAGGGTCCCTCACTCAGGGTTACGAGTTTCTCTCTCTTTCTACTAAATTCTGCTATTTATATAATTTTTACAGTATTTTCCAAAAATTAAGACCCTATTTTTAAAATATTTTTATCCCAGACGATTTTTTAGACGTGTACTACACTTCCTCTAACTGGTACTTTTTCTGATTTAGAGCACCCTTTTACACATTTTACACGTTTTCTACCAATCAATAACTTCTAGAGCAATATGCTAAGCAAAGTCCAATTTTTCATAATTGAAATGATAAGTTTTTGGAGTTCAGATATTTTATGATTTTAAAGTCCAATTTTTCAAGAACGAAATAATACATTTTTGGAGTTCTAAATTTTTAAAGTTCAAATTTTTCAAGAACGAAAATGCTAAGTTTTTGGAGTTTAAATATTAATAATTTTGAATTGACCTTTGACACATTTTCCATATGATAATTTATTTCGCGTTACGAAGAAAATTTATTTTAAGTTTACTAAAAACATCTACTGCAAAAGAACATTAACATCCTTAGGACACCATCATGAAACGTATAACTTTAACTTTAACTTTTCACTAAAATTTTCAAGAAACAAAATCAAAATTTCCATGTGATTTTCATAACAAAAATCATCACTTGTATCGGTTCCCTCCCGTTACAGTCCTATTACCAGTTACATACAATGATGACATGAATATCCACAATCTATCAAGGACAAGAGTTATCGAAGTAAGACGAAATCTACTCACACTACTGAATGGAGATGTGTTTTATCCACTGTCCACCTGGCCACAAGACATTCAACAACTGTTTTGGAAGAAACCCATTGGAGATGCAGATACATTCAAGTTGATGCTATTCTTTCTAGGAAATGGCTGCTCACCACACATAGTAGAAGAATGGATTCTAACATCTCAGCACTGGGCTACACTACAAAAGGCAGATAAAAGAGCAAGACAAATCCAGTTTATAGTTAATAATATGGACTCTAAGGCTAACGTCTGGTTTTATTTTGATATTCATCATTCAACTTGGCTATTCCTTAATGGCCAGCTTAGAAACACCAGAAGCCAGTAACCTGTTCCAACACATCATATCTTAAGGAACAAGAATTCTACTTAGCTGTGAATCTTTGTAAATGCCTTGTCATTTCGAATATTTCTTATTCATCATTATTTTATCGTAATCGTCACGTTTATAGAAAGAGAAGGAATTTTAATTTGTTACATCTTTTAATTTTTGACTTTCAAAAAGACCTTTCTAAAAAAATTTTTTTTCTGAAGATTATAATGTTTTTAAAAGATTTTTCAACTGCTTTTGTTCAAATTAATTAAAATCTTTTTAACTTTTACTTCTATGTGTGTTCTTTAATTAGCATTTAATCCTGAAGATCCACATTGAGGGTAAAAAATTTTTCGCAATGAACACTGCTAAGACCAAATTCGCCTACTATGAAGATACAACCAGGGTTGGTAGCTTTACCTTCAGAAACCAATCTCATCCCCCCCCCCCCCCCCCCCCCCTCCCTCTCCTCCCCACCCATACTTTTTTTTGTTGTTGTTGTTGTTGTTGTTTTTTTTTTTTTGTTTTCTCTTCTTATAACATGCTAACCACGCTATATCTAATCTTTCCATTTAACTTCCATTTTCATTTTAATTTTCTATGACTCAAATTTTTATTTTCTGTGCATTACCTTGTGGTTGACGTGGCTGCACTGCAGTTTGTTGGTCCCTCAACGTGAATGTACAATTTAACGGCTAACATTTTAACCTTATTATTTTTAATTTATTTTATTTTTATGTTTTCACACTACCTTGTGGTTGACATGGCTGCATTGCAGTTTGTTGGTCCCTCAACGTGAGTGTATAATTTAACACCTAACATTTTAACCTTATTATTATTTTTAAATTATGTTATTTTTGTTTTTCACACTACCTTGTGGTTGACGTGGCTGCATTGCAGTTTGTTGGTCCCTCAACGTTAGTGTTTGATATAACAACTAACATCTAGTTTTATTTACCGCTTACACCTCCCTACCCTACAGACACATTACACTTCCCCATTTACCCACTGATGTTCCATCAGTGGAGGGGAACCCATGTATTTGGGATCCCTTATATCAACACCTTTAAAGCCACATAGGTTGCTAGTGAAACTACTGAGAAATCAATTTTGTTAAAGTAAATATTTACGTGAAGATCTGAAAACCAACACAACTTCGAATTCATTCATAAATGAAGTATAATTCTCTCAATATAAAATTAGGCTTATGCTTAGTGCATACATTTACGTTTAATACCTCATTATTGAAGAAGGCTTATAAATTCTGCAGGGCAAAGCTTTCAAACCAGCCCAATAATATCGGAGACGAACACGGCAAATTCGTTGCAAGCTTAGTCCAACGCAGCCGACATATACATTATATGAATTATCACCAAACATCAATTTCTCTCTTTCCATCGGTGTAGCCTTTAACAGTCTTTTATCCTTTACTTCAGTGAACTTGATCGGCTCTAAATTCACTTTTGTTTGAGCTCAATTCAGTGATATTCAGCCTTGCTCAGCCGTAGGTCGAACCCTGCACATCGCGCTCTTTTTGACTTGTTATCCAGTGTATCATGTTCAAATCGGTAATTATTTCGGATCTTCCCGTTAAGAGGTTGTCCTAAATCATTTGGCATAAGTTTCCATGATGTAAATGAATAAATAAAGCGAGAAATATTCACGAAAATCGATGTTTGCCAGCAGCTTTCTTCGCGTCTTTCATTGAGCTTTAAAGGTGAACAGCGTACCAAAGATTTGCCGCCTTTTCGTACAATTGCTTCGTTTAAGTTGAAATGAAATGTCCAGATCATTCATTTAACATGAGAAAAAACTAAACTAGTTATTTCTAAAAATAGATTTAGCCAAGCCTAAAAGCAGAGCTTGTTGGTTATTTACCTTGCCCTTTATTTAAATCTGAATTTACGCGATGATAAAATTATCAGGCTAAGTAAAAAACTGAGTACTTGAGCCCGCGACCAACTGGAAAACCATTACCTGGTCAGCGGTCAACTTCCAAAAAAGACGTCACCTCGATTAGCTCTACGCCTGAGCCCGCGATATGGTCATGTGATACTGGTCAGCGGATACCTTGTTTTGACAGCTGTCAATTGACCATGACATGGAAGTTCAATATCAAAGATTTAACAGTAACCAAGGCGGTAATTGTCCTGTGACTCCCCTCCCCCTCCCCCTCCCCCAGAGTCTGTACGGACGGACGGACAGACGGACGCTCGTACGGTCACGTGATTACCAAATTTTCTTGGCTTGATGGTTTACCAAAATTTCTTACCCGTGGTGCTCCGCTGGCGCGCTTTGCGCGCTGGAGCTCCGCTATTACATTTACTTAAGGAACAAATTCAACGATATTAACGTTATTTTCAGTTTTCTCAGCGCGCGCGCTCGATGCATGATTTGGCGTAGTGTTACGACAGGAATTACGTGCGCAGTAAGGATGCGCATAAACAATTAACGCGAACGTCCTTAATTAAATTTACTTGCACATAGAGGTCGTTGCAGACTCTTTTGACTACCCTTCGTGCAAACATCTGGCACTTTTTCGATACTATCCAAAGGCTTTGTTCGCTCGTTTGCACACTCGTTCTCCCCAAGTTCCTTCGAAGCGTTTTTATAGACAGACAATGCTGCCTGTAGTGATTACATGTAAAAATATAAAAATAGGGATATTCGCTGTAAAACTCAGTCCAACGTTATTGCACTAAAACTTCCAAACAAGCAAAATGAAATTTTTCATGACTATTAAGGGACTGAAATACACTTGTGCTTACCTTGTGTTCCCGCAGTGTTGTAAAGGCTTCGAGGTGCAGCTGTCCTTTGTGAAGCAGAACGACATTCGATTAAGGCCCCATCCACACTAATCCGGATAAATTTGAAAACAGAGTTTTCGCCCCGAAACGGATAAAAATGTTTGCCGTCCTATCGTTTTCGTATCGTTTTCAATATTCTCGCCGTCCACACTAATTCGGATAAATTTGAAAACGAAACGCGGCATCGGCCCAAAACGAATGGCAAAGCATGCGTACATTATTACCGCAGCCAGCGCTAAACTCAAGTTCGGGAATTTATAATGTTTCTGTCGACGCCGAGGACAACGTCAATCAAAAAAAGAAAAAAAAACTACCAATTTCTATTTTACTTTAGAATTTCGCGATAATCCATTTCAGAGTTATCCTCAGTTGAATATTAAAGAATAAAGTCGAAATTTAACGGAATGCAGTTTAATGATTTCATGTTGCTCAGAGAAGTTCGAAGGAAATGTACTAAGAGGTTTAACTCAGGTGCAGTGCTATTGTACTGCTAATTAAGCCGAAAGGGGAGATCACATGGCCGTGCATTTGACGTCAGCGTTTTCAAAAGCTCCGTTTTCGGCGGTCCACACTACACCACCCAGCCGACGTTTTCAAATTTCGTGACTCTGGAGACCGTTTTCGGTGACCGAAAACGCCGTTTAATGTGGACGGTTGGCCAAACCGAAGAAAAAAAAAAGATGCATTTTCGGGGCATAAGAAAAAAGGTGGAAAAAAAAGGAACTTGCCCTTCAATACAACGAAAACATCGGGGCAATTCTATCAAGCCCACCCGCCAGCACCACCTCCCCTGTACCACGGTGGGGGTACTTGCTTGTACGTCCGATGGTTAATACACACTTTCCCCTTGGCAGTTACTTATCATCTGCTTAAAACCTTTCCTTTTTTCATTTTGACAGATAATCTAGGTCCCGTCGTTGTTTACTGCCCACCAGACCAACACATTACTGCTACTGCGTGGGATACATTCGTATCGTGGAACGAACCACAGTTTAGAGACAACAACGATGATAATTTGACAATAACGTGTTCTCATCACAGCGGAGCTCAGTTTCACTGGGGGACCTGGAATGTTTATTGCATAGCATATGATAACAACCCAGATAACAATCCAGCCGTCTGTCAGTTTACACTTACTCTTAAACGTAAGTAGCTAGTAGATTGCATTAGCTCTCTGTTCTATAGAATCCGATTTTTTTAGTGATTTTAAATTTAAATCTAAAAAAAGGTACAACGATCTCATATCCAACAAGCGCGAGTGGAAAAATACTTTTATGAAAACGCCTAAAAGAATTGCAATATTTGAGCTCCGCAGATGTTCTCGTTGACGCGTACCGCGCGAGAAAAGGACTTGGGGCAAAATTGGCCGTGACGTCAAAACCGGAACGTGCTCACACGAAACAAACAACCCAACAAGGAATTAACTAAGGAATATTTCTGATATTTTTTCTGGTTTTCCTGCAACACAAATTAGTAAATCCCCTGTTCGGATTGTTTGTTTCTTGTTAGGAAGTTACGGCTCTTCTAGCCCCACTTCCTTTCCTCCCGCGGTTTGTGAGCCAACCAGAAGTGAAATTTCACTTTTACGGACAGCTTAAATGCGGTGAAAGAAAAGCGTTTTTTTCCATGTTGAAATCAGTATTCCACGTAGATTCGAACAAGCAAATAAAAATATGCACATTAATATATAGTTTTCAAATGAACAATTGTTAAAATTTGTTCAAGAGCTCTCTTTGTAATAAAATTAGGAATTTTAACTAAAACGAAGTTAGGATTCGAAAAAGATTAGTTAGGAGAACATATTAAACTTGATCAACATTAATTCAATTAATTTTACCTTTCTCAGGGAAAGACTGCCCAGAACTAAACACTCCACTGAATGGAGCCAAACTCTGTGCTAACTTAGGGTTTACTCAGATTTGTACGCCGCGTTGTAACAACCGATCCGATTTTCCACAAAAGATGACTGAAAAAATGTGGTATTGCAGACCAGAGGGAGATTGGCTTCCCGATCCAAGCCTGCCGGATTGTACAAGTCAGTATAAAACCAAAACGCGGCTTATATAGATATAGATTTAGGCAGGCCTAAAAGCGGAGCTCCGATTTATTATTTTCTTTTGCTTGAGCTTGCACTAGCTGTTTCCCAAATAATAAGTAGCCAAACTATTTCTATCTAAGCGTATACGGTTGACCATATAGGTACATGTCGCTGCACTTTATTGGATTCCTCATGCACGTACCCACGTAGGCGCCAGATTTTAGTGTAAAGACTTTTCATAACTCTATGGGTAATTCAATGTAAAAAGGATCTTGATGAAGGCGAAGAAATTTGTTTTGATTTACTTCAAAACAGTCAAGGCAAAAAGATCAACTCAAGAAAAACAAAGTGAACTCGCGTCTAAACAAAACGAGCTCACGCTACAAAAAAAGAAAATCATAGAGGCAAAACTGCATGTTTTATCGTACACATTGCTAAATACCTTAAGGTGGCTCAGAACAGTTTCCTGCATTTTTCAACACCTTAATTTTGACGGATCGGTAACCAAAAGTCTTTTTCAGTTGACCCAACAATTATGGTATCAAACAGATGCCCAATGACCGGTAAACAAGTTATGGTTATTTTCTGGACATTACGAGTTACCATAGCAACGGTATAACCTGTTAAAAACACCCTTAATTTTAGTTATAAGTGCTTGTAACGTGAAAACAAGTCCGGTGACCCCCATTTTTTATTATTGAATTGCAATCAACAGTAGAAGATGCAACTTTCTGCAAAGTTTTAAAAAAATATGCACATGGCGAAATTTACGAAAATTTAAGGTGGCTCTGAACCCCATGTGCAGTTTTTTTTAAAACTTTGCCAAAAGTTGCACCTTATCTTGCTGATCATAATTTCATAATAAAAATTGGGGGTCACCGGGCTCGTTTTTGAGTTATTAGCAGTTAAATATAAAATTAAGGGTGTATTTAACAGGTTGTACTGTTGCTATGGTAACATATTGTGTAATAAAAATGACAACAACGTGTTCACCAATCACTAATCATTTGTTTGACACCATGATTGTAGCATCAACTGATAAAGAGTGGTTATAATGACCCATCGAAATCTAAGTCTTGGAAAGTGTTGGAAACGGTAACCAGCCACCTTAAAGAATATTACGTAGAGAAGTGAATGAATTTCCTTCGTTTCTAATAGGCAAATGTGCATTAGGAAAAGTCTGAACTCACTCACCCAAGCACAGGCAACTCGCAATATAAAAAGCGGCGTAAAATTATTCGTTTACGAATCTAAAAATTTGTCACGCGTACGAGATTTCAATACACTCACCGAAATGACAAAAATGCAAGCGAGTGAAATAGAGCAGTTGGATAATAAATCGTTTACTCGTTGGTGTGAATTATCGTTGCGAAAGGTTTACTCGTGTTTTGTTTTGATTTGTTTGCGGTTTGTTTTTCTGCAAATGCAGCGCGCGAATTCATGTTTTTGATCCGTGTAGCTCAATAATCTAATATTCTTTTCAAAATCCGAGTAACTAAAAAAAGAACACAAATTTGAAACAAAAAAAAATAATAGGCAAAAGTGTACAAAAGTGATTAAAGCTACGAGGTTTGAAAGAAGCTACCGAGGTCTTGGAAATTGCTGCCAGAGGCCGCAGGCCTCGGGCAGCATTTTCAAGACCGAGGTCACAGTTTTTCACGTTACGGACTGACCCAAAGCCGGTAAATATTTTATTTTTTCTTACTTGGTTAAAACAAATATAAAAAGAGTGTCTTGCAAAATGTAATTGTATTATACGCGCGCATCCAATGTGCATGTTAAATCGATCACTAAAAGCTGCGCCTAAAGTGAAGAATGATTTGTTTTCCGTCAAACAAAATAAAAGTGGGTCCGCAATGCGTACATATGTGGACTTTTATTTCTTTTTTTTTTTTGATAATGAATGAGTGGATGAGCCAATGTACAGTATCGATTAGACCTTCTAAAAGTCGTTTGCTTCTCGTCTCCAGTTTGGGAGTAGTCCCCGGCCGGCGCTTTCGCGCTTCGCGCTCTGTGAGCTGTACTGTAGGCAAGACTAAGTATCTGTCAATAGTAACAATAATAATAATAATAATAATAATAATAATAATAATAATAATAATAATAATAATAATAATAATAATAACTTTATTTATCCTGGTAAAAGACCGGTCAGTCGATCAAGATATAGATTGACTGGTATTAATCGGTGACCAGTATAAAAAGCATCCAAAAAAGGCAATAAATAATTACAGGGATCGATAAGTATTTACAAATTACAAATCTAAAAAAGTATAAATTATATACAAAAGTTAAAATTACAGTTTAAAAATATGATTTGCACTATCCATGTTTCGAAGGTAGGTGAATGTTTTGCCTTTAAATTGCGCAAGTGTTGTGAGCTCGCGATTCTCTCTTGGCAGTTTGTTCCAGGCAACCGATCGACGACAGAACATTTCATTTTCGGTGAGCAAATAAAATCTATTTCATCTGAAATATCTTGAAGCAGTTTGAAATCTTGAAAGGCAAAGCCGTTCTCGATGAACGGCATATCAAGTCGCTGTAACTCGCCATTTCGACTTCGCCAGAACAGGACTGTTTTTTTTGTTGTACGTGATCCCACTTGACCAGCAATTCCTCTTACGAAATCGAAATTTTTCTACGACATCGAGTTAGTAGCTTGATATTATCCTACAAGACCTCATGTTTTGCCGCCAAGCACGTTCCCCGCGAAACATTATAATTTATTCTCCGCCTAAAATGAAAATTGATCTTCGTACGTGACGATCAATTGATCCAAACTTTACATGTAACATTGATTGTCACATAATAACACCTTCTGCAACCACAACGAGAAATTCTCTGCGTGATCCGCCAAATAAATCTAATTATCTTCGGGACAAAAAAATAGCTGCTTGCGGCTCCTCGTGAGGGGATCCACGCTCACAGACTGGACCCACGCAACATCGCTCCCCACTTCAGGGTGCACCATTTCTTGCTCGGTCCAGGGGAGACGGGACAGACCATCAGCATTGTTATGCGAACTACCAGGGCGATGCTTCACTTCAAAGTCAAATTCACTCAATTGTTCAAGCCACCTAGCCACCTGACCCTTAGGATTCTTAAAGTTCGTTAGCCACTGTAAGGCATTGTGATCAGTTCTGGCGAGAAAGCGTCTCCATAGAAATATGTTTCAAAGTGTTCCGAGCCCCACACAAGGGCCAAAAGTTCCTTCCGGGTAGTACTGTAATTCCTTTCTGCCTTTGTTAGCCCACGCGCAGCAACGGGTATCACGCGCTCTTTTCCACCTTGAACCTATGATAACACCGCGCCCAACCCACTGTCAAAGGCATCGGTGTCCAGGATAAACGGCACATCCAATTGTGGGAAAGCAAGTATTGGGGCATTTGTCAAGTGGCGTTTAATGGACAAAAAGGCTTCCTGGCATTCGGCTGACCACGTGAAATTATCTGCCTTCTGTTCTGCTCTGTACAGCGGGCACGCAATCTGGGCATAGTTAGGCACAAACTGACGGTGGTATCCAGCTGTACCCAAGAATGCTTTTAACTGGCGGGGATCTGAAGGCACAGGCCACTCCTTTACTACACGTATTTTCTCTGGGTCAGTAGATATACCATCCCGAGTCACGACGTGACCTAGCACAACCAGCCGTTCAGACAACAGCTTGCATTTCTTAGGATTAATCTTCAAGCCAGCTTCTGCCAAGCGGGACAGAACAAGTGCGAGCCTCTCCCTGTGTTCCTCCAGTGTTCGACCAAAGACTATGATGTCATATAGATAAACTAGACAGTCTGACCAGCACAAACCCTTCAGGACAATGTGCATAGCACGCATCAAACAAGCTGGTGCATTTGTAAGACCAAAACTCAATCGACAGAACTGGTTAAGGCCATCAGGGGTTGCAAGGGCTGTTTTCTCACGGTCTTCCATGTCAACGCCTATTTTCCAGTACCCTCTTAGCAGATTAAGATGGGGGAACCACTGCGCTCCTGCCAAGCTTTCCAATATATCATCACACCGAGGAAGCGGATACAAGTCGCGTTTGGTTACAGAATTCAGAGCACGGTAATCCACACAAAAACGCTGGCTGCCGTCAGGCTTGGCTACCAACACAACTGGAGGGGACCATGGAGATTCGGAAGGCTCTATTATCCCAGCCTCCATCATCTCGTCGACTTGCCGACGTATTTCTTCTCTCTTGTGAAAAGGGACTCTACGGGGTGGCACCTGGATTGGTTGTGCGGAACCTGTGTCAATGGTGTGCTGCACTCCCTTTGCAGTACCTAAATCCATCGGTCCTCTCGAGACACAGTTAGCATGGGTGGCCAGTACTTCGTAATGCCGGCGTTTTTCCTCCTCAGGTACTGACTCACAATTGATTGGGAATAGTTCTTCCATTGACTTGCAGCAGCTTTCAAAGTCTTTCATGCGTACTGTACGGCACCATTTAACTCCAGGTAGAACACTTGCATCTTTCTCAGAGGAAACTGAAGAGACAATTTTGTAGCCCACACTTGTACGGCCCTCTTTGGACGACTCCCACTCACTCTCCAATGGGTGGAGACCTCCTATGTTACTGCACCTGTAGACCCTTATTGGCTGGTTGGATGGATTGAAAACTCGAACCGGGACTCGGCCACCCTTGATGGTTACTGCGGTTCGAAATGCTCCAGCTGCATATCGTTCTGTGAACTTGTCTGAGGGTTCCAGCACACCCACTAACTCATCTAAGCCATTTGCTTCCTGTACCTAACAAGGTATGTCTGCAACCATGTTTGGTAACAATGTTATGGTTTCGGCCACTGTGATTCTGCAAACCTTGTCAAGATGCCCAAAGACTATCTTGCTGGGTCCTTCCTTAGTATTGACAGTCTCAATGTCAAAGTCAAGCACACATTTGTGGGTCTTAAGAAAATCCATGCAAACTAATACTTCTGGTGCCAGGCCCCCACACACAAACACCATGTGTTGCGCTACAATACCACCGAGCTTAAGTGTTACCTTTACTGACCCCAGGATATCAAGTGGCATATTGTTAGCTCTAAGGACGGGCTTTTGCTGAGGCAAGAGTTTCTCAGTACAGCCCCTAAAACGATGATACAGTATGTCACTGATAATTGTAGCCTGAGCACCAGTGTCCAATAAAGCTCGACATCTGACACCATTTACTTCGCAGTCCAGAAATGCACCTTGAGAGGGTCCGGGCGGGGTCACTTCTGGTTGCGCCCCGCCCTTCTCAAGTTTCCCTGAAATGGAATACTCTGCGATGGGCAATCATGGATGAAGTGAGTCAAGCTGCCACACTTAAAACATGCTCTGGGGCCTTGTCTAGATTCCACACCTTCACGCCTCCCTGCACTTGATTCTTGTCCCGCATGAGGAATATTTTTCAGTTTCTGTAGAATTTCAGCTTGCTGTTGAAAAAGCTCTCTTGCCTATGGTTGGGGCTCTTGAGTCCCCTGTTGAGAACCAGGACGGCATATACTTCATGTAACTTCATGTAGTAACTACCAACATTTAAAAGTAACTACCAACAACTACTAGTAACTACCTACAACTACTAGTAACTACAAACAACTACTAATAACTACCAACAACTACTAGTAACTACCAACAACTACTAGTAACTACCAACAACTACTAGTAACTACCTACAACTACTAGTGACTACCTACAACTACTAGTGACTACCTACTACTACTAATAACTACCAACAACTACTAGTAACTACCAACAACTACTAGTAACTATCAACAACTACTAGTAACTACCAACAACTACTAGTAATTACCTACAACTACTAGGGACTACCAACAACTACTAATAACTACCAACAACTACTAGTAACTACCAACATTTACAAGTAACTACCAACAACTACTAGTAACTACCTACAACTACTAGTAACTACCAACAACTACTAGTAACTACCAACAACTATTAGTAACTACCAACAACTACTACTAACTACCAACAACTACTAGTAAGTACCAACAACTACTAGTAACTACCAACAACTACTAGTAACTACCTACAACTACTAATAACTACCAACAACTACCAATAACTACAAACAACTACTAGTAACTACCAACAACTACTAGTAACTACCAACAACTACCAATAACTACCAACAACTACTAGTAACTACCAACAACTACTAGTAACTACCTACAACTACTAGTAACTACCGACAACTACTAGTAACTACCTACAACTACTAGTAACTACCAACAACTACTAGTAACTACCAACAACTACTAGTAACTACCTACAACTACTAGTAACTACCAACAACTACTAGTAACTACCTACAACTACTAGTAACTACCAACAACTACTAGTAACTACCTACAACTACTAGTAACTACCAACAACTACTAGTAACTACCAACAACTACTAGTAACTACCTACAACTACTAGTAACTACCAACAACTACTAGTAACTACCGACAACTACTAGTAACTACCTACAACTACTAGTAACTACCAACAACTACTAGTAACTACCTACAACTACTAGTAACTACCAACATTTACAAGTAACTACCGACAACTACTAGTAACTACCAACAACTACTAGTAACTACCTACAACTACTAGTAACTACCAACAACTACTAGTAACTACCAACAACTACTAGTAACTACTTACAACTACTAGTAACTACCAACATTTACAAGTAACTACCGACAACTACTAGTAACTACCTACAACTACTAGTAACTACCAACAACTACTAGTAACTACCAACAACTACTAGTAACTACCTACAACTACTAGTAACTACCAACATTTACAAGTAACTACCGACAACTACTGGTAACTACCAACAACTACTAGTAACTACCTACAACTACTAGTAACTACCAACAACTACTAGTAACTACCAACAACTACTAGTAACTACCTACAACTACTAGTAACTACCAACATTTACAAGTAACTACCGACAACTACTAGTAACTACCTACAACTACTAGTAACTACCAACAACTACTAGTAACTACCAACAACTACTAGTAACTACCTACAACTACTAGTAACTACCAACAACTACTAGTAACTACCAACAACTACTAGTAACTACCAACAACAACTAGTAACTACCTACAACTACTAGTAACTACCAACAACTTCTAGTAACTACCTACAACTACTAGTAACTACCAACAACTACTAGTAACTACCTACAACTACTAGTAACTACCTACAACTACTAGTAACTACCAGTAACTACCTACAACTACCAATAACTACCAACAACTACTAGTAACTACCAACAACTACTAGTAACTACAAACAACTACCAATAACTACCAACAACTACTAGTAACTACCAACAACTACTAGTAACTACCAACAACTACTAGTAACTACAAACAACTACCAATAACTACCAACAACTACTAGTAACTACCAACAACTACTAATAACTACTAGTAATTACCAGTAACTACCAACAACTACCAAAAACCATCATTAAATACTAACAACTAGCAAATAAATTATACCCCAATGAAAGTAGTCATAGAATATTTAATATTACATGAAGTACTTCAGTCGGTGCACTTGTGGCATTCTACCATGAAGTATATGCCACCAGGACCAAAACTTGTCTGAAAGGTGCTGTAATTGGCTGAAGAGGCGCCCTCTTCTTCTCCTGAGCTTGTGGTAAGCACTCGGGCACTTCCTTTTTCCAAGAGTTTCTGATTAGATTCATAGCGCTGTGCAGCAGCCAAGGCCTCATCCAAGGAATCGGGGCCCAGGTCCAAAACTTTTTCACGCAAGCTTATTGGCGTAAGTGCACCCACAAAAAAATCTCTGGCGGTTCGATTTAAAATTTCCGGGGGGTCATCACGGTAAGCTAGCTCCACGAGACGAGAAATATCACATCTCAACTTGTGCCAATCCTCGTTGGCCTGTCTCGATTTGGCCCGTAAGGTAGAAATATGCACTTGACGAGATTCCTTGGGATGAAAACGATCTGTCAGGGCCCGCACGACTGTCACCCACGTGCTGGTTTGACCCCTGGGTAAACTGTAATACGTTTGTTCGGCAAGACCTTTCAAATAGGCCGGCAATATCTGACATTGCAGTTCCTGATTCCATTTGTTAAGTGCCGCAATACTTTTAAATTTCCTCAGCCAAGCCAGCCGATTTTCCCCCGGACCAGCCGAGAAACTTTCAGGCTTGATTCGAAGTGCACTGTGTACATCGGGCGAGCTGGCTGAGCTGGACAAGCTGGCCGAAGCAGATGCTGAACTCTCGCTTTTCGTGGCAAGTTTTGCTTCCATTTGGGCTAGTTTCGCCTCCAACGCTTTGACAGTTTCTTCCATGGTCTTTCCTTTCACAAAAAAAAGTCCCACCGCTGCCACCAAATGTAACGTGAACGAAAAGGAAAACTGTTTGCCTCCACAACACAACACCGAAGCACACACGCTTCGTTCACATACACACTCACACGGCACAAGCGCGGCGAGTCATTAGGGCTCAGGCCCCACGCTACAAAAACATAACTTTACTGTGGTGTAAAGCTTAAGTAAAGCTGGCGTAAATTTGGAATTTAATCAGCTTTACACTAACTTTACATTTTTTAAAGCTGACCTTTATGCCAGCTTTACACTCAAGTGTAAAGGCATGTAAAGAAACACCTTTACACCAACTTTAAGTCACCTTTATACACGGTAGCGTAAAGGTCGGTTTAAGCACCTTTAACAACATTTAAATCTGGTGTAAAGTTGGATAACCAACTTTACACCAGATTTAACAACCTTTAATTTCACGTAAATCCGAATTTTCATGCTGTGGTACTGCACTTGACAAATTTTAGGTTTCGGTTAATGAAATTTAAGTATTTAGCTTGTGTGATGCTTTCTTTGTGGCGTCTCCCCAATTTTACATTACCGACTCACTCCAAAACTTCGGGTTCTCCGAACACCCTCGAACGCGTCCGAAAGCGCTGACACGAGTTATCACGGAAAATGACGTCCCAATCGGGAAAACTTCACGATCGCAATATGTGGATTTTCACACTTCGTGTGAAAGTCCACATAATAAATTCGCTAAACTGAACAGTACTCACGGAAAAGGTCATCAGAAAAAAGAGAAAAGTAACTTTAATAATAAAAAAGAAGCACAATGTAGCAGCAAAAGAGAGCAAAAAAATATATATATATCGAGTCACGAAAGTGTTGTTTATGTAGTTTGGTCGTCTGCACACGGCACAATTTTGCTAGAATTAATTTGACTGTTTTTAATCAAAACATCTCATTTTCTTGAAAGGTGATAAGCAGTATTCGGTTTGGGGGAAAAGTAGCTGAAAGGCAAAGCGTTTAAAAGGATAAATCGAGTCTGTAAACCAGCGACTTGCAGTAAACCGCATACGGCGTGAAAATCAATGCGAATGCATAAACAACGATCGACAAACTATAACTTGATTTTATCAATAAATACAAAAAAATACCCGCCTATTGGAGAACTTCGAAGCCTTTAATTCCGTTACTAAGTTAGCTTTTGAAATAATCAATCGGGTATGTAAGCCGGCGACTTGCAGGTAAGCGCAATGGCGTGAAAATCAGTGTAAATAATGCACAAACAACGATCGACAAACTACGGCCATAAAACTTGTACAACTTGATTTTGTCGATAAAGAGAATCAATACTCGCCTTTTGGAGAACTTCAAGGCCTTTAATTCCACTGCTAACTAATGTCTTTTCCTTTCACATTTACAACGGTTGGTGAGCAATTACATTAATTTTGGAGAGCAAAACTTTCATGGGTTCGTTCGTCTCGTCACGAAAAAGCTGTCAAACTAGTCAAACTGCCGGCCCTTTCCGTTGACCGCGGTCAAGATCGGAAAATTCCGCCCGCTCCCGGCCGGAACCAATCAGATTGCAGGATTCGGTTCATCTTGCCCGCTCACAAGCCAAGGAAAAAATAAAAACAGATTCTCACAACAAAATGTGTACATTCACGTTTGTTGCCTCATATTTTGTGAAAGCTTGTAAATTCTGCAGGGCAAAGCTTTCAAACCAGCCAAATAACATCGAAGACGAAGCGACGAAACCGGTAGTTTCGTCCAACGTTCTTAATAATCTCACACCACCGACATATACATAATGTGAATTATTAGCGAAGATCAATATCTTTCTTCCTTTCGGTGTAGCTTTTAACAGACTTTTATCAGTCAACTTGACGGGCTCTGAGCACACTTTTATATTAGCTCAGTTACATTTCCAGTCTTGCTCAGCCGTAGGAACCGTAGACAGTGATTCAACTCTCGCTGTTTTTCACTCGTACTCCGATATATCATGTTCAGGTCGACAATTATTTCGGATCTTCCCGTTAAAAGCGAATTTTTCTGAAGACTGCGTGAAATCGGAAAAATGTGGCACATGCTTACAAAATCAACTACCCGCTTTATTTTTGCTCAGAGATACCCTATGGTGAGTCAATAAACGAAGTGATTTTTTTTTTTGCTGTTGTTTAAACTTTTTTTTTATTCTCGAGAAAATACTAAAAAATGTAACTAGCGCCCGCCGCCACAAAATGCCCGAAACGAAAGCGACGAGTATGGCCACAAGAACTTTGCTCATCATGCAAAGGCGCAAAAGGAAGCACGCCTTTCTCAAATCTGTACATTTGTACATGAAGCATAAACAAATAAAATGAGTCTAATAACTTGACAATTAACTAAACTCTGAATTCCAGGCGAGTGTTTGAAAATCACTAATTTTTCATTGTTTGCAGATTTCATTTTGGAGCAGTTTTTCATGAAATACTTTTCCTATGCAGTATAACTCAGATTCACTTGAGATTGAGGCTTTGATAAGTAGAAATGATGTCCTTTTTAAGGATACAAAAAATTGCTTGGGGATTTTAACTTCAGCCGAGAAATAGCCCGTTCCACTCGAGGGAATCACAACAGCGACTTTTATGTCAGCAGCGACAAATAATCGAATTACGCGGTATGCTTTTCCGCGGAGACAAGCGACAGCCTGAAATACGTCTGCGTTCGCAGGCAATTCGAAACGAAGTTTTGACGGCTAAACTTATTGGCGTCCTGTCCTGAACAGTCTAAGTGAGACCAAAATCAGAGCGAGAAGACGAGCATCCCCATCATCTCTTAATATGGGACTTTCCGTCCCCGACTCCATTACGCAGAGGAGTGATTCTGAGGTTTAGAGTGATTCTGAGTTATACCGCATAGGAAAAGTGTTCCTTGAAAAACTGCTCCAAAATGTGATTTTTAATCAATCATATTTTGGCGATTTTCAAACAGGCTCCAGAAATTCAAATTCACCTTTAATAATCCTGTTGTTAGATTATTTTTTAATGCCTCCTTTACAAATATACAAACTTGAGAAAAGCGAGCTTTACTCTGCGCTTTTGAGCAGCAAAGTTCTTGTGCTCTTACTCGTGGTATGAATTTCGACCATTGTATGGCTGTAGGCGTTCGTTACAGTTTTTGAGAATTTTCTGCAAAATAAAAAGAGCTTTGAAAAAAAATTGCACCACGTTGATTGACTCACCATAAGGTATCTCTGAATTAAATACGAGAGTAGTCCCTTTTTTCATTATGTGCCACCTCCCACTCGGTCATGGAAAAAAAAGTCGCTCTGAAGAGGTTATCCTAAATCACTTGGCATAAGATTCCATGCTGTAGATATGTAAAGCGAGAAATATTCAGGAAGATCTATGTTCTCCAGCACGCTTTCTTCCCGTTTTTCAATTCAGCAGTGAACAATGTGCAAACGATTTTGCCGCCTTTTCATGCAATCGCTTCGTTTAAGTTGAAACGAAATGTTCAGATCATTTTTTTTAACACGAGAAAAAACGTTTTAAAATAGATTTAGCCAAGACTAACAGAGGAGCTCCTTGGTTATTAACTTTGCCCTTTAATAAATTAATAAAGAAGAAAGAAAAAAAAAACTTTGCCCTTTAATTAAATCTGAATTTATGTGATGATCAAAAAAAAAATGTAAAAAAAAAACTATGACTTGAGCCCGCAATCAACCAGAAAACTATCATCTGGTCAGCATCTGGTCAAAAAAAATGTGATCTCGATGAGCTCCACATGTGACCCCGCGATATGGTCACGTTATACTGGTCAGCGGATTTCTTGTTTTGACAGCTGTCAATTGATCATAACATGGATGTCAAAGTCGTAAGCTCTGTTTACGTACGTACGTAGGGATAAGTAGAGATGGGATTCATCTGCTCCCCATTTCCCTTAGTCTATTCCCTCCCCCCCCCCCCCCCCCCCACCCCCGTTTGGGCTGCCTTGGGAGTCCAATCCCCGTCCCCGAGAGTCTGTACGCCCGGGCGGCTGGACGGGCGGGCGTACGCAACCACATTTTTTCAGCCTCATGGGTTTACCAAAAATCCTTACCCATGGTGCTCCGCTATCGCGCTTCGCGCGCTGGAGCTCCGCTAAAACTTAAAGCATGTGAAAAAAATATATCCGTCTCTCTCAGCCGTGTAACTTTTGGTTCGGATATCTTTATCGACCAACATTATTCTGTAATGTAATATTATGGTAAATGTGATCAAATAGTGTAGCCCTTTAGTAGTGTTGACAGAATCTTTGACTGGTCACATACGACATTTCCACGCTTTTGTATAGGAGCGGTTGCCTATGAAAGCTTTTAATTATAAAATTTAAGTTAATTTTTGTCGTAGTCTTAACTAAAGCTGGTCGCCTACTGCAGTGTTTGAAAGGAGAGCTTTTTGTGGAGCATGATACAATTTTCGATGTAACGAAATCTGTGAACTGTACGATACCTAGCGACGACACAACTTATGCTAGTGTTTTTGTGAACTATACACGGTTCACTGGTTAACCCCTGGTTAAGTCCGTCTGCGAATCCGCGACGAAATCTTGTTCTGCGCCCCAACTGTGTACCACATTTGAGTACGCGACATGATTTGCCTGTTGAAAAAAGGTTATTGTTCAGTGACTCCTGATTGCTCTGATAGGCTAAAGAACTTCCCGGGAGTTTGTACCGGAAGCGATCAGAGAGCGAGCAGATAGCGAACGTGAAAACAATGGCGGCGGTTAGCGAACATAAGTGGAAAGAAGCCTTCCAAGAAGTTAAATCACAGTTTGAATGATCTACTTCCAGAACAGCAAAAGGCTATCAATGATCTCTTTAAGGGGTAGCATGTGTTTGTAAATTTACCCATGGTCTTCTGAAAGCCGCTTATTTTTCAATGTCTACCGCTTGTTGCAGACATTGTTCACGGTAAGCCTCGTGGCTCCAGTGCTATTGTTGTTTTTTCACCTCTGCGATCGCTGATGGAGGATCAAGTGCATTACTTGAACAGTGTTTTTTTTTTTAATTTATTGCAAACAATACTTACAATACAAACTATACATTATTTATAATACTAATCATTCTGTTTTAACAATACTTAATCGCACTACTTACAATGGACAATTTAGCATGTTTAGCTACACACATTTACATCACTTGCAATACTATTAATTTCTTATCGAATCCTTTAATACCAATATATTAATATTACTCACTTAAATTACGTTACTTTTTTTGCTTACACTGACCATTGATTTTTAATCTATTTTGCTTTTAAGTTAGAACAGTTTTATATAATAACGATACAATACAAATCCCTGATGACTTACTTTACACCATGACAACTTTTACTTATACGACACACCGATTATCTACCTATTTTTTGATTGCTAAAAAAACGGCCTAACTCGTGAGAAGGAATTTCCACTTCTGTTTAAAATTCTTCTCATCATTAGACGTGGCAGCGATGTATTTTTCAATCTCCATTTTCTCGTGCACTAATGAGACGAAGTAAAAAAAAAAACGTGTTTGATACTGTTAAGTGCGTTTGCATAAAGAAAATATTTACCCACAAGTATGAGATGATTGAGGGCTAAACGGTGCGTAGAAGACCGAGTAATTCCAAATAACATGTCAAGCTTAAAATTGAAGTAAATTCTCATTGCTTTCGATCACATACCAATTTTGGAACTTATTCCAAAACAGTATTTGTATTCCAGCTATTGCCATCACCGATATAGAAGATCCAGAAGCTATTCAGCAGGCTGCTCCTTGTAATATTCGGTTCCTCGTAGTGATCCGTCCCTTGTTCTTTGCGTAATATTGTCTCCATCGTTCGTTGATCCGTTCCCTGTTGTTTTCACGGTATTTTCTTTGATAGGTGCTGATGCGTCCCTTGTTCTTTTGACGGTATATTCTGCGCCACCTGTTAATTTGTTCACGCTTTGTTTTAAGACGGGCTCTTACAACCTCGGCATTCTCTGTACACTATTGTAGTCGAGTTGGAAGATGAGGTTCCTATGAACCCATGTTGTATATTTTTTCTAACTTACATTTTTGTAATCCTTATGTTGTCTAGTTAACGAATTTATATGTTCCCATCTCGAAATATTGTCCAAGGCCTCCTTTTGGCAGCCTTTTTAGCAGCCATCTCGACGGCCATCTTGGATTTTTGACAAAGTCTATAATCGACAATCATTTTGAGCTGGAAAAAAGAGTAAAAAATTTGCAATAAGGAATGAATTACAATTTTAATTTTAGTGCATTTAACAAGTAAGTTACAATTAAGGTAAAACAATATGGCAAAGTCAGTGTAGTTCACACGCAGAATCTTGCTTAACGTCAATTATACTTTAAAATACTCGTCTCAACGTAAAAATGCGACGTCTCTATTCACCCCTTAAAGTTTGAAAAGCTACAGTTCACTATCAAAAGGTCCAGTCAGGAAAACATGGCGTTGGAACAGCGCTTCCACATATTGGAAATGCTGTTATTAAATAACAGCTACGTTTAAATGCATCTTCATGTCCTCGTCATCACTAAAAAGCTCTTTAAAATCAGTTCCTTGTCCATCGTCGTCTTCTCCAACCTCTGCCTCCTCGACAGTTTTTTTTTTCTAACAAGTCAACGAGGGAAGGGGAACTGACAGGCTCGCTCGACCACACAGGCTCTAAAACACCTTCCATGGTCTTCTCCCTGCCCAGGCCAGGATCGTAGGGATTGTGTAGTTAGCAAGGCGGTAGTTCACTCTACCATTATGTAGAACAAGGCTGTCGCTGCAAGGGAGAGCCGGGAGAGATCCACTTTAGATTTGGCTGTCAGTAACTCGTTCTAACCTACCATTTTCTTAAGCATAGCGCTACTTACAGTATTAACAGACTTCTCCCGGGCGTGACCAAACATCAGACACGTGAATGCCTCCAGTTCATTCGTAACTTCTTGATCTACAGACCACTCATGGCAACTAGGATGGTTTTGTAGCTTTAACAATGGTCCAACCTTACCCTTGCCCTTGAACGCACTCGTTAAATCTTCCCCGGTAAATACGTACAGACTAAGCATCGTAGTACAGTAGTCAGCTCCCTTCGATTCTGATGGCTCACTTACATCTACACATTCTAACGATGCTTTCCAGACCCAGTATACAGGTAGATGTTGAGTGGGATGGAGTGAGCATATTGTAGGAGGATAAATAATATGTCAGAGTCGGGTGTTCTCACCACGGCTGACTTCTACCCAAGCTTGACAGCATTCGACTGAAGCTCGTGGATCTTACTTAAAATTTGTTATTGTGTCAGTTATGATTTATTGTAGCAATATGCATACACCATTTGATGAGCATAGCTCAGGGCCTATGAATTTTAATATACTTACGTCGCCATCTGATGTGGCCAGCAGGTACGCCTTGCCCTCCACCACTGCCACAGCTGCCCCACATTTCTCAAGACGAGAGGAAGTGGCTGACAGAGTAGTAGCTTATTCTTCTCATTTGCAAGGAAGAGCTTAAAGTCAACAGGCTTCCTTGTTGCCTGCCCCTCTGTGATATACCGTAGTGAGAAGTCACGACTAACTCTCTCCTGGGCCTTGATAGAATCAGCATGGTAAGAATCGGTTGAGAAGACAAAATTCTTCTGAGCCACCATCTGATCTAGGACCTGAAAGCATATCTCACCAAACGGTGGTGGAGGTTTTTCAGGGCGTGAAAAAGCGCGTTGCCATTCTGAGTGAAAAGGCTATCGGTTGGATAAGGCACTTCCTCTTGGGGATCTTCCTTTAAATAATGCAGCATTGCAGCCTTGTTCGTTTAATTAAAGAAACCGTCAGCTGTGCCAAGGCTATGAGTGGCAGGGGCGGGGGGTGAGTGAATACTGCCTTAGTTCGTCAAGATAATTGGCTCATCAAGGTGATGAAATTTGATTAGTAGCATGAAAGCGACGTCACTTTGCTCACGGAACTGGATAACCTGCAGATTTGAATGACCAATGTTTCACACCTAACATAAGTTTAAATATCATATCATACAACGGTGATATATCGAAGTTATAGTATGAAAGTGGGGTCACATACCTTTCCCTATGAGGCACTGAGCTTGACTGTCTTGTTAGAATGCTCCATGGTATTCACCTTCTGCTTCTTGATTCGCTCAATTGCAAAAATGATCTCGGGTAAGCATTTCCTTGGCACCTTTACCAACTGCTTCAGCACAAAGCACATTAAACTCCATCTCTGATGAAGCAGGAGCAAAGGACGCCAGGCTTTAGAGCTTATCCTTGTCGACTAAATTGAAAGGATCTGTGAAATTGCGTTAAGCAGCGATGATACGCTTAACTGCATCCCCTGATTTTGTTTTTTTAATCTCCGCTTTCTCTTATTATTTCCTGCCTTAAGGCAGTCCGGACCATAAATTTGGCCACACATCTCAAACATCTTCTCATAGTACTGAGGGCGAGTTGAACTTGTACAGCACCACCGTTGGTAAGCACCAAACCTGGAAGAGAACCATAAGAATCCACCGATAACATAAACATTGTAAAAACATTGGTTACTAGAAAAATACCCACTACAATCTACCATATGTTGTAATTGCGCCTGGATAACATTTTAATTCGAGTCGACTCACGTTAGTATTGTATTCGGTGCAAGTAAAATGCGGCGTTCAAACCAGGCCTAAACCTTGCCTTACAGAGAGATTGAAGACAATTTAAAACTTAGTTTTTTGAAATGTTTGGATAGCTTTAACAACAAAATTACAAACAACATTGTACAGAAAACCGACGAATTCTAAAAGAAAACTGGACAAACAATCTTGCCATTCGACTTAACTCATAGCTACGACAATAAATCAAGGCTTCATGGCCAGAAATCGCGGAGATTAGAGTCGGCGAATTTTGATGCATCGTACATTTAGTGGTCACGAAAGTTGGTAATAGCCGCTGATTTAAAGGCCTGACTTTGGGCTCATACGCATCGACGATGATACGCAAGAATGAGGCCTACATAGATGAATATTTTGTGTAGTAGGGAAACCACTGGTAAAAAATATTGCATGTCAAAAAAACTGGAGCAAAAGAGCTTCAAATAATGGCTTTTGCAGCAAAATTGGAGCAAAGACGGCTGAAATATCGCAGTTCGAAGAGAGCCGATTTACGGATTTGTTCGTGGGGCTTCCTAGTGTCGACTGAATGTGATTTTGTGCTATTTTCTGATGCCAAAAGTAATCATCGAACCAAATCGGATTGAACTGTAATTGATCAAGTAAGTTAGTGTTATGCATTGTCTCATCAAACCCGCTTGCAATTTTTATCGGCCATTTCCAGTTTGCCAGTAATCGCTGGTTGTAAACTGTGAGTTTTCGGATTAGCCGTAAATTCCCCCTCTACGCCTTATTATTTTGGACACAAAAACTGCACGCAGAAAACGTTAAAAAGTAAACATGAAATTCAAAGTCTGCACTTTAATTTGTATTCACTGTAAAAGTTAATGTATCTTTCTATCTTGTTCCGATTGCAATATTTTTTATTTACTTGCTAGTCAAGAAATATTGAATTAAATATTTCACTTTCCATACATTTTCTTTGTTGTTTTTGATTTCTCTTGTGCGATCAATTTACCGCATAACATACTTTTCGCGGGCTCAGAAGTCCGACTTTTCTGGCGATGGTTACACAAGGCGAACGTAGCTAGCTTGTAACACACTGCACAACCTGCTTGAAGTAAGATAACAACTTCAACGCGTTTCCAGCAAGATCAACTAAAACGCCGACTGTATTAGATGAGAAACTTAGCGAAATTCGTAGCCCTATTCACACCGGGCTTTTTTGGATCTCTTAAGACGGGAGGGGGGCGGATCCCCCCACCCTCTCCCGTAACTTCAAAGAATATTGAAGTGATCGCAATGAAACTTAGAGGATATATAGTATGTCCAATTATTATATAAACTGCAGTGGTATAGCGAGTGGTAGCAAATCGAGAAAAATGGTATCCCACATGTGTGGATAAAAATGATATCCACACATGTGTGATATCATTTTTGACCAATCAGCTTGCAGAGTTTGCCATGTTCCAATGCTGAATGAGCCAAAGTAAATCGATATTAAGTCGAAAAATCTTCGGATCTTCCTCGGCAATCTTCGGCAATCTTCGGTAATCTTCGGAAAACTTCGGAAATTCTCGGAAAATGTTCGGAAACATTCGTACAACCTTCGGACAACATTTTGAAAATTTTCGGAAATCTTCGGAAATGGTCGGAAATCTTCGGAAAATCGTCAAAAACATCGTAATTAGTAGGTTTATATAATAAAAAGAATAATACATGGTTTCTTGGAGATATGAAATTTATCTTCTCGTGTTCAAATCCGATATCTCACTCGTTCGCTGCGCTCACTCGTGAGCTATCGATTTGAAAACTCGAAGATAAATTTCATATCTCCAAGAAACCATGTATTATCCTCTATAAATCTATCTTTTGATATACGTCATGTGGGATGATCCGCCATCTTGGGATAATGAGGCCACATCACGTGACAATTACATCATGTGAAAACAGCCGCCATCTTGAATCCGCGATATTGGAATTAGAAACATGTTTTTAATTTTCAAAATATTTCCAAAACTTCAGAAATCCGCCTTAAATTACTGCAAGGTACTCATTATCTGTAAAAGAGGTACATAAATGCCCAAAAAGATAAAAACAAAAAATTGCATTAAAGTAAATTGTCATTAATAGGAAAACAAAAATTACAAATTTTGGAAATATGTCTGTCAAAATGCTGTGACCATTGTACCGTCAAGTTTCCAACACAAGAACCTATCCTACCATGTTATTCCCAGATTAATTTTAGATAAAGTAACAAAGTTTAGCAGCATTTTTCTGAATGTTGAAAAGGATATAAGCGTTCAAACTCTGCGCGGCTATACCCCCTTTCCCGGTCTGGATAGGATTAAACTACCGAAACGAAAAGAACCCGACTACAACAAGGACACTTCTGAGAACATCACGAGGACTCTACAACGCTACAGCAGGTAGCTCACAAACTAACAAAATTAACAGTTATTTACGACATTTACTAACCAACTTGTCCATCGAGTAACGAAACTAACGGCTGGCAACGAGCACCTTACCAGATGAAGTACTCCGATCGGCAGGCTCTATATCTACCTTTCAGTAGAGAATCCGATAGATTCTCTGTGAATTTTAACTCAATGTTTATTCGTTGGTATTTTTATCTGTATTTGGTTTGACTGAAAGGAAAACGATACTAAACAAAGCAAAATCGAATACTATGAAAAGAACTGAAATAAAACAGTTACAAACTTTGCTGGCTCGTGATAGAGAAATCCAAGAACAATTTAGTATTGATGACAAGCTTATGAAACTAACCGAACACATGGCCCAGACCTTCACCGCGGTCAAACGTCTGACGCTGTTTTTGTTTTCTTACTTCGAGAGAAATCATTCACGTTAACGTGGAAGCATCGGTAAGAATATGTAAAATACCTGCTGAGGGTAAATATATTTTCCAGTTCCGTCAAACGGGAATCTTTACTTTTAAAATGCTCCGCACCCAAACAAAATTGCTTTGGCAATGGCGCCGACAGTCGGCATTTCGCCGTTTTCAAACACTTAGAACTTTTTTAGTAAAGTTCCAAACAATTTAGTAAACCAGGAGAATACTTGTTAAGTATCAAACTTTGAACAGTGAAAATGAAAACCTTATCTTTGAAGTAGTTTTCTTATTTTTTACGTTTTACCGCGGTGAAGCCCAGACCATAACATTTCGAACACTGTTAGCCAGTCCCCGAGGACCAGGACTGGGAAATAACCAAAACATAATTGATACGTTTTGTAACTGGCATTCTCCAACACGAGTCTGACTAAACGCAAACAACCACGAGAAATGGTGATGTTAAAAATAACATTGCTCTAGGCCATAGACTATACAGAATATCCAAGTTCCAAAAACCTAGATAGAGCCACTTTAAGAGCAAATGCCCACAAAATTCAGTCAATCCACGGCCAGGGTCAAAATTTTGATTTCGCTCATATTTTGTCTATAGATAGGCATTACCAAATGAACAAACGTGGTGTAGTTTGTTTTTCCAAAGACCGCTTCAATTTGGCGAAAATCAAGAAAAACTATTTCTGCTGTCGGCGACTTCAAAACACCCAAAATTTGAGACAAAATAGGCTGCTTGCAAAACTTTGCTTGCATGCAAAAGGCATGGAATTTGGGGAAAATCTTTTCCAGTGTATTAATTTATGAAGACTTTTACTCCTAGTTTAGTGGTAAATTTTCATCTTAGCGATAATCTGCAAGGTAAACAATAATATTTTAAAACTGCTTATTTTCAAGCGACAGAAGTTTTATTTCAACTTGAAAGACGCGATTACAATTTTAAGCATGTGCTACACATTGGTTTTTCCTCAAACTTAAGCTATAAGGTATTTAAACATTGTACTACAACATATGTAAAAACTGGCTTGGGTAATTTAGTTTGAAGATCACACGAAGTCTTCGAAGTTGAACGAATTTCGGCTGAAATATGAGATATTTGCATAATTATAAACGTTGCATTGTTGTTGTTGTGATGGCTGAACTTGTTTAAATGATTTCTGATGTGAAATCACTTACCTCAATGCCTTCTTCGGTCTTCTTCTTTTGCCGGTAATTGACTTTATGTCTCCAGCTGATCCGTACATGTTTCCCGAGGTTATTATCCAAGAACTGGCGAGAGTGGCGTGAACAGCAGAATTCATTACAATTATACCTCATTGAATCCTTTGCTGTCAATTTTGATATTATGTGCATTTCAAAAGATTTACACCTTTCATAATGGCGCAAAGTTTCACAGCAAAACTTCCAATTAAGCTTCCAGAGTGCTTGTAAGGCTAAGGCAGGGTTTATTCTTTTCCTTCTAACTTGCGAGGTTATTCTCAGTTCTTTCTGTTTGACGGTGATTACGGGAGTTGCGTGACAGAACAATGCTCTTCGCACCGGGAGGGTGTAGGGAAACAACGATCACGGATAGGAACCAAAAAAAAATTGTTCGAAGAAATGCTTCTGTTACCTTAAGTGAGTTCACGCTTTGTAAATATTTGTCAATTTTCTTAGTATTAATCAAGTCACAAATTATTGCTTTTATTTATAGTCCATTGTCTGGTGCAGTCTAATATCATAGTACAATTTAACCTGTAAGGAGGTAAAAGAGCCTATAAAACAATAAGAATTCATTGGCTTCTTTTTCAAAAACTTACAAATAGCGTTATCTCAAGTGGCAGGTCTAATTGTTAAGGCAACTGCCATAGAATTATTATTACAACTCTAATATCGTGTAATTCCGCTTTATTTTTAGTTAACAATTGGTCTTGACTTCTGAACTGAAAGTTAGGAATCCAAAATACTAAAGGCTTCAGTAACGCCAAATTTTGCTGGCTGTATATTTACTCTTTTCGATCATATTCAGGGGCATAGCCAAGGGGGAGGGAGGGGGGGGGGGGTGTCCTGGGGTGCTCGTGACCCCCTCCCCCCCCCCCCCCCCCCTTTTAAGTAAACAACATACAAATCTTTTAATTCAGGTGGCGAAAAAGCGCGAATCCAAAGAATCGACATGTCATTTATCTTTTCTAGTGCTAGATAGTTACATACTTCATTTTCAGGACCTAGCATCTGCAGTGGACCATGTGAGTACCCTGGGTGTGACACAGTGTGATCCCCCAACCCACTCTTGGAAAGTCCTAACTACGACGCTGATATTTCCACAATATTTCACAATTAAGGTATTAGACTAAAACGTGGCCTGTCAGTGGGTGACTCTGCCTGGGTCCAACCCTGTGACGACTCATCATCTCTAGCGAGAACTGTACTCAATTCAAAGAAAAATTACGCGCCTGATGGACTCTGGTCACCAATTATCTACTTATTTTGGAGCTCAACTCGTGACCTAAACCGATACACTCTGTAAATGTTTTCAGGAATATATTGCCGATATATAACATGTTAATAGAAGTTTATACTTCTGGCCTTATTGAATGCCCTATAGAACACTACTTTCTCATGTTGAGTAAGTGGGAGTAAGGAGCTTTCGTCTTCCCCTTGTTGCCGGCAATTGGGATATACTTTGATAGCCTGAATTTTAATTTCAGATTCGGATTTTCAGATTGGGTGGATTAAGAGCAACTTCGTGAAGAATTTCGCTATCTTAACGTACCGAAGACTTCGTCATTCTTTGCGTTCTGCTTTTTGTCAAAATCACTTTCAGTTAGACCAGTCTTGGGAAGAAAACTGAAAGCTGCTGGCGTGTCAGAAATTCAGAATTGGTAAAAAGGCGGTTAAATTCCCACTGCTCTCCCGGCCGGGCAGTCATCGTGGCCTTGACTACTGACGCTGTATCCACTTTCTGGCCGTTTGCTTTCCCAATAAGGAATTTGCTGGAAAAATAATCTTTCTGCTTTTCTGTAAATCGTGTTCTTCAAACGTGACTGGACTTCCGGGACCCATCCGATTGGTACACAATGTAGATTCGAAAGGATTAGTCGCTTTCTAAGTTCCTGTATCGGTGACACACCACCTGCAGACGGTTCCTGTTGCATAGTCGAGCACTGCACTGTCAAGAAGTAGTTTATGTTCTGAAGTACGTTCATGTTTTCCAAGGTCCAGATGGTGCTGCAAGGAGGAAAATCTCTGATACGTTTCTAAGCATCTTTTCCGTTGACAAGAGAAACAACGGTTGAGGTACCAGTCGCAGCCACAGTCGCAGCTCCAATGTAACATCGACACACGGAATACTCCCGATGACTGGACAGAATCTACCATTTCCTCAGAAGCTTACTAGATGTTAGACCCTTGTTTTATGTGGACTCTCGTGACCTCTCTCGTGTGCCATTCAATAGACGCCGCCTTCCGACCACATAATTATAATCAATAATTCGTGTTTTTCGATTGGGGACAGCAAATGAAATAATCGACTCAAGATATCTCAAAAGCAAAAAACAAAAAAACACTTTTAGCGGGGTGAGTCATAAACAAAAAATGTCGTTTACCAAAAAATAAAGACCCCCCACCCGCCTCTACGCCTCTACCCTAGATCCACCACTGGTTTTGCCAGAAAATGCATAAACTTAGTTCACCAGTGGTAAAGAAGAAAAAATATTTTTGATGTTTATTTTTATTGACATATATATAGAAGTACAAACATGATAAATTCGAGATTCTTGTAACACGATCTGTGAGCCCGCTTTGCTGAAACCTCTATATGCTTATATTGGAAGCACTTAACATATGTCCGGAAACTCGACATCTCCAACCAATACCCAAATTACAACAGTACGTTGTAGAAATTAATCGGTGGATTATAAAATAAAGAAACCCCTTTCTGGCTTGCTAGTATATTAGAGGATAATGCCCCTGGCTGAAAGACTGTCCCTTTTTCACAGTTGCCCGCAAAGCTTCGTTTTTCGGCCAAATGGAATTCGGACAATCGATATTCGTGGAGCTGGAAAAGATGCGTGCTTTTGCCAGAATTAATTCAACAAAGGGCCACTATTAAAAGGAATACATTCCTCTATTTTGTTCCTGTCCCTTTTGTCAAGGCCACATTGGCCTCCCACAGTTGAGGTGTAAACAAAACTGGATGGTTAGTTAAATTAAGTACTACAAGCAAACAGAATATATTATTATAAAACCTTTTCTTTGTGTTTTTTTTTGCGAATGACTTGTCCTCGTCACGCAACACCTTCTATCTACGGGGCAACAATAAGGCTACGCTGATCACTGCACTCCTTCTCAATTCACGACTTTGTTCTAACCAATTAAGAGGGCTGAACTGAGAAAAAAGCCCTTCCCCCAATAATATTAAATAGATAAATGTGATATCAGAGGTTTGTTAAACTACACGTAAATGTTCGGCCATCACCTTCATTCAGTATAAAGGTCAAATTAAAACAGCGGACTTCTAAATCAGTACATTTTAGCTTCAAAGAAGTCAACAACAGGCAGAATACGTGCCACATGTTTAAGGAAAAGGATTTTAAATTCCATGTTTACACTTAAATCAGATTTCTGCTCGGGAAGTGCCCAGGAAGTGCCATGGATCCATTTGGTAGTGAAAGAGCGCTTGCGAAAATTTGCTCAACTTCGAAGACTTCGCGTGACCAGCAAACTAAATTACCCAAGCCAGTTTTTACACATGTTCTAGAACAATGTTTAAATATCTTATAGCTTAAGTTTGAGGAAAAACCAAGGTGTAGCACATGCTTAAAATTGTAATCGCGTTTTTCAAGTTGAATTAAAACTTCTGTCGCTTGAAAAATACGCAGTTCTAAAATATTATTGTTTACCTTGCAGATTATCGCTAAGATGAAAATTTACCACTAAACTAGGAGTAAAAGTCTTCATAAATTAATACACTGGAAAAGATTTTCCCCAAATTCCATGCCTTTTGCATGCAAGCAAAGTTTTGCAAGCAGCCGATTTTGTCTCAAATTTTGGGTGTTTTGAAGTCGCCGACAGCAGTAATAGTTTTTCTCGATTTTCGACAAATTGAAGCGGTCTTTGGAAAAACAAACTACACCACGTTTTGTTATTTGGTAATGTCTATCTATAGGCAAAATATGAAGGAAATCATAATTTTGAGCCTGGTCGCGAAATTTCAATTTTGCGCGATTTTAACTGGCATTCGCTCTTAAATATTTTCTTTACAAAACACACTGTGGATGTAAACCTCTTTGAGCGCTAATTTTAGCATAAGTTCAGATGAACTTGACTTACCATTATCAAACTTGGCAAGTAAATAAAAGACAACAGTCCGACTTTTTTGACAACAAAACTGACAGCAAAAGTCCAGTGATAACGTCATAATCGATGACGTCACGCCATACTCTTAAATTGAAATTTGTAAATTCCAATATTCTTTTGTCGCTTTCAAAAGAGGGCAACGAAAGAAGTTGAACACTAAAAACCGTTTGCTGATATCGAAAATATTTAAAGAGATATGACAATTTGAACTTCAAAGAATGCCCATTCAGTAAAGCGGTGATCCCCCTGGGATAAAACTTTTGAAATGTTCTTTCTCGTGGAGTTCTTTCTCCTGTTTCCAACTCTACTTGTGTTGCAGCCTGATTGCCTTGCATAAGCAGAAAGGGTATAGCTAAAAAATCTAAATTAAAGCTGTTAATATCATTATAAGCACAAAAAAACGATCGTGTGACGTCACAAAAAGTGACGTCATCGATTATTTAAGAGATTAAACTATCGTTTTAAGAGGCTGTCCGCGTAACAGCGGATAAGGCAAATTTTGGACCTTCACCGATCTCTCTAATATTCTCAGTAAAAGTCGACCAGTATATCCCATGAACAAAAATCACATTTATTTGAACCAAATCTTTTATTTTTATCTTTTGCGAGGCAGTTTTCACTGCAACCTCAAAACCACCCAATTTGCATTTGAAGACTCCATAATTTAGCATTAAATGTCGGTCGCTGCCAAAGCGTTAACCAAACAAGCTTAATATTTTATATATCAAGGTTTTATGTTTCTTCTATACTTTAACGGTTAAACAATTGTATTCTATAACATTTGGACTGAGTTATGAATTTTCAAAAACACTTCCTAACGGACTCAGGAATGCGTGACACGAAACATACCTGTAGTTGAAAGCGATTTTCTCGAATGTGGGACCTGATCAGAAGTCAAGTCTATTGTATCTCCAAAGTACTAATACCAGTCTAGAAACCTATCGAATAAAATTTGTGGGCACTCTGCACTTCGCGCCGTACAGAGCAGCAAGATTTTCCCAAATTTTCGCCATTTTGATTAAAACCAAAGATAACGACGGTCCGATTTCTTTACAGGGAACGCCAATAAATACGATCATTACCACTAAACGCCACACTGTGGTATGCAAATAAATAAAATTTGTCGATTTAGCCGTCGTTTGAGGAAAAAATCTACCGCTGTTGCAGGATTTTCAAAAGAAACAGCGATAAATATGCAAATTAGCTCCGGAAACGACATTTTGCTATATTTCCCTCTGTAATTCCCGGAAACTTTTTGTCTTAAAAATTATTTTACAAGGCAAAGAAATGTTCCTTACCTGAGAAAAGATGCCTTTCAGACTATGTAAAAGTGTTTCAGTTTTGCTGTGAGTGATTATTTTCATTTCCCACGCTGCGGCTGGTAACACAGTGTTTGTTTGCTAGGCTGTTGGTTTCACTCTAATTCAATTAAAAGCGGGCAAGTTGTCTACATTTTCAAAGCTCTCTCAGCTCATCCTTAAAATGTCTGAGGTACCTGACTATTTTTGTCAATAAAAACTTTTATATTAAAATGTCGAGATCTATTTAGTCCACCTCTGTTTTGTACGTACTCAGTTACATGGCGGATCATTGGAATTCACGGGAGCGGGGTGGTAGGCGAAGGGGGGGGGGGGGGGGAGGGTGAAAAATTAATTTCCCCCTATAAATGTCGAAAAACAATCCTGAAACTAAGCCGAAGTATAATCAAAACGAAACGTCGTTAAGTAGTGGATCTTAATGAGGTTAGTCGTTAGCCGTAAGAGCGACCAAAAAATTAAGTCTTAGGCGTAACAGTCGTTGGCCGAAAAAAAAAAAGTTAACCGTAAAAAGAAAGTTCTAGCCGCAAAAGTGAAAGTCTCAGGATTTCTTGTCAAGACTTTTACGTGTTTTGGTACCGAGAAGTGTTACATTTGCTGCTAGTCGTTCGCTTTGTCTTTGTGTCAACAGAGTTATTTGAATTGAATCATTCTGGTCCCCAGAGCCCGCGATCCTTCTGGTCTCCATCAGGGATCGAGAACTCAAATTTCTGAGCATTAACATGCGCAGAGCACTCGTTCTGTATCTTTCAGCCAATCAGATTTGTCAGATTTGACAATGAGTCCGTTAATCGCGGACTAACGGTTTTGGAGGCGGCCAGATGTCTTGATTCCTGGCGCAGACGAGAAGGATCGCAGTCTCTAGAGACGAGACTGTGAATTGATCACTTACAAAAAAGGAAACAAAATCGCGCATTGAAGTGTTCGCGCGCGAAGCGCACTATTAAATTCTAGGAATGGCTGGTTCCGTGAACAGTAGCAATTTTTGATTTTCAAGCCAGACTGTGTACCCTCCTTATCCAGTGGTCTTTTTCGAATCAAACGAGGAAGCAACTTGGAGAAGTGCTATGAATTACAATGTGCTACGGCACTTGCTCCAAGTTGCTCGCTCGTTTGATTCGCAAAAGACCGCTGGATAAGGAGGGCGCACAATCTGGCTTAAAAATCAAAAATTGCGTCTGATCGTTGAATGAGCCATTTCTGGAAATCCCGCGTTTCGCGCGCGAACACTTCAATGCGCGATTTTGTATCCTTTTGTATCCTTTTTTGTAAGTGATCAATAGACCTTTTTCGCTTGGGCGGTTTGTTTTCCCATTACAGACCACGTGATATTCTCTAGAGAATTTGTCTTTTATCCACATAAAATTTATTCATTCATATACACGCGACTATTTGAAAATTTGAAAGCAAGAATTCTCAAGAGTATCATCAAATGGTCTGTAAATGGGGCAACAAATCGCCCAAGCGCAAAAGGTCTATAGGCCATCTCCGAGTTGCATTTTGCCTCAGATTCAAAACGAGTCTTCGTGCGAAACCATTCAAACAAAAAGAGGTTTGATTTGCATGAAAATGGACGTGAAGGTGGAAGGCATTTTCATATGAATGGCTTCGCACGTAGATTCGTTTTCAAACGGAGGCAAAAAGTAACTCGATCCTTTTACTCTGCGCCAGGAATCGAGACCTCTTTCCGCCTCCAACACCGCAAGTTCGCGATTCACGGACTCATTGTCAAATTTGACAAGTCTGATTGGCTTAAAGATACAGAACGAGAACTCTGTGCATGTTCATGCTAATGCTCAGAAATTGGGAACGGTCAGAGTTGTAGATCCCTGGTGGTCGCGGGCTCTGGGGACGAGAATGATCAATTCAAGAATTCAGATACAGTAACTTTGTTGACACAAAGAAAAAGCGATCGACTTGGAGCAAATCTAACACTTCTCGGTACCAAGACAAGTGAAAGTCCTGACACGAAATCCTGAGACTTCTGCTTTCGTGGCTAGAATTTTCTTTTTACGGTTAACATTTTTTTTTTCGGCCAACGACTGTTACGCCTGAGGCCTACGGATAACCTCATGAAGACCTACTACTTGAAGTTTCGTTTTGATATGATACTTTCAGGATTTTTTTCGACATTTATTGGGGGAAATTGTCAATAACTTTTTATTGACAATTAGTCAGGTACCTCATCAGACGTTGTAAGGATGAGCTGAGAGACCTTTGAAAAAGTAGACAACTTGCTTGCTTTTAATTGAATTAGGGTGGAACCAACAACATTGCAAACAAAGCAAACACTGTGTTACCGGCCGTAGCGTGGGAAATGAAAATAATCACTCACAGCGAAACTGAAACGCTTTAACATAGTCTGAAAGGCATCTTTTCTCAGGTAGGGAACGTTTCTTTGCCTTGTAAAATAATTTTTAAGAAAAAAAGTTTTCGGGAATTACAGAGATAAATATAGCAAAATGTCGCTTTCGGAGGTAATTTGCATATTGACATTTATCGCTGTTTCTTTTGAAAATCCTGCAACAGCGGTAGATTTTTTCCTCAAACGACGGCTAAATCGACAAGTATTATTTATTTGCATACCACAGTGTGGTGTTTAGTGGTAATGATCGTATCTATAGGCGTTCCCTGTAAAGAAATCAGACCGTCGTTATCTTTGGTTTTAATCAAAATGGCGAAAATTTGGGAAAATCTTGCTGCTCTGTACGGCGCGAAGTGCAGAGTGCCCACAAATTTTATTCGATAGGTTTCTAGACTGGTATTAGTACTTTGGAGATACAATAGACTTGACTTCTGATCAGGTCCCACATTCGAGAAAATCGCTTTCAACTACAGGTATGTTACGTGTCACGCATTCCTGAGTCCGTTAGGAAGTGTTTTTGAAAATTCATAACTCAGTCCAAATGTTATAGAATACAATTGTTTAACCGTTAAAGTATAGAAGAAACATAAAACCTTGATATATAAAATATTAAGCTTGTTCGGTTAAGGAAATGCGATTTGGCAGCGACCGACATTTAATGCTAAATTATGGAGTCTTCAAATGCAAATTGGGTGGTTTTGAGGTTGCAGTGAAAACTGCCTCGCAAAAAATAAAAATAAAAGATTTGGTCCAAATAAATGTGATATTTGTTCATGGGATATAATGGTCGACTTTCACTGAAAATATTAGAGAAATCGGTGAAGGTCCAAAATTTGCCTTATCCGCTGTTACGCGGACAGCCTCTTAAAGGCAGAAAATCTAAAACGATACGATTTTTACGCACACCAAGATCTTCATTTTGGCCACTTTGTAGAATTTTTCGATGAAAAATGAAAAAAATAAACCAAGAGGGTTGAATTGAGGAAAGGAAGGAAAAGGAAGGAAAAAGTATAGTTCTGGGGAGACACTGAAATCCCTTTAAATTGTTTAATTTAAAAAATATTTGTCATATTGAGAAACGGTTTTCAGTATATTGTCCTCCTAGTTGTGCTCTATTATTCAATGTAGGTAGAGTATGAAATTACAAACTTCATATATCACGTGTTTGTTACGTCATTAATTATGACGTCATAATTTGATACTTTGTCATTTTTTTTTACTACTAAAATGTTGAGGTTAGCAATCCAAGGATACAGGGTAAGTTTGGCGAAAAACGAAGCAAAATTAGTGTACTTGGAGCTGTTTAGCGCTTGGAGGGGGTTAAATCCCGAGTGTGAAACATCCTCGGAGACCCAGGGGCAGTTAGTGGGGCGAGGGAAAGTCGGAGCGGTCGAAAAAAATATTCGGCGAAAAGAAGTCAAGAACGAAAAGAGGAGCCCGTGGGGACACTGTTTTACCGGATCAGTTCCAAACGGACCAAGTCGTTCTGGCTTCTGATTGGTGCCAGAAAACCTTTGTTATTTTGTGCCCAATCAGAGAGCAGCAAGACCAAGAGTAGTTTCGTGTGTTCTTACACGGATGGATACAAGTAGGCCAGTTGCTCGCCACGTTTGTATTTGCTCGAGGAGAAAACTTCCAATCACAGGACAAGATGCAGAGCAAATCGTGCGGCATATCCACGAAAAGCCTCACCGGAAATACGCTGGATCTTCGTAGGTATTGTAAGAGTCACGTAGATTGCAAGTTTTAATGCACTCACTGATCCACTGATGTCGAGAGGCTTTTCTTTGGATGAAATAAATATTGTTTTTCGAAATTTCCGACTGAAACATTTCTTTCGAGTTTTTTACGATGAGTAATATTAGTCTGAAAGAACGTTCCTGACCGTCGGGTCTGATCGTTTGCTTTTGTTGACATAAATAGAAAAAGAAACTTCATGTTGAGTAGTGCAATTATAAATCAAAAAATTGGTCTGCAGCAGGTCTTATATGTGTAGTGTGCAACACTTGTCGTTATACAGTGGAAATCATATTGAAAAGAAAGTGTTCAGTCGCCAAAAAAGAAAAAAAAAATTCTAATAAAGCCTAACCACCATAACAGTATGCGCTGGTAGACATACATATACGAAAAGAAGAAAGTATTCTGTATCTTTCTAGGTGATCTGTATTGCAGTAAAATTTTGCATACAAGAACCTTACAGATTAAATAACCTGTAGCCTGAAATGTACCGTTTTGACACTCATTTTAAAAAGAACCAAATCACCCTGAAATTTGGAAGAGATTCCTGCTTGGTAGGCAAGTAGGAATTTGACTCGTGAAACACACCTCTTTTTGTTTAAATCCTGTAGTATTTTCGAAGTATTTCATGAACCTGCCTGAGATGTAGTACACTTTACACCAAACCTAATCAGTAATGTTGAATACATTTGTATTTAAAATTCAATGACCTGTACCACTCTTTTGCTTCTTTTGCCCTGTGCATCAACTACTGTAGTACTTTAGTGGACACCAAATCATTGGATTATGGTTTTTGGCCACTCTGCAGCTAACTGGTTACTCAAACCGGGATGTTATGTGCTGCCCACGACCTCCAAGCTCATTTTATGCGAATTAAAAGATATTTTACTACAGATTTTGTTGATACAATAAATCAGCTTTGTGTCCACGTAGAAAAAGGGAAATAACAAATATACATGGGCATATTCTTACCTCAAATGCTGCTCTCAATGCATATGTGTAATGACAGCCCTGCTTGCTATTAAGTAAGAGATAAATACAGAGAACGGAGGCATTAATCCATATACATCCCGAGGGCCGTAGGCCCGAGGGATGTATATGGATTAATGCCTCACTTATTTTAATGCCTGACTTATTTTATGATATTATTCATGAGGGATCATTATATAAAGCCCGTTTCCAAGAGGACAAAAGCCGTCTAATTAGTAGTACATCGGCTCCGAGCGTAAACAATGTAGTCTTTGTTTTTTTTTTTTTATTGTTGCCATTGTGTGGTTTTCTCAGAATAGCCCGATCGTGCATTTCCACGGATTTTGCGATTTATTGTGATTGCAACCTTATTTGAATAACACAAGCTTGTTTTGATGGTTTGTTTTGCACTGTGTGTTGTTCGCAAGGTGCGGTTTAGCGTGTTTTGTACAGCGTCTAATGGTAGTAGTAAACGTACGAAGTTGAATCCTCGACAGGAACGGCTAAAAAACATTATGAAGAGTTGAACCAAGGACAGGAACATGGGCTGCTCGGAACACCAGATAAGTTGTAAGGAAACGTTTAGGATTCTCAATTTTTTAAGAATGAGATGCACGTTGTTGTTGAACTCAAGAGGAAGGAATTTTTAACAGAGGCAGTGTGCAGCGACAATTAAATTTGAGAACGGCATGACGGAAATTCAACCGAACTTAGCTAATCTTTTATAATTCCATTGACATGAATTTCATATTTCCAAAATGAATTTAGAAATGGAAGAAGGCTTTGTTATTTCAAAGACTTACTGCCACTGCTATATAGCTTAAAGTATTTCGTATCAGGTTGCAGTAAAATTTTTATGTTGGAATTGCAGTGTTTAATTTGTCCAGAGAGTTTTATTTTGTCAGGAATAGATCAATCGGAACCTAGAATATTAGAATGCTAATGAGAGGTTTTATAAATTATGCAGATAAAAGCCCTCGCATTTATCTGTATAAATCCCTGAAACGAGGGATTTTTACAGATAAGTCCCTCAAACGAGGGATTTATACAGATAAATCCCTCATTAATATTCATAAATTCATTCATCAGCCCCGCTCCTCCCTGCTACATTAGGGACCTTACAAAGCCACGACGGCGACGCTGACGACAACGGCGACTGAAAAATGAATTTATATTTTAGTTAACACTTTTGCAGCTATCCTAATTTATTTAGTGCGTCATTTTTGTCAGAACTAATCTCTAGCTGAATATGTAAGCGCATTATTAAATTCAAACTTAAAACAAGAAAAATTCGTTGTCGTGTTTCACGTTCTCCAGACTACGCAAAATTTGGCCATTTCACGTCGTTGATTTGCAGAGGGCGACGGAGAAATGTACCAAGATGGATAACGCACGTGCTAAGCTATTGTACTGTTCATTAAGCCTTTTGTTTGGTGACGTTCTCGTTGCAGTCGCCGTCGTGGTTTCGTAAGGTCCCTATTATCAAGCCCTCCCCGGACTTTCAGTTAGTTAATATTCAAGAGGGTTGTAAGTTAAATAAAGGTTGTTGAATAACAAAAGAAAATGTGTCAGTCATGAAATAAGTCCTAATAAAATAGTTAGTTTATATGCTTTGCTGTATGCTCCTGTAACCCATATACCTGATTACTGTTAATTGATTACCATCTTGAGGAATATATTGCTTGTAAATTTGCACAGCCTGGGGGTAGGGTTTAAGACTACATCAGCTGTCACTTTGACAGCATAAAGTTTCAAAGGTTTAAACTGGGCACTGACCAATCACTCTTGCTTGGAGTTGGACAAAGGATGGAGAAAAATTGTAAGACAAAGAAGTCTTTATTAAAATGCACTTCCCTGCAGGCTATATCAATCGCAATGTATCTGGAATAGTAACTGGTAGGGTCATAGGTTCATTGCATGTTGGGAGATGAGAATAAATTAATAAAGTTTAAGGAGGCTCACAACGGTTTCCGGCAATTTCAAGCTCTTAAACTTTGATGGGTCAGTACTACAAATCTTTATCAGTTGCTGCAACAATAATGATATCAAACAAATGTCCAATCATTGCTAAATAAGGGAACTGGTCAAAACTACTATACAAGCTCAGGACCCACCAGAATAAGTGGAGATAATGGCGTCCTCTTATAGCCCCCCACCCCCTTGAGGAGACCCATAGTATCTATTTTGCCCCCCCCCCCCTCCCCCTTGTAGAGACCCATGGTATCTGCTGTGACCCAACTACCCCCTGGTAGAGACCCCTGGTCTCGCCTGTAGCCCCCCTCCCCCCGATAGAGACCCATGGTCTCTTCTGTAGCCCCCCCCACCCCTGATAGAGGCCCGTGGTCTCTTCTGTAGCCCCCCCCCCCCCCCCCCCCCCACCCGTAGACAACCATGGTATCTGCTGTGAGCCAACCACCCCCTGGCAGAGATCCATGGTCTCGTTTGTAGCCCCCCCCCCCCCCCCCCCTGATAGAGACCCATGGTCTCGTCTGTAGCTCCCCCCTCCCTCCCTTGATTCTTCATAATTATACAAATCAAATTATACAGTTTGAAGCCTTACCTGGTGTCCTTTATTTGTCTTTTTAGTGCCTTAGAGTTCAGACCGTTGAGGCTGAGATTTACCACAACTTTAGAACATTCTAAGAACATACCCCAGCAAACCTGAGAGTCGGAGAACATGTTTATTTTGCCCATTTGTTTTAATTTCGTGTTAAATGAGCAGTATAAATAAATGCAAAACTGTGGTCTCACAGTACAACTAAATGGTTAAAAGAAAATACCTTGAAATTACCATGATTATTGTTTTCTTATTGCATGATACATAATTTATGTTGAACATCTCAGTTTGTAGCACATCTTATACCCCCTTCACACCAAAACTTACACATATTTAAATGTTGTTTAGTTAAACACGGTTTAAAATTGTTCTCTTTGTGGAAGTCGCTGACTGATGTTTATCGACTTCACATTTAGCACAGTGAAAGCACAAGTTAGAGCATACTTGAACCCTATGTAAAATTTAGTCTGTCAGTTGTCTGTTGCTGATTTTCATTTTCTTAAACCTGGTTTAACTATAGCTAAACATGTTTTGTTGGTGTGAATCAGGTATTAGACTCATAACATGTAACTGCAGTAATAACGTCTTTTAATAGTCGTCTTAACGTACCTGCCCTAGCAAATTTGGTGCATTTTTGACCATATTAAAGACAGGGATATTTTCACTCAAAATTCTTCAAATCTTCCACACATAGTCATTGTTAACTGATAAACACATTGCCAATATTTTTTTAACACCACGACTGCTCAATATGTTAATAATTAACTTTATTATTAACAGCTTATCTTTAACATTTTTAAGTTTTTCCAGCAGCCATTTAGTTGTTGAACAATAATGCAACTTTATTATGATTCCTCATCAAACAACACAAAAATCTGTGGTTGGGTTCTCGGATATAAAAAATTGTAAAAAAGATATCAGTAATTATTTACATTTTGTAATTACCTTTAATATCTGTAGACTGCAAAACAGCCGTATTTTTTTCGAACGCGTTCGAGCAGTCTTCGAATCGAGAGGTCTGCAACCAATGTCCCTAGGTTATGTCGTCAAAGAAAAAAGGCAAAGTTCCTGTCCCTTTAAGTGCATAGAGAGCACCAAAACGAAAAAGAATAAAAGAATTTGACAAAGACTTGGACGAAGTGTCAGCCGCCAGCGACAAAGGGTCATATTTTGATCAGGAGATGCTGCTGGCACCTTAGTCTCCTTCGCAGCCGTTTTTAGTGTCGTCACTACTGGCACCTAGCCTGTTTCAAATGTTCGGTTAGTCCCCGGCGGGGAGCAGCGCCAAAAACGGTGCGTCGCTGTTCGTCACGCTAATTCCGAATTTCACGGTGCTCCTCAACTCACCTAACGCCTGGCACTACAAGATAGATCAATACTTTATTACATACGTACATGCTTTGTCTAATATTAAGTATTATTACAGTAAAAGTATCGCCTAAAGATTGACAAACGCACTATTGTTTTGACAAAAAAATATACCCAGATGCTCTCATTTTACAAGCATGGTTTCGTTGATCGTTTCTCCGCTTACGGGAATGAAGATAACCTCATTGATATCAGGATTAGTTCTTCGTTTGAAGCTAGCTTCCTTTATGTTGCTCGCGACCGCGATTGCCATGGAACTGTTTATACTTGTGACCGATGGAGACCGCTTTGATACGAATTCTCTTTGTTTTTAAAGTAAAATGAGCCTTCAATTCATCGATCAACGTGCAATCATTTTCACACGCCTTGTGTAATTAAACCGGAAAAACGCCCCATCTCAAATTTCGAGGAGTGTGGCACACATTTAGTTCGTTTTTTAAAAAAGTTTTAAACCTTTTTCGCTGAAATTTGGCAAGAACGTTGCCCGATAATTGGGCAACAAAACTGTTCAGGGATTTTTCTTTTGTTCCTCTTTCAAAAGTTACTTGGCCAGCCGAGTCGCATCATCTACATAAATTGCAGTAGGATATGGTTCCAGCAATGGGATCTCTGCGGGCTAGGTGGGAGGCTTTGCTACCTTTGGGAATGCACCGGGCCCAGCCTTCGGTACTACTGTAGCCGTTGGCGGCGTGAAAAGAAGAAAAGATTGTTGCTGGACGAACAGTTCGCTTGAAGGCCGTCGATACCGTCCCATTCGTAATTTGAGGCAAGATGTTTTTGGCTGTTCCATTTGTACAAGATGCGTCGTGGTCCCTTGAGAAATCTTGTGAATTGCAAAAAAATATCTTTGTCTGGAAACCGTGTGGACACTTTTTATCCTAGCTATATTCTTTACAAAAATATAGTGAAGGTTGAGCGAGCTGGGATTTTTAAACAAATGGATGAGGGTTGCAATGACGGCTTCCGGTTTCAGCAGGCCAGTGCAAGAAAATAATTTAGGCCAAGTGTAATTTTTATGCTATGAGCTAATTTTCGAAATGATCGCTAGATTACGAAAATACAGTACATACAGTACATTCCCAAACCTATTGAAATAAAATTAGCTCAACCATTCAACGACTTAGTCTCCGTCGCAGGCTGCAAAAGAGACTATCAACGACTTCACCCGTGTCACGTACACCGCAAAGCTCACGCGCGCGAATGTCCTGTACTGATTTCAGCCTTTAGCTGACGACAGGTACTCAAAATTGTCTGTATGTTCGAATGTTGTCAGCGTAAAATTGTGCACAATAGAGTTTACACCTGCGAACATGCTCCCAAGTGGTTTAGGGTAAAAAATGAACTGAATCAGCAGAATCAGCGAGTGCAGTGAGCCGAGTACAGACCATATGAAGAGCCGGTTAATTTGACACCTCGTGTATACAGTTCCGTATGGGGTTACGCTGTCAAGTCCAGTTTCCTGAAAGTTTCTTTCGATTTGATGTCTCTGGATGAGTTTGTACAATATGCGAGCCATGTAAGTCATGCGAGCCAGAAATCTCTTATCCCAATAAAAAGGTTCACCACAAGCTACTAAACTAATTGTAGGCTAACCAGGCTTGCTGATGTGTTACTTGGGCTAACCGGAATGGCTCACATGACTCCCTGGCTTGGACTTTGTCAAGACCCGTCAAGAAAATGCCTACACTGGGAAGAAGAGATTGTCTCTCTTGTTTCTTGTACAGAGAAATGGAACAGGAGATAACTACCAGAGCAATTCTTCGCTCTGCTTGGAAAAGTCTCCAAGAAAAGGCAAATCATCCCATCCCTACGGTCGAAAGCCGAGCGGGCAAGGAGACATTGGGGTTTGCGGTATTGCGGTATTGGCCAATTTTTCATGCGGTATTTCGGTAATTTTAATCTTGAATTGCGGTATTACGGTATTCTCCAAACCTGCGGGATCGGGACGCGTTTTCTTGGCGTTTTGGTCGACGATATTTGGTATAAAAAACGTATCCTTCACCTTTTTCCAACCATTTTTAGCTGTTTCTGGTCGTTTCGTAAGCAACCTAAAACAGCTTTATTTTATCGCACATTTTAATGAACAATTTGACTGTTTTAACGACCAGTTTAAAGCCTTGTTATTGTTTCCTGGCTTTTCCTCGGTCCCACCGCTCGTTATTGCCTCTAATTTTACCCTCTTGTCAACAAATTCGTCAGCTATACAGGCTTACTATGAAATTGCGGTATTTTCCGGATATTTTTGCGGTATTGCGATATTTGCCGCTATTATTTGCGGTAATGCGGTGTTTAGCAACCCCCAATGTCCCCCTCGGCAAGCTCTGGGCCTCTGCCAGAACAACACAGCTTCAACTTCTCCATCGAACACAAGGCCACAGATTTCAGCTTTAGCTGATAAATTCCTCTTTGGAGGCGATATTTATGTGCGATCGTGTGCCAGTAAAAGCACCACGAAAGGCGAATTGTCCACTTTCTTAAAAGCCGTTCGCTTCTCGTTTCCGGTTTAGCAGCAGACCACGGCCGAACGACTTTTATCACTTGCAGCGTGCCAAATTTACAGGAAGAATTTTCCTCCTGTGGTTTTATCCAATCAGAAACAGGACAGCACGTCAATCAAACCAGACCCTTGCCAGATCAATCTAAAAGGTGAATCTTTCTGTTTACTGTTTTCAAATATATTCGTTCAATCAGGCAAACTAGAAATTAACGGAAAGGAAGTATTAAAGGAGGCCTTTCTCTCGGCGCTAACGGCGCCTACAATAGTCGACAGTAGTGCGGGGTCGGGAAACTTGACCTTCCTAGCCTGTGAAGTCGCTCCATACGTTTTCGACTTTTTCCAGCGGAGCGATGAGAGGCGGCTGTGTTCGCAGACTAAAAGACAAGAGGTGCTGTCCGCTTGCTTGATTGCTGTGCCACTGGTCCTGACTGGTCACCCTTATGTCATGGCTATGGGACCAAACTGCTTCAGTTCCAGCAAACTTTGTTAAGTATTTTTGGTAGAGAACTCAGGGAAAATCTCAAGGATCCGGAAACAAAACACGGTGTTGTTGTTGTTGCTGCTGCGCATATATATGGCATATATGGCGTATATATGGTATATATGGCATTTGGAAATTGGAAAGGAAATCAATAAGCTTCTATTGAAGGACAATTAAATAAAGCGTGATACTTGAAGAAACAGATCCGTGTGCATTGAAAAAACCTGTCCTCTTTGTTGTTACTTTTATCGCACCTTCAATTTGCTTGTGTCGTTCGTCAAGCGGAGTCGAGCGCCTTTACACTGTCACAACGAGTAGTAGCCTGCGAACGCAAACGTATTTCCGGCGTTACCAGGCTAAGCGAGTAGAGGCTTGAAAACTTTCTTCGATGGCGTTTCGTTACGCTCTGAACAATTTTAAAGTAAGCGGAGTAACTGCAGAATACGCCGCCACATCGAGTCCGTTACTGAAAAGGGATGGCTACGCGGTATGCCTTACGCAGAAAGAATTAAATTCAAGATAGCGAATAATCTTATTCAAGTAGCTGGCTACGCGGTACACGGTACGCAGAAAAAATTAAATTCAAGATGGCGAGGTATCTTCTTTGATGAATGTTTTTAAAAGCGTGTGCTTTTCGTCTTAATCTACCGATTAGTTTTATACTTATTGCTTTTTGTCAAGTTTTTAGAACAAGAAATTTTATAGAGCTTTTTCTCACCACATAACTAGCACATTACATTGCGATGCCATTTTGAAATTATTTCTAAATAAATTAACTTGGATTAGTTTCTGCGTACCACGTAGCCAGCTACGTGGAATTTATTGTCTGCAGTTAAATAAGCAAACAATTTTCAATTTCACGCCCGTGCCGCTTCGAACACATCTCCGAACGGAAGCTCCATATTTTAAGTTTTTGTCTGGTGCGAACTGGAAAATAATCTTTGTATTTAAAGGCAGGGTTATCTACTAGCACACCACATTATCAAATCGAGGAGCGCCGGTTACTGACATTACTAGCCTGTTCCAGGCTCTCGGTAGTTGGGGGCGAGCGAAAAAAGCGGGCATACACCACGTATGTAGAGTCAGCCGCCCGAAGGGCTCTCAGAAACACATCAAAAAGACGACTTTTGAGCTTGGGAAGCCTATGGGTTCAAATATACCGACATTTTGGCATTGCTGCCTTCATCAGGGAAAGCAAAAAATGTTTTTGCTTATCTTGATGAAGGCAGCAATACCGAAACGCGGGGATATTTGAACCCAAACTTTTTAGCGTCTAAAAATAATTTCATCGTGCTCAGTGAGCTCGACTTGTAGGCAAGTCTGATTGTCCTGTATGAATTGCTTCCAACTTTCAACTTTTCGGCAACTTATGAGATTTTTGGCAACTTTTACGATTTTCGGCAACTTTTAATATTCTTGGCAACTTTTGATTTTTTTTAGCATTTTTTGAATTATTTTTTATTTTTTTCGCAACATTTATTAGCTTTTAAAAGAAAAGTCAACATGATTCAACTGGTTTATACTACTGTGTGAGTGTGTACACTCCAGGACTGGCCAATCCTGATTACAAATCCCAGCTTGGTTTTGCACGCCTATCCATGAGGCCAGCGGTATCACATGACAGATTCGTTCCCAGTCCCAACTAATTTGTTCTTCAAAGGTGATGAAAGACTTGGGGAGACTGGGTAGAAGTGATGTGAAGGTTGCGGAGCAGGCTGGGAAGGGCAAAAGAAAAGATTTTCGTGCGGCCTTCCCTTGATGCAATGCGTTCTAGTCAAAACCGCCGCAGGAGCGACTGGGAATGAGTCTGATCACATGACACGTTTTTCAAGATGGCGGAGAACACTGTCAGTGATTTAGATTCCAGCTGTGTGGTAACAAAAGAAAATGTGAATAAAACGTGCTTATGTTCTGCATGATCTAAGCCGCAATAAACCAACTTCAAGTGCAAATAAGTGAAATAAATAGCAACTTTTCGGCAACTTTTTCGAAATTCAGCAATTTTTCGGCAACTTTAACAATAAAATAGCAACTTTTTAGCAACTTTTAGGCACTTTTATTGGCAACTTTTTGGGAATTTATCGGCAACTTGTGGCTAAGCCTACCTATGACCCCTTGAAAACCTCCCCCCTCTGCTGACCCATGAGGTTTTTCACCTATTCCTATCTCCACACGTAGCCTTGAAGACCCATGGTCTCTCACCTATCCCCCACCTAGTCTTGGAGACCCATTGTCTCTTACCTTTCCTCTCACCCAGCCTTGGAGACCCATGGTCTCTCACCTAACCCCCCACCTAGCCTTGGAGACCCATGGTCTCTTACCTATCCCCCCCACCTAGTCTTGGAGACCCATGGTCTCTCACCTAACCCCCCCCCCCCACCTAGTCTTGGAGACCCATGGTCTCTCACCTAACCCCCCACCTAGTCTTGGAGACCCATGGTCTCTCACCTAACCCCCCACCTAGTCTTGGAGACCCATGGTCTCTCACCTAACCCCCCACCTAGTCTTGGAGACCCATGGTCTCTCACCTAACCCACCACCTAGTCTTGGAGACCCATGGTCTCTCACCTAACCCCCCACCTAGTCTTGTAGACCCATGGTCTCTCATCTATCCCCCCACCTAGTCTTGGAGACCCATGGTCTCTCACCTAACCCCCTACCTAGTCTTGGAGACCCATGGTAGCTCACCTATCCCCCCACCTAGCCTTCGAGACCCATGGTCTCTTCCTTACCCCCACCCCTCAAAAGTGGGTCCCGAGCATGTAAAATAGTTTTGACCAGTTCCCTAAGTTGTGGTCATTTTCATGACGTCACTGGTTACTATAGCAACAGTTTTACCTGTTAAAAACACCCTTAATTTTCCCTTTAAGTGCTTATAACTCAAAAACGAGTCCGGTGACCCCCATTTTTTATCATTGAATAATGATTGGCATGTTAAGATGCAACTTTTTGCAAAGTTAAAAAAATTTCTGCGGAGCAGTTTCAGAGCCACCTTAAATTTTCGAAAATTTAAGCTGGCTCTGAAACCGCTCCGCAGAAATTTTTTTAACTTTGCAAAAAGTTGCATCTTAACATGCCAATCATTATTCAATAATAAAAAATGGGGGTCACCAGACTCGTTTTTGAGTTATAAGCACTTAAAGAGGAAATTAAGGGTGTTTTTAACAGGTAAAACTGTTGCTATAGTAACCAGTGACGTCATGAAAATGACCACAACTTATTTAGCAATAATTGGACATTTGTTTGATATCATTATTGTTGCAGCAACTGATAAAGATTTGTAGTACTGACCCATCAAAGTTTAAGAGCTGGAAAGCGCTGGAAACAGTTGCGAGCCTCCTTAAATTATGCCTAATTAAAACACTGACTGAAAAATCATCATGATGAATTAATCACCAGGCACATACCTATCGTTGTGCAGGCGCTTTTTTGTGGGGGAGCATTGGATAATTTTGTTTATTTACATGTAAAGGGTTGAGACCATCCTCCACCTCCTTGCTACTGTACTCTTCATTTAGACTCACTCCTACTCGCTGGGATGCTTTTTCCTCTCTCCCCAAGCCTCTCCTAAATTTGAATTTGGCATGGCGCTCACCAAATCAAAAAGAAAAAGCGAGCGCTCGCTGAAGTTGCAGGCTAAATTGCAGGCTATTATTGATATTGGTATAAAAAACCTGGGAGGCGTGGTGGTCTTATAGATAGTGTGCTGGACTCCGGATTGGGCGGTCCGTGTTTGTGCCCTGGCCTGGATCATTGTGTTGTGTTCTTGGGCAAGACACTTTACTCTCATAGTGCCTCTCTCCACCCAGGTGTACAAATGGGTAACGGCGAACTTACTGATGCGGGTAACTCTGTGATGGGCTAGCATGACATCTAGGGGGTAGTAGAAATACTCCTAGTCGCTCTATGCTATGGAAACCGGGATAAGTTCTGGCCTGATGGGCCACCAGGCTCATAGATAGATAACTTTATTTTACATGGATCGAACACTTAGCTAAGAAGCTAGTTTACAGGTTCTCCATGAAAACATATAAAATACTTGTAACAATTCTAAAATACTAAAAATTCAACTATTTACAAGAATCTATTACAATGGAATACTTGTAAAAAATACTTATAAAAAATACTTATAAAAAAGCATGCATGTAAACACGAGTGACCACATCATTTTAATATATAGTATCACAACCTGCACCTCTGATTGGTATTATCAAAATAAAGATATCAATTTTAAGACCAATTCTGAATACTTATTGTCAATCAATCAATTTACTTCATTGTACACTTTTACAGTGGCTAATACTTGTTTTTAGTTATACAGTTATACAACTACATTGTAAAAAAAACATTCAGTTACATCGATGAGGAGGCCCTTAAAACCTCAGACTGAGCTGTGTGATGGAATAATTTTTATAATATTATTCTTTTCTTGCAGTGCAAATTTCATAAATAAGAAGTACTTGCACGTTACAAAATAAACTTACAATCATAGTACTGGTGATATCACACGAAAGTATAAAATAAAACGAAATTATGTACACGTCCTTATGTACTCAGTATACCAAGGTAATAAAAATGTAAAACTTGGGTGAATTGCATCATGAAATTCACTCGACGAAATACTAAAATTTCTTAGCCCTGTTGACCGAAAAATGCTCGCTCGATAGCGCTAGCTGGAGTTTCTTTTTTATGTGCAGCGAAGATCGTGCTGCATGTGTACACGAAGCTTCCAGCTGCTTGACATACCTGCCTGGCCTGTGCGACGAAAACTTATTACTCAGGATTGGCAATTTTAACTCTCTCGACATCAGTGAATCAGTGAGTGTTTTAAAACTCGTAATCTACGTGACTCTTACAATACCTGCGAAGATCCAGCGTATTTTCGGTGATGCTTTTTGTGGATATGCCGCACGATTTGCCCTGCACCTTGTCCTGTGGTTGGAATTTTTGTCCTTGAGCAAAATCAAAGATGGCGAGCAACTAGCCTTCTTGTGTCCATCCTTGTAAGAACACACGAAACTACTCCTGGTCTTGCTGCTCTCTGATTGGGCACAAAATAACAAAGGTTTTGTGGCACCAATCAGAAGCCAGAACGACTTGGTCCGTTTGGAACTGTGTCCCAAGGGGCTCCTCTTTTCGTTCTTGACTTTTTTTTCGCCGAATATTTTTTTCGCCCGTTCCGACTTTCCCTCGCCCCCACTAACTACCCCTGGGTCTCCGAGGATGAGTATGAAAATGACTGGAGCTCATCTGAAGAAAAAACACAACACACACTGACTGTGCTTACCTGTTCAATTTTAACAGATGTATACAGTCCTGGCGATGTCAGAATGGCGGCAGGTTTGTATTACTACTATGGTGATTGTAATTCACAAGAAGCTCAAGCACAAATCAAAGAAAACTTCATCCGATTACTGAATGCATCGGGATTGATTGAGGACTGTCAGGAAATATTTCCTAGAGACAGGTGTAAGCCTGAAAATGTCAGTGTTACGTGCGGTAATGTTACCAGCAGAAGAAGGCGTGCATCAGGTATACTTGCGTTGTACTTAGGGCCTCTTCACATGAACCCGTTTTGACCAGGCTGACCCGGTTTCCGGGATCTCGCTGCACTACGATATCTAAGAATTTCGATGCGGTGATATGAGAGGGAGATATCGGCTTTTCCAACTGGGATCTTGGTAATCGGCTGGAAAGTTTCCTATATATATGAATACTTCATCCCGCTCACCGAGGATGGCAAATTATCTTTTCAAATACACAATATTTTCCGTGAAAGGACGGGCATTATACTAGATCAAGATTATACTAGATCAAGATTTTAGAGACCAGAATGACTTCTAAAAGTCGTTCATGAGTTTCAGATTCGAAGCCACATCTGAAATCACTAGAAACACGAGTGATAGTTTCCAGGAGACTTAATGCGTGTTCGTTAAATTTTACGCCTGGGTGATACCGTCATCAGTTTTCACCTCGGTTACCCGACTGAGATTTCGTATGTGAACAATGAACTAAATTTGTCCCGATATCCGGCACAGCCTGATTACCGGGCCCATTTGAAAGGGTTCTTATTAGCTCCCGTATATGGACTAATATAACAACTATTATTATACATTGTCTGTGTTCCCACTGGCTAAGAGCCTATATTTAATTTCTGAAATCAGCGCAATCTTCAGGTTATCCAGTAGTCTACCACGGTAATCTACTAACACATTAGTGAATAATCTGTAGGTTGCATACGAAATCCATCATTTTCAAGTTCACGTGTGGTAAGTGGCATCTTGCACACAAGTAAATAAATCACTGGTCGGTTCGCTGCTGCAACAACGCGTTACTGCCGTTATTTTCTTTTAAACAATAAACACTTTATGAGTGGTCCCGAGGGAAAATGGTCAATTTGTTTTCCGAGAATCTCAATTTTTTGAAACTCAAAAATCTAAAATCTGATTTTGAGATTTGAGGGAAACAAGAAATAGCACGAAGAACATATTATAAGAGCGCCCGTCCCTAATTATCGACTAAGGTGCTTTGGATGCCAAAAAATGAAATTTCTGAAACTTTCTCAGAAGAACAGTCCTGATCAGTGATTGAGATAAATGTAAATTTTAGCTCGATCCAATTTATATTTTAAGCGGAGCGGGAGCTTTTCGGTTTTGCAGGTATTGGGGCTGTGAGACGGGTTTCACAGGCAATTTTACGACACAGTTTTAACCACTTGTCGAGAAAAGAAAACCTGATAAAATCAAATACTTAATAAGCAATTATTAGGAAGAAGCAGCTGATTAATGATCAATTGGATTTTGGCAAAAATCGAAATTTTTGATAGAATTTTTACCCCCTCCCATTTTAAGCTACATTTAAAGTTACGAAATAATTGACAACTTCAAACGGAAAATACCGCCAATGATGCATGATTTGACTTCGTAAATTTACATTGTTCTTTCCCTGTTTAAATTTATGAAGTCAAATCATGTATAATTGGCGGTATTTTCGTTTGAATTTGTCCATTATTTCGTAAGTTCAAATGTAGCTTAAAATGGCAGGGAGTAAAAATTCTTTCAAAAATTTCGATTTTTTTGCCAAAATCCAAAAACAACCTCGGGAATCAATTAAAATCAGTTCCTTTTTCCGAAGAATGGCTTAGTATTTGACTTCATCAGGTTTTCTTTTTTCGACGAGTTTTTAAAAATGTGTCTTAAAATGGCCTGTGAAACCCGTCTCACAGCCCCAAAGCCGAAAAGCTCTCGTTCCGTGTAAAATATAAATTAGATCGAGCTAAAAGTTCTATTTATGTGAATCATTTATCAGGACCTTTCTTCTGAGAAAGTTTCAGGAATTTCATTTTTTGGCAATGTAAAAACAAATTTGTCTGTCAACATTCGCGGATAAAAATGCTCTGTTAACCTCTGAGGCCCGGGGGGGTACCCCCCTAAATTTCGGATAGGGGTGTGCCGCGAACGTTCTCAAACCCTGACCCTATCTACGGATAAAGAAAACGAAAATTAATACCCTTTTTAAGGCCCAAACCCGAAAATTGACACCCTATTCAAGGGGAGGAGAAGTATTGTGTGACGACTCAAATAATGGCTAACTGCTCACGGCAAGGCTCAAATCTTTCAAAATCGCTTTGTTAATACTTACTGACGGATAGTTCCGTTTTAACAGACAATTTTTATTCGTTTAGCTGGGCGTTTATTTGAGCTGGTAGAATTTAGCTACCCTATCTAAGTATCACACCGGGAACACAATGCCAAAAGGAACAAAAGTGATAACCTATTTAAGGACCGAGAACCTCAAAAAACATACCCTATCCCGCGGCACATACCTATATAGCCCACATATGGGAGTACCCCCCCCCCCCCCCCGGGGGGCTCTGAGGTCATCGATTTTGCAATTTTTGCCCACTGGCTGGAAACAGTTTTGTTGTGAGATGACCTCGAAGTAGCAAATAAAAAAAACGTGCTGTTGGAGAAAAATTCAGCGATATAATAATGAAACAATTCTGACATATTAGTTTGAGCTAAATAGAAAAAGTAAAAAAAGCCAGAAGGAATAAATGTATTTTCCTAAATATTTCAATTAATCCCCTGTTAATTATTTTGCATCTACGTCAAATGGAATATCAAAATAATAGCTAGCCTTACCATTTTCTTTATTGTACAAGTCAAAAGAAGCGAGAAATCAAGCATTGTCTACCAGCCGTGCAATTGCGTCTCCTGCATAGCAACCGTTCCCGTGCGAGCAAAGCTGCTATGTGTCGCGCGCGAGGGAAGATTCAGGTCGCGCCAAAATTGGGGCGAGAGCAAAAAAGGAAAGGGGGAGTGACGGGGAGGGAGAGAAAGAGCGAAGGAATGCTTGCGGGCAAACCCGACAATTCTAGAAAACAATATTCGTCCACGAACGGGGCTTCTGATTGGTGCGGCGGGTGATGTTAATTGACAAGTGTATCAAATTCACGCGAATGATTTCAACGAAATTCGAGCGGGACTCGTGACAAGGAGAAAACGAATAAATGTTTGAATCGCGCTTGCTTCAACAAACTGAGTGATGTTTTATTAGATCTGAGCTCAGCGGGATGAAAAGGGTACAAGGAGGGCAATAAAACCTGTTACCGGCAAAACTTCTATGAGCAGGCATCTTTGCAAAATCCATGATGTCAGTGGAAATCAAAATACCGACGACCGCCTTTGTACTTGAATCTTCTATTTTTTTTTTTCATTGTTTTATTTTATTTTTTCTTTGTTTTATTACATAACAAATCACATAATGCTCTCTCGAGAAACCAGTCCGCCGGCGGAAACATTGAGATTCTCGTCATTGTTCGGGGCCAGTTACTTAAAAGTGATGAATATTTACCTTTGCAATACTTTTATTCTCTCTTAACAATTTTAGTCTTTTATTTTCAGATGATCAGATTCTCCATAGAAGATATCGAAGGTCAATTCCACGAACGACCATTACTTTTGAAATTGTTGGTAGGTTCATAAACATAAAACAATCGGGAACCGTTCCAGGAATGCCTCAAACGTACTTGCGCTTGCTAACACAGTGATGCCGTTTTCTTGTTTTTTTTTTTTTTTTTTTTGTTTTTGTTTTTTTGTTAGGTTACCAATTTTACTTACGTTACTATAATTGCATTAATTAATAAAATATATGCATGTCTAGAACAGAGATGGATTTTGAGCCTGATGTTTCATGCCACCGAGATCGTTTTGCATTTTTAGCCGCATTTCTCAAGTGATGTTTCACGTCGCTGAGAAATAAAATATATCGATGGCGTGGAATACCATATGAAAAATCAGTCAGGGTTTGTATTCAACAACCGAAAAATGGTGATTCATCTGGAAACATTGAGATTCTTTTAATAAGTATAATTCGCAAAACCTCGCTTTTACCACACCGATAGTCATCATCACTGTCTTCCCCTTTTCCTTTAGCATAGTTAATGTAGAAATATGGTTATAAAGCCGACAAATTTTAAAGATATACTCACTATGCCTAAGCGACTACTCGATTGCCGTGATGCATGCCACTGTGCATACTCGGTTTCCAGGAACCACTTTGTCGCCTCTCCGAGTTCATTTACAAAGGCAGTATCCCCCTTCCTTGAGAGAGATATATATCTGTCCTATTTCGCTGTTGTAGTGAGCCTCGATGGCATTCAAGCAGACGACAGCAAAGAAAGTGTGGTTTTGGTAGTACAAGAAGGACTTATGATCGCCAAGAACATCAGTACAAGGATGAAAATTGCAGTTGACAACGGCAACTTAACCTTGTCCATTAATGGCACCAGTTTCATTCCGGATAAGCAGTCTTTCGACATCTCAGAGCCTAAACCATATTGTGCCAAGGGACAAACTTTGAGAGACAACAAATACTGTTGTAAGTTCTTCATTTTTTTTTTTAAAGCGGTCAATAACAGTTGCGATAGTGATGTATATATTCATTACGTGAGTCGTGATATTTAGTAGTGTTAAAAGTCATATTAACAAAATATTGCTATGTATAACGCAAACCCCAGACGCTGTTTGCGTTTTACGGGATTCAGGCAAAAGTCGACAAAGTGATGTAGTGCATCATATTTTTTTTTTTTCATTGCTCAATGTAAACGAGAACATTTACTACGAAGTTAATTGCTCCCGTTAATTAACTAGTGATCAAAAGCGTATTATTAAAGGAACAGAATTTATAAATAATTATTTCCTTAATTCCTTCATTCATAGCTTACTGCGAGACTAGGCCAGGCACTTAGCCGCCCCCCCCCCCCCTCCCTTCAACCACCAACCCCACTACCCCCCCCCCCCCCCCCACCCAATGGTTTTAGTATAGTGAAAAGCGAAATTTTATTGGGATGTAAGTCGTACAATTTTGGTTGGAAAGAACTTGCGAAAATTGCAATTTTTGGCCATACCTACATGCAATTATGGCGTATGACAACATCCAAAATCATGGCCACAGTTGATATATCAAAATTTCCGCAAGCTCAGGATGAATGAAAACAATAGGATAAATGCCCTTTTCAAAATGGTCAAAATATTAAGAGGTGGCATCAGCTTCCCCCCCCCCCCCCCCCCCACCCACCCCCTTATATCCAAGAGTTATTACTTCTAGTTAGGAAAACTCAAGTGTTCTTTAAGGGTTTTGTTACTTATACGAATTTCGCCAACAATCTCCCTTTTTTGATGTATCTTTCTTTCGTACAGTAAACTGTGCAGCTGGAACATACCTTGATAAGACATCGGGAACATGCGAGGACTGTCCTAATGGTGCATACCAAGAATTGGAAGCACAGGAAGAATGTGTTACGTGTCCACCAAGGACCTGGACAGTTGACTCCAGAACAGTTAACAGCTCTAGCTGCTTAGGTAACTAATTTCTTAATACAACTGCGATAGTTCAGAATTGCAAGTGTTAAAACTTCAATTGCTTGTCAATGTGCCACGCAGCAGGCAAACGTAAACTATCTTTTAGTTAGCGTTTCTGCAGTTGCTGAAAATTCCTGAAATGGCTAAAAAAAAACTTGTTTCGGATGTTCGAACTCCGAAGCAAAATTGATTTCCTTCTGCCAGATTTTATTTTTTTATTTTTTATTTTTGTTTGAGTATTAATTTCCAAATAAATAGGAAGCAATGCGTTCAGGATTCAGACCAATTGATTTAGGGACGAGCCGTAAGAAAAATGATGGCGAAGGGGATTTTTGGCTTGCAAGGATTTTTTTTTGCCCATTGCCTATGTAAGACTTTTTTGACTGTAGCCATGTGCACGATTTTTTAACCGATCTGCTTCGTGCACAATTCGCTATTAAATTAATTCAAAAACAGTACGACTTTGACTTATAATAATAAATAAACAAATAAATAGCGTGTACTTTAACGTTACTTTCCGTTTATGACATAAAAAGTAAGTAGCAATTTAAAGGTGTATAGAAAAAAAACCGTGTAATTAATATACCTGTCACGTCCGTAAGAAATTAATTTTGAGCAGAGGAAAAGTTAGCACCGATTAAGATGTATTAAATTAGTAGGGGTGATTTACCAAACGCCGAACGCAGAACGCGAAACGAAATCACCGAAACAAGGAAAACCCATAACCATGCCAACCTGGGACTTTTTTTTAGGTTAACCCTATCCAGACCGGGGGGGGGGGGGAGTGCCCGCGCTGACTTTGAACGTTTATAACTTTTTCAAGATTCAACCAAACGCTGCCAAACTTTACGAGTTTTTCTAAAATTTACCTGGAAGTAAATTGGTAATAATAGGTTGTTGTGTCTGGAACTTGACGTTACCATGGCAACGTCATTTTTTCCAAATTTGTAATTTTTGTGTTTCCATTAATAAAAATTATCTTTAATTCAACTATTTTCACCTCTTTTAGGTTTTTTTTGCACTGTTTTATAGATTTTGAGTATTTTTCAGTAAATTTGGGCGGTTTTTTGATGTTTTGGAAAAATTTTGAAATCCAAGATTGTGGATCCAAGATGGCGGCTGTTTTGACATCATGATGTAATTGTCACGTGATGTGACCTCATCACCGCAAGTGACGTATATAAAAAGATAGATTTTTCGACATACTATATATCCTGTAAGTGTTATTGCGATTGCTTAAATATTCTGGAAGTTACGGAGGGGGGGGGGGGGGGGGGGAAATCCCCCCCGGTCTGAAAAGATCCAAAAAAGCCTGGTATGAATAGGGTTAAACTGAGCGATATTCAGGTAAACTGGAGTGCTTTTTTGGCTAGCCCGAGTGCAAGGTACACTCCTTATAGCCTGAATAGCACTCCGGTTGTATTTTTGCTTTTTCCGTTGATTTTTTTTTTCGCCTTCGGTGTTTTTCTTTTGGCGTTAGGGAAATTACCGTGCGTTCTTAACATGGGCTGGAGACCCATTTACGTTACGTTTGAAACTCTTGACACGCTGTAATAACATATGGTGCAATTTGGAACACTTTTCGAGAAGAATTATACTTCTTTGCGTAATTCTTTGCATGAATACTTTTTTGGACATTTTCCCTTGCATGATTTTTTGTTGTTTCTTCCCCCATCACTTTTCTTCTGGTCCACCCCTTATTTCCGGTTGTTTTGCTCACGGTTATGGTAAATGAATTATTCCTTTACATTTAAGCTCTATGCAAAGCTGGCTCATATTCGCCCACTGGTTTGGAACCTTGTATTCCTTGTGAAAAGGGCTTTTATCAAAACATCGAGGGACAGGGCAGCTGCTTAAAATGCGGTATCAACAAAACAACTTCTTCTCTGGGATCCAACAGTTCTACACAATGTGGATGTATGTATATAGGTATTTTTACATATGGTAAATAATTTAGTAACTTCCAGTGCCATTGATGTGTAAAATTTGGTCTCCACACAATGCAGGGATAATTATTCTAAAAGGCACAGATTACAAGAGGATTAACTAACGTAAGTTAAAGAAGAGAAGGAGCAGAGAGTAACCACGAGAGCGCTTATGCGAAATATTTTGGGAGGGGGATGGGGAGAAAAACGCAAAAATTACAGGACAGAACTCTGGAGGAAAACTGGATGCGAAGGTGATTTCTGTGTGTGTTGATATAAGTCGCTGAAAACAAAGCACCAGTTACAGTACTCGAGGGGAACAACAGCGAACAGGCAATTCTTTCTCAAAACAGCTGTAAGGATTTCCTTTTGGTATGCTATCTCGGCAAGAACTTCATGCTAACTAACATAAAGTGTTTCTTTAACAACGTGTTGTAAACTATCGCCTTTGTTTCTTTGTAGTCCCATGCCTTGCTGGATCGTTCTCGCCAACCGGACTAGCCCCATGTTCTTTGTGCAACAAACGCTCGTTTCAGCCACGGGCTGAGAGTCGTGTGTGCTTTTCATGCCCTGGAACAACTGCAACGCTGAATCCCGGCTCAAAGAACAAACAGGATTGCATAGGTTAGTTCTTAACTGCAACAAGTAACTCAGAATTGATGCACTTGATAAAAAATTGCATTATTTTGCTGCATTTAGCAGCAAATTAAAAAAAAACAACAACAACAAAACAAAACAAAAAACAAACTAACAAACAAGAACGCCATACCCTGGTTTAAATTATTCGCGTAGCCTCGCACTGCTAGAAAGAGCCTTCAGCACAAATTTTAAATCATGCTAATAAGAGCGTCAGGTTTTGTTAACGAATGAATGAATGAACGAACGAACGAACGAACGAACGAACGAACGAACGAACGAACGAACGAACGAACGAACGAACGAACGAACGAACGAACGAATGAATGAATTGATGTAAATACATTTTCATCGACTATCGTGATCTATATTGCATGTTCCAATCGACTGAAATACAATTAATTGAAATGTAACTGGTCAGAATTCCAAGAACGTTGCCCGTTTAACAGGCCTATATTTCTCTCAACTTATGGCTTTTGGCTGGGGTCTCAGGACAGGCGATGCGAGATAAAAAAAGTTTACTTCGAAGGTTTTATGTTGCACTTCAGCTCCATGAATTAGAAAAAATTCTGCTTCATTTTATTTCGATAGAAATCGACGAGTGCGAATGTAATCCCTGTAACAACAACTCGACGTGTACAGACCTTATTGGCGATTTCCTGTGCACATGCCAACCAGGTTACACTGGGAAACAATGCGACACTGATATTGATGACTGCCATGACCAACCTTGTTCCAACAACGGCACGTGCTATGATCTTGTCAACAACTACAGGTGTTCATGCCAATACGGTTTTAAAGGTTTGAACTGCGAAGAGGATATCGATGAGTGCGCTTTATCGCCATGCTTAAACAACGCCTCCTGTCAAAATATCCCTGGACGTTATCAGTGTCAGTGTGAGCCTGGTTACACGGGAAGACTGTGTGATATGGACATCGATGAATGCCTGATATCTCCGTGTCAGAACGGAGCCTCTTGCAAGGACAAAATAAATAACTACCAGTGCGTCTGTGCAGCAGGTTACAAAGGAATTGACTGCGAAGAGAATATCGATGATTGTGCGAGCGATCCTTGTCAAAATGGAGCCACATGCCGTGACGGAATTGACAGTTATGAATGCATCTGTCCTGCAGGTTTTAACGGAACCAATTGCGAGCACAATATTGACGAATGTGCTGGCGCAGACTGCAAGAACAACGCTACCTGCCTGGATCAGGTCAATGGGTTTTACTGCATCTGCGAGAAAGGATTCACTGGCATAGCATGCGAGTTCGACATTGATGAGTGTTTCTCGAATCCCTGCAAGAACCAAGGCAGTTGCGTGGATGCGGTCAATGGTTACTGGTGTTACTGCCGCGATGGATTTGCTGGACTCCATTGTGAAAACAACATCGATGACTGCGCTTCAAGTCCTTGCTCAAACAACGGGTCGTGCCATGATGATGTGAACAACTATACCTGCGTGTGCCCCCCAGGTTTCACGGGTAGAATCTGTAATGTGGACATCGACGATTGCGCTTCGATGCCTTGTTTCAACAATGGATCATGCTTTGATGATATAACTTCCTTTACTTGCCAGTGTGAAGATGGTTTTGATGGAGATCTGTGCCAGATCAATGTAGACGATTGCAAAAACGCCATCTGCTTAAACAACGGCACTTGCATCGACGGCATAGATGAGCATGAATGCGCTTGTGCTGACGGCTTTGCTGGTATTAGCTGTGAAATAAATATCGACGACTGCGAACAAAATCCTTGCGTCAACGATGGAACTTGTGTTGATCTGATAAATGACTACCAATGCACTTGCAAAACGGGATACACAGGAAAACACTGTACTATTAACATGGATGAATGTGCCAGCTCTCCCTGTCGAAATAATGCCACCTGTATCGACAAAGTTGATAACTACACGTGTGCCTGTGTTGATGGATTCAGCGGACGACACTGTGAATTTGATATTGACGAATGCGTTGTGAAGTTATGTGGTGAGGGATCAACTTGCAGGGACGGGATAAATAGTTACAGTTGCGACTGCATGCCTGGATTTTTCGGTGACGACTGTACCGTGGAAATTGATGAGTGTGCCTCTTTTCCGTGTTACTTTGGCGGGACATGTAATGATCAGGTAATTTATCAAAATGAAATTCATTAAGCATTGGAACTTTTTAAAACTTTCATAAATGAACAGACAGACTGACTGACTGACTGACTGACTGCCTGATTGACGAACGGACGAACGGACGAACGGATGAACGGACGAGCGGATGGACTTGTATAGAATAGCTGTCAGCAAAGAGAAGGGGCGAAAGACTGTTCCTGTTATACACTATGTTTAGGTTCACGATGAGCTAATTATCAATAATCAATATCAATATCAATAATAACTAAAAAGACGACAGTGTTCAATTAAGATATCGCTTACTTTCTTTGTTTCTATTTCTCAATGCTCTCTAAAATTATTATAGAGTAATAGAGTTAATGTTTCTACGTTCTTATGTTCTAGATCAACGGTTTCGCTTGTGTCTGTCCGACTGGGTTTACAGGTCTGCAGTGCCAAGTTAACATCGATGAATGCAACTTCGTTCCGTGTAAAAATAACGGAACATGCATGGATAAAGTAGCAAATTACTCTTGCTCGTGTCCTGAAGGATATAATGGTTACTATTGTGAAAACCGCATCGACTACTGTAAAGAAGCCAACTGCACCCAAAATGGAATCTGCGTCAATTATCGTAAAGATTTTTCCTGCATATGTAGCAGTGGATACTTCGGAAAATACTGCGAGTACGAAACAGACGAGTGTTTAGTAAGGCCGTGTTTTAACAACGCAACTTGTCATGATACCGTCAATAATTTCACCTGCTCTTGTCCTGACGGGTTTACAGGAAGGTTCTGTGAGGACAATATAGATGACTGTGTTAACCATTCCTGTTTGAACAATGCCACTTGCCTTGACGAAATTCCCGGATACTCTTGTTTATGTTCTGCAGGCTACAATGGAACGTCCTGCCAGACAGAAATTGACGATTGCGAGTCCAATCCATGTATCAATGGTGGAACCTGCATTAATCTGACACCAGGTTACAGCTGCGAATGTCCAAATCAGTTTATTGGAATAAACTGCGAAAACTTGACAGACGTCTGCGTGTCAGCGCCCTGTTATAATGGAGGAACATGCAAGGCTGACAATGCTACAGGAGCCCTCAATTGCTTCTGCAAAACTGGTTTTACAGGTAGCATATGTGAAGAGGATATCGATGACTGCGCTTCTAATCCTTGTACGACAAATGCATATTGCACAGACCTAGTGAATGACTATAAATGTGATTGCTACCCTTCTTACTCTGGAGACCATTGTGACATCTGTAAGTAGCATTCTTCTTTTTTGCTTTCCCTTCTCGTGACAAAGCTAAAAGATGTGGCAAGCGACCCGCTCGTTAATTAGGCAAAAAGTAGCCACATTTTCGGCAACTGACATTAAGGTCGTGGAGCACACTTAGGCATAAATAAATTCTTAAGGCAAATTTTTGCTTGTCCTACATCTTTTAAAAGGCTGTTTTGGGTGAGAGTGAGCTTACAGGAACATAAAGGAATGATGGAAGTCTACGAATGTTGTCCCTCATTAGGTAGGTTGTGGTTTACGGTGGTGCTATTGCCAAATTGGAGAAGCATGATTTTATGTCAAAGTTTGGGGATCGAATAGAAGACAGCACTCTGTGATTTTATCAAAAAAAAAAAAAACGATCAATCAAAACCTCTTGCGTGTCCTGACAGAAGCATTTTTTTTTTAAGTTAAAATTTGACAACAAGTTATAATCGTTTAAATGTATAAATTTAAATTTAATTCCTTCATGGCTTCCTGTTTTTTAAAAGCGCTCTTTTAGAATTCCGCTTCTGTCGTAACACGCTACAGTAATCCTAATTTACCTCTCTGCATTGCCTTTACATGAAGCTCTATATTTGCGCTTTATTCTTTGACACGAAATTTTCGTAAAAGGAGAAAAATATAATCAAATGGTGACGAGTGAAAAGTTTATTACATAGCCAAGACAAACTGTCCTAGAAGAAATTCAAGCAAAAATGTACAAAATTTAAGCTTTAAAAACATATTTAAACCTGAACGCCATCTTGGCTCTGGATATGAGGAACGTTGCCTTGGCAATTTTGTGCTAAAATTAATTTTTTAGAATTCCGCGCTCTTTTAGAATTCCGCTTCTGTCGTAACACGCTACAGTAATCCTAATTTACCTCTCTGCATTGCCTTTACATGAAGCTCTATATTTGCGCTTTATTCTTTGACACGAAATTTTCGTAAAAGGAGAAAAATATAATCAAATGGTGACGAGTGAAAAGTTTATTACGTAGCCAAGACAAACTGTCCTAGAAGAAATTCAAGCAAAAATGTACAAAATTTAAGCTTTAAAAACATATTTAAACCTGAACGCCATCTTGGCTCTGGATATGAGGAACGTTGCCTTGGCAATTTTGTGCTAAAATTAATGCTAAAATTTCGCGCCAAAATTAAAGTGCCTATAACCCCCAAAACGTTTTTTGGCCGGATTAAATCTTTGCATTGTACTGAGTAAATGCCACAAAACATTTTTGGATTTGGTTAAAACCACTATTTTTTGCGAATTTTTAAAGTTGAGATTTTTCTACTCACGACCGAGTGAAGTGGAAACTGGGAATAGTGACTTTAAACCAGGATATTGGTAATCGTTCTGAAGTGGAATAATAGGAGTAGATTGTATATTTGGAGGGCGAGTAAATAATTTTCGTAGAATATCAATGTAATAACTTATTATAGGAGAATTCAAGTACTGCATACTTATATATGTCTGTATGTACATACGTAGGAAAAGATTATCACGAAATTTGCTTGAGCATTTTAAACTCAAAGTGAGACCAAGAGAGCCCTAATCCGTAATCGGCACGCAGTATCGCAACACAACACGAATTCTTGACCTTGGTACAGCATGCACAGTTTAAATAAGTAGAATCGCCTTTAAACTCTGATGTGCTTCGATTACATTGCCGAGAACTTGATGGTCTCCCCGTTTTATATGCATTTTGGAGCTCTGACCGAAGTCACGACCTTCAACTCAGATTATCGCGCGAGCGATATCACGTTCGACTGATGTCCTGGTTTGACGTCACGAATTGTATCGGACCCAGACCCTTTTGGCCAGATCTTCGACTTGGTCATGTTTCCAATTATTGCGATTTTGCCCGACTTTGACAATTCACAGAAAATCGAGGTTTGAACCTAAATCAAAATTTTTTCAGCATTCTGCTCAGAAAAACGTAAATATTCTTTTGCATGAAAAATAATTTTTGGGTTTATGGGCACTTTACATAGTAATTTGTCACCCATGATATTATGGCAATTTTGGAAATTAAGTACATTCCACGTTTTAATGTTGAGTTTAAAAAAAACCTTTAAAAGCAAGAATTGTGAATTTAAATGTCATTCTCTGGTGGGCGAAATTATTTACTTTGAATTATGTTATCAGTAGCAATAGACTAATAAGAAGTAATCTATAGTTCGTATAGTGTGATCGTCCGGGTGAGAGTAGTTCTGAGAAGGTGACTGACGTTTCGACAACCTGTGCGGAAGTCATCTTCAGAGTCAAGTGAAGAGTTGTTGTCAGTTGGTGATGTTATAAGTCTGGTCCGTTGAAACTGATTGGTCAGTTTAGCCGTGAAGTTATTGGCTGTAAGACTCGTGTTCAGTCCGTCAACAGTAATTGGTCAGTTTCGATCCGTCTATTGTTAGTCAAATGAAGTCGTTCTGTTTGTGGTCTGTTCGTCGGTTTTGTTTATGTCGTTAATTAGTCGTTTGTAAGGTGGCGGTAGTTGTTGACATCTGTTGATAGGCGTTTGTTCTAAGAAGATGGAAAACTTCCATTCCTAGACTGTCTGGTAAGCCACGAAAACAACGAACTACATACCACAGTGTACAGAAAACCGACGCATACCAACAGATTACTGGACGAATCATCCTACAACCCCACTTCTCACAAAGCTACGACTATCAAGACTTTGACGAGACGAGCGCAACTGGTTTGTGACACAACAGACACTTTATCTGACGAAAACAAATACCTTGACCGTGTTTTCTACAAGAACAACTACAACGCCGACTTCGTTAGACGAAACACTCACCGAACTACTGAAACTACAGAAACCAACAAGAACCCTACATCTGTTACTACAGCGGCCATACCCTACATGAAGGGTACTTCTGAGACTATCGCGCGGATTCTACAACCTTACAATATCCGTGTAGCTCACAAGCCTACAACTACGTTACGACATTTACTGACCAACGTTAAAGACAGGGACGAACCTAACAACAGACAGGGAGCGGTTTATAAGATCAAATGCTCCGACTGCCAAGCCTCCTACATTGGAGAGACTGGTAGAAACCTCAACACGAGACTGACTGAACACAAACGAGCGACTAGAAATGGTGATGTAAACAATCACATTTCTGAACACCACCGACTTACTAATCACAAAATTGACTGGGACTCTGCTGAATGTTTAACCTATAGTACGAACTATTTTCAACGACTGACTCTAGAAAGCTGGTACACAAACTTAGAACAAACGCCTATCAACAGATGTCAACAACTACCGCCACCTTACAAACGACTAATTAACGACATAAACAAAACCGACAAACAGACCACAAACAGAACGACTTCATTTGACTAACAATAGACGGATCGAAACTGACCAATTACTGTTGACGGACTGAACACGAGTCTTACAGCCAATAACATCACGGCTAAACTGACCAATCAGTTTCAACGGACCAGACTTATAACATCACCAACTGACAACAACTCTTCACTTGACTCTGACGATGACTTCCGGACAGGTTTTCGAAACGTCAGTCATCAACAACAGTTCTTCTCAGAACTACTCTCACCCGGACGATCACACTATACGAACTACTGATACTCCTGGGTTCAAACCATTTACTAAGAAGTAATCTTTAACTCAGACATTTTTTTTCTTTTATTAATCACAAAAACAAAGATCTTTTTTCCAGAGCCCACTTTTACATGTAAAATTTGAGTAAACACTTTCTTCACATGATCCCTGCCACATGTGAAAACTTCAAATCATGCGCCCAAATTTTTATTCAGTCGTGAATATCTCGTAAACTTGTCAGTGTCAGACGTTGCACTTCGTATAAGTATTAGTGAAACAACTCCATGGGAGCTGTTGAAAATGATTCATGTGCGCGCGGTGCGGAAGTTAGAAGATCTTAATGTATTTAACTAATGAAAAGGTCCAAATAAAGTACAGCAAAGCAGTCGGATAAGAAAACGTATTCGACTGAATAACGAGTAATACACACGGATAATGTACAAAGCGCAAACTATTTTTCTGCATTATAGCTATATCAAACCAGCTCGCATTGCTCATAGCAAAGTTTAAGGAAGAATATTTTTTTCTCGTTGTTATTTTTCAGTTCTTGGCAGCAACTTTGATCTGGTCTTCAAACGCAAGAGCACAGGCGACATGGTTTTTCTATCAGACGGGAAGGATGTTCCCAACTTAAGATTTTTCACTATCGCCCTGTTTGTTCAAGCAGATTCCAGATACAATTCCGGAACACTGTTTAGCTATAGTGTTGTAGGAAAGCCAAAAGATATTATAGTACTATCCTTTACGGAATCTGAAGTTCATCTGGTGATTAAAGGTGAAATGTTAACAGCCAATTTTAAACTAACGGACGATCACTGGCATTTCCTGGGGGTTATATGGGAAGGTATCACCGGGAATGTTTCCATGTTCATCGATGGATCGGAAATTAAAAATGCAACACATATATGTACCGGAGAGACTATCAGAGGAGGTGGATGGATGGTACTTGGCCAGCGGTATCTTGCAGAGAACAAGACGTCAGCTCTTTCGACGGCTTTTTTCGGCACCTTGCATCAAGTAAGTGTTTGGAATGTACCGACAACTGCTCTTTTCATGTGGAACTTGGCCCATAACTGCACATGGCCCATTGCTGGAAATGTGCGAGCATGGAACAGTTTTCTTCCAGGAATGAGAGGACAAGTAGAAAAGAGATTCAAGACGCAATGCGAAGGTATCTGATATTCCAAATATATTCAAATTCTAAATTGTTAAAAAGGGTAAACCCGAGAATTTAAATTATCACCATATAACAGGTAGTGGCAGTAGTTGTAGCAGTAGCAGTAGTAGTACAGTAGCAGCAGTAGCAGTAGCAGTAGCAGTAGCAGTAGCAGTAGCAGTAGCAGTAGCAGTAGCAGTAGCAGTAGCAGTAGCAGTAGCAGTAGCAGTAGCAGTATTAGTAGCAGTAGCAGTAGTAGTAGTAGTACTAGTGGTAGTACTAGCAGTAGTAGCAGTAGCAGTAGCAGTAGCAGTAGCAGTAGTAGTAGCAGTAGCAGTAGCAGTAGCAGTAGCAGTAGTAGTAGCAGTAGCAGTAGCAGTAGCAGTAGCAGTAGCAGTAGCAGTAGTAGTACTAGTGGTAGTACTAGCAGTAGTAGTAGTAGTAGCAGTAGCAGTAGTAGTACTAGTGGTAGTACTAGCAGTAGTAGCAGTAGTAGCAGTAGCAGTACCAGCAGCAGGAGCAGGAGCAGCAGTAGCAGTAGCAGTAGCAGTAGCAGTAGCAGTAGCAGTAGCAGTAGCAGTAGCAGTAGCAGTAGCAGTAGCAGTAGCAGTAGCAGTAGCAGTAACAGTAGCAGTAGTAGGTAGTAAGGAGGAGATGAAGCACTCTGTGAACAACACTTACGTGCATTTCTGGACATAGTGAAATATGGACAACACATATGCTCGGAAACACAGCACTCTCACACATGTCAGTAGGTAGGGCCGGTCAGCGGAAAACAAAAAGCCCGGAAACAAACGTAGAAAAAAATGTAACAACACAAGTGCACAACGTGATGAAACGGACCAGTGCCGAAGCTCAAAGTAGTTAACTCATTAAGTGGTAGCAAATCAAAGTACGTCAAAATTTAACAGGCTATTATTCACATCATAACCTCTTTCTACACTATTCTCTTGCAGCTTTGGGAAAGTGTACTACTAACTGTTGGCACTTCAAGCACTGTGAGTCTCGCCAGGGGAACTACAATTGCAGTTGTGAAGAAGGATTCTCTGGTCCTTACTGCAACATCAACATCAACGATTGCGAACCAAATCCTTGTGTCCATGGAAAGTGCGTAGATGGCGTGACTACCTGGGACTGTGACTGTGACAAAGGATATTGGGGAGTCAACTGTGATAAGAAGATAATCAAAGAAAAAGGTCGAAAACGTTTTGGTTTTTAAATTTTAGAATCTTTTAAGCTTTTTTATTTCAATTTTTCGAAGCAACTATTATATCTGTGATTATAATTTATAGTCTGTGAAGTCAGGGAGGCTCGGTGCAATGACGTCATCAGCCACGTGAATACGCCAAAAATTTGTTTTAGGTTAATGCGAGAAATGGTGAAATGAAAATAATAAATAACAAGCGACCTTAAAACTTCAGATTTCACTCATTTCTTAAAGACTTTTATTAACAAAATACAAGCAAAACATAGATGTGTGCATAAGAACAACGAACATGCATGCTGTTGACATGTGACACTTGTAACGTAAAAGCATAAGACAACTTATTGGTTCGATCTTCTTGTGCTGATGCTTAATGATACTGCCCATTGAGGGCAGCATACGAAGAATATTTGTCCTTCTTATGCTCTTTTTTTATTGTCATTTTAACATCGACTGACATTACTCATGCTCTTTTGCCTATGCTTAGCCTCAAGAGCAAAGCTGACCGTGAGTTATATTTTAACTCCACAGAATGTCCAGAATTGAAGGAGCCGAGAAATGGGAAAACATCTTGCCGAAAAGTTGCTGGTAAAATGCTGTGTATTATGTCCTGCGATGAAGATTACTCTTTTACTACCGAAGCTATAACTACATTTGCGTGCGGCCCTGACACAGAGTGGAAATGGAATGGCAATGACGGTCTTACAGCACCTACATGCTTAAGTACGTAAACCTTTTTTTTTCTCGAAAATTTTATTTGTTTTTAACAACTGTAGGTTTATTTACGGCAAATCGTCTGAGTAAAGTTCACGTTCGCTAGTTTAAAAGGTACATGTGTCGTTCTTTTCCTCCTCCTCCTCCTCCTCCTCCTCCTCCTCCTCCTCCTCCTCCTCCTCCTCCTCCTCCTCCTCCTCCTCATCATCATCATCATCATTATCATCATCATCATCATCATCATCATCATCATCATCATCATCATCATCATCATCATCATCATCATCATCTTCACCCCATCTTATCACCGTCCTCTAATCACCGCACTATTACTATCACCATAAGAACAGATTTAAACAAAACCCCTTATTTCCTACAGATGTCTACAGATGTCCTTAAAGCAGACAATTAAATGAAATTCGATCTCGAACCATTTCGGCCTTATCTTTCTGTAATCGAAGTTCAAGTTGTTACTTTTTATTACAGGTAAGACTGCACCAAAAGAAATCGAACATCATTTCTCGATTAAGTTTCCTGGTATACAATGCAACATCATTCGAAGTAACGAAGAGTTACGCTCTTCCATGAAGAAGGAAATAAGTGACACACTTTCATCAGTCCCAGGATGTCATGCATGTCAGCTGAAAGAGGTGACAGTTCCCGGATGTGAATCATTGCCCAATGGTAGGAAGAGACGTGTTGTGGAAAATGGGTTGGAAGTTCTTTTCTCACTGGTGATAAAACATGGAGATAATGTTTCTTGGTCAGCAGAGGAAGCTGTCGAAGTGAAAAGTGAAGCAGTGTTGTTTGTTATGCGGTATGCCGTCGCCGCTGGAGAGTTCATGATAACTCTACGTGGAATAAACACCACTGCCGATAGATCATCATTTCAACATGTTTTCTCCAATGTTAAATGTGGTCTCGGTCTGTCGTGTCCGGTGATAAAAAAGAATGCGGTAAGAGTTGCCCATTTTGAATTGTCATAAGCGAAGCATGCTGCAATAGTTAGACTAAGCTGCTTTTCTCTGTGAAGGTTTACATTTTGTAGAGTTGCAAAATGTTACGTGCAACCCACGTTAAACGGAGACGATTTTATTAGAGTTAAAGGATTTTGAGCAGACTAATTGGTACGGTGGAAGAACTGGCTATTACCTATTTAATCTTCTTACCTCCTCCTACAGTTCAAATGCTCGCGTACTGTACCCTTGAGTACAACAGTACCTCTTGTGAACCTCTAATTTCAGAGGCGTTCTAAAACAATATTGCTCATTGTCTTCAGGGAATAATGGGCATTGTTTGTGCCCTTTGTCCTATTGTTCTTATGGCCAATCATTTGAGATTTTCAATGAGGTGCTGTTGGACTCGTATCCTTTAACCCTATTCATACCGGACTTTTTTGGATCTTTTCAGACCGGGGGGGGCGGGGGAATCCGCAACCCCCCCCCCCCCCCCCCACCGTAACTTCCAGAATATTTAAGCAATCACAATAAAACTTACAAGATATGTAGTATGTCCAAAAATCTATCTCTTTATCTACGTCACGTGCGTTTATGAAGTCACATCACTTGACAATTACGTCATGATGTCAAAACAGCCGCCATCTTGGATCCGCCATCTTGGATTTCAAAATTTTTCCAAAACATCAGAAAACCGTCCAAAATTACAGAAAAATACTCAAAATCTATAAAAACAGTGCAAAAAAACCTAAAAGGTAAAAATAGTTGAATTAAAGTTAATTTTTGTTAATGGCAACACAAAAATTACAAATTTGGAAAAACATGTCTGTCAAAATGACGTTGCCATGGTAACGTCAAGTTCCAGACACAACAACATATCCTACCAATTTATTCCCAGATAAATCTTAGAAAAACTCGTAAAGTTTGGCAGCTTTTGGTTGAATCTTCAAAAAGTTCTAGACGTTCAAACTCAGCGCGGGCACTTTCCGCCACGTCCCCTGCCCCCGGTCTGGATAGGGTTAACCCTATCCAGACTAGGAACCGGGGGGTGGGGGTGGGGGGGAAGTGCCCGCGATGAATTTGAACGTTTATAACTTTTTCAAGATTCAACCAAACGCTGCCAGGCTTTGCGAATTTATCTAAACTTTATCTGGGAATAAATTAGTAGGATAGCTTAACTCAATTATTTTCACCTCTTTTAGTTTTTTTTGCACTGTTATATGAAGATGTTACATCCAAGATGACGGATCCAAGATGGCCGCTGTTTTGACATCATGATGTTATTGCCACGGGATGTGACGTCATCATCCCACGTGACGTATAAAAAAAGATAGATTTTTTGACATACTATATATCCTCTAAGTTTCATTGTGATTGGTTAAATATTATGGAATTTACAGAGGCGGAGCAGAACCCCCTCCCCCCCCCCCCCCCCCCGTCTGAAAAGATCCAAAAAAAGCCCGGTCTGAATATGGTTAAGTATTACCATAGCCTGAAGGTAAAAAGGTAAAGTCTGCGTCGAGCCTACAAGTGGCTCATATCTTTTCTGCTCCCCCCTGGATGGGATGCTAGTCCATCGCAGGGTTACCCCCAGCAGTATTTCGCCGGTACCCATTTATACACCTGGGTGAGAGAAGCACTATGAGAGTTAAGTATCTTGCTTAAGAACACAACACAGTGACCCCGACCAGGACTCGAACCCGGACCGTTCGATCCGGAGTCCAGCGCACTAACCATTAGGCCACCGCCTGAAGGCACTGTCAAAATTCAATTCGTTGTTTTAAATCTTTACTTTGAACAGTTGCTTGTCCTGTGGGTACATTCCATGACCTAAAGAATTTGAAGTGTGTGTTGTGTGATAAAGGAAGTTACCAAGACAAGAAAAAGGCAAACCAGCTGTAAAGCTTGCGACGAAGGAAAAACGACCAAAGGCGCTGGAGCTGTTTCTAGTGACGAATGCCTTGAAGGTAATACTAATTTTTTAGCATCCGACGTTTTCTATGATTATTAAACGGGCGACTACCATAAACTACCATAAACAAAAATTTTGGATGCTTTCCACATTAAATAAGATAACTGTTTTATTATACAGACGCAAGTACTTAATTGGAAAGCACAACACGTAGAATTATTTAATTACAGACGTCACTTATATAACAAGAGAGCAAATATGGGAATCGAATGGGCACGTGGCAAAGAATTGCTAATTTCTCGGCTCCACGACGATCTACACAAGATACAAAAATGGACCTTTATAAGATTCATATAAAAACACTTTCCAATCATGTTTAGATCGAAAGGTTCAATAGTCGAGCTGTAGAATTATTTAATCGCTTTTGTTACAGGTCCATAAAGATAATTTATGGGCACGCTTAATACAGAGAATGCAGAACGCGTTATACATAACTGTCTATACATCAGCTGTAAATTGTTCAAACCAGCCATATTTCTAGTACCAGTCAAACCTAGAGGGTCTGTCGATTTCATGAGTTCGAGTTAGAAATTTCGAGTTCGAGTTAGAATTTCGAGTTCGAGTTAAAATATCGAGTTGCTTGCGGTTAGCTCCACCCTGGTTTGCTTGCGGCTAGTTCCACTCTGGTTTGCTTGCGGTTAGTTCCACTCTGGTTTGCTTGCGGCTAGTTCCACTCTGGTTTGCTTGCGGCTAGTTCCACTCGGGTTTGCTTGCGGTTAGTTCCACTCTGGTTTGCTTGCGGTTAGCTTTCATTTGTTGATCAGGGCGACACTATGCGTGACCAACTGCGGAAATGTTGCGCCATGTTGTGGGCTTTAACGTTTTCGTTTTCTTTTCTTTTCTTTCTTTCTTTCTTTTTTTTTTTTCGTCTTCCATCACGAAATCAGTAACTTTTCAGGCCCTTCCTGTTAACTAGAACTCGAAATTTTAACTCAAAATCGAAATTCTAATTCTAAGTCGAACTCGAAATTTCTAACTCGAACTCATAAATTTAATACACTCAAACCTAGATGCCGATTCACCTTATTAATTTTAATTATTTTATTTATTCCGTATCTTGTTTGTGTAATTATATATTTATTTATTGATTTATTTTTCATTGTTTGATTGGTTTTAATATTTTTATTTTTCCCAACACAGAAGACATTTTTTCAACAAAAACCAATGTTGAATCAGATGACAACAGTTACAGTCTTTTCATCATATTATCAGTAGCTGCAGCTGTTATACTTGTTGTTGGCATCCTTATCTACTGCAGGTATGTCCAGCAGAATACTGAAACTCTGCAGCTAAGATTCTAAACCGTCCAGTGTCCCTTTATATACATATTATAATTTAACGTTTGTGCGCATTTTATAATTAAAATCGCCATGGTACCGTTCAATTTTTGATTGGTCTTTGCAAATTGTTATTATTATTATTATTATTATTATTATTATTATTATTATTATTATTATTATTATTATTATTATTATTATTATTATTATTATTATTATTATTATTATTATTTTATTTTATTATTTTTTTTTTTTTATCAGGATCCGCCATTCTTGTTACTTTGTTATACCATCAGCTGATACATCAAGCAGATACAACAGTAACGAAACAACCGAGTCGCATAGCAATCCAGGCTATGGCGACTTTCCGATAGCAGAAAGAAGATTTCCTGTGAAAAACAGTAAAGAAAACGATCCGGTATATAGTGAAATGCCAGGAAGGATGTCAGACACCTGCGAAAACCCTGATGCTGTTGGGTTCACAATTAGCTTCGGTCAGTCATCGCGTGATGTCTGTGATCAGGGTCGCTATTACATAAATAAAGTCTCTCAGTCAGAGGTGTAGCTGGTTAGGTCGCAACTTGGGGCATGTTCACCCAACAACTTGTCGTGAGGAGCCCTTGACCCTAATTGTTTTTACCATTTGGCTTAGTTTTTATCCCCTTTTGCTGAAAGTATCGCAAATGAATTTTGCTGTTAGTTTGTTTATTTCATGTTTTTCTTTAGTGTCAGTCCTATTATATCATCCATTTAGAAATACAATAGAAATATAACAGTGGGACCAGATTTTAACAGACAAACGAAGCCGCCCTGTCGCTCTAATTCACTCGTTAAGTTTGAACATTTTTTTCCCATTGCTGATTGTATAGTACTGACCAGAAAGTGCACCTTTTTATTTTGTTGGTCACCAACTTAATTTACTTTTCCTACAATTTGCTAGCCCAGAAATTTTTTAAACTTGTCAATAACGTTAGATTGGCAAGGACTTCTAGTTATAGTTGTCTAAGCTAAAAGAAGCGTTTTATGTGGTGTTTTTTAAGTAGCTATAGCGTGATGGCTCAGTTTGCAGAGTTATTTTTTTTTATACAACTTAAGAATTCGAACGTTAGTTAGCCGTACAGTTGAAAGAACTATGAACTACGTTCGTCTTGGTTTCGAAGCATTCTGTCCAGCGACTGTAGTGTTTGGTACCAAGACGTACTGGTGAGCGAAAATTAGACTTTCGATTCGACTCATCATATATTTAGTTTTACTCTGAATTCGAAGCACGTCGTTCGGTTCCCAAGACGTCCTTTTTTTACGCATTTTCGAAATTCAGAGGAATGTACGTAATGGCCAGCTCAGCTCGCTCGGAGATTGACCGCGATGCGGGCGAACGTCTTTAAGTCTTTGTTCAGTTAGTTGGTATGTGCCGTCTGCGGCAAAATACGAGATAGTGCCATGACTCTACTGATGCAAGTTTCCCCAGTAAAACACTTCTGTGGACCTTTTTGGTCAAGCCGTAGTTCTCAGTTTATGTAAACGTTGTTTTTACGCTCAAGTTAGCATTAGACTTTATTTTATACTGTGAGTTGCGAAGTTATTGCTTTCCGCTCTTTTGGGCCATTTTGAAAATTTGACTACCGATCTTAAATTCCTTGCTCCATTTTGTTTCGTCCTCTTTTTACGTATTCTTTACGAGCTTAAACCCGTTCATTCCACACAACAAAAGGCCTAGTATACAAAGAGATTTGTTTCATGACTTTGTATTATGGGTCCTTTAAATTGGTCCTGCAACAGCTTTGGACGAAAGTATACATACGAGGATTATCCTCCTTTGTTTATATATACATTCAATCATTTACCTCAGTTTAGTAATTTTTTTTTTTTTATAGTTTGTAACGTTCTCTTCTAAATCCGTCAGGTTCCATAGCATTTTACTTTGTTTTTAACAACAACAAAAAAATTAAAAAATCAAAACTCAAAGAAAAAAAAAAACGTATTTACTCGCATTTATCCGATTCGTTTGCTTCTTTTGTACCTTCACTATTATTCGCTTCTTTGTCAACGAAGGCGACCACTTGAAGGACCTTTTTTTGAAGCATTTTTAATGCAATAGTCTAGATACCTGTTCGTGGGATATAATTTTGCTTAATTTTGTTTTATAGACAAAAAATAGCCTCCTTGCTACTCTAATTCACTAGCGAATTAAATTGTAATACTTCGCTACAGTTGAAACCATGAAAAATACTGTGAAAACATTCTGTGCAGTCCTTTAGTCGCCAGGGTAATTGCATCCTGTTGAAAACAGCTGTTAAATTATTGTGGGAGCAAAGAAAATTCCATTCATTTATTGTAAACAGCGTGTTTTTTTTTTTTTAACGATTGATTTGGTAAATGTTTTCAAGAAGTATTAAAACTCGTCATGATCAGTGATGTTAGATTGGCAAGGATTTAAAGTTGTAGTTATGGAAACATATTTTTGTGACGATTTAAATTAAGCGTGATTGTTTATTGTTTTTAGAGTAAACTTTCTCACGATTTTAATTAAGGCATGCTAGTTACGCAAAACTATTCATTATAAGTGTCTTATATAGTTTTGTTTCTTTTGTATTGCTTGAAAATAAAAAGGATCATTAGGTCTTAGTTTCGAAACATTCTGTCCAGCCATTACAGTGATTGGTACCAAGACGCACAGACTGCCAGTTACTTTAAGTTGAGCAAACATTGGAATGTTGGTTCGAATAATTATTCACTCAGTTTTACTCTGGTCTACTCTGATCGATTTTTCGAAATTCGCGGCACTTTCAACGAACTTTTGCAAATTGTAACAGAATGTGTCTTTTTACCAATCACAGCGTAGAGCGTGGACGCGATACGAGCCATCTAGTGCGTCAGTTTTACGTTTGACAGTTGTTCGGTTGACCGCAGCTGTATAGTTCAGTCAAAGCTGAAGAATAAAACGTTTGTTGATCCTAGAAAGAAACTCCATTTCTTCTGTCTCAGAATGTTACGTCAAGAGCAAACTAGATCTGTTCCTCAACAGAGTTTAAGAGCAACGCACCCGATATTGCGGAGGGCATGGGTTCGAATACCATTGTAGCTTGATCACTGCGAACATCATTCCACTCATTTCAGAGTTTAATCTGCTCGGTAATAGTGTGACAATCTGGGTTAGGGAATCGCTCTGGCAAGGGAAAAGCCCAACACGATTTCAGTAGATCGTGAGGGCGTCAACCCGGCTTCCCCGCGGGGAGGACGCAGGTTGGGTCAGTGAGGCGCCAACCGGCTAATATCGTGGACAAGAGCGCACAAAGGGGAGCACTTCTTCAAATATCAATTCCTCCTTTATACGGATATTTGCATAAAAATCAATTCTAGGAAGCTTATCACATTTAAACTGGCTTTGATAGTAATAATTTTTTTGGCTTCTACAATTTAGGTCGCCTCTATATAATTACTTCCAGTTCCCGGCAGATTAATCAGTCTCAGTTTCATCTCAAAATCTGCTCCTACGACCCTACCTTAAAAAAGGTTTAGAAATTAAGGGCATTTTTTTTTCGCAAAAGTGGTAAATGGGATAGATTGAATATTTCGAAAGTAGCCCAAAATCTATCTCACAATTAAAAAATGGCATTGGCACGACAATTCCGACAGGAATCAAAATACGCATTCCCTTAATTGAGAGCCATGCGTAACATGCGTAAGAGATTACGAGAGGCAATAGTAAACTGACCTCCTTGTCCGTCTTGTTTTTGACGAAGTTGTAAACAATGCTTGTAAGCATTTTTAAATTTTCACTGGAATACCAATTTACCTCAGTAGTTAAACGCGATTTGCTTTATGCATTTTGACGGCGGGATTACAACACGCAGAATTATTATTAGTTTTTTTTTGTGCAAATGATATTTATGTGGCACGTGTACACCACGTCATGTGCATCGGTTTCCACGGGTAAAGATTCAGCAGAAGACAAGAAAAATCATTATGTTAAAAAAAAACGTTTTTTTGTCCTTATGCTTATCCTTAGGTTTTTCTTTTTGCTTTTCTCATAAGTGTCTACCAGGCTCAGCGCGAAAAATTTAAGAACAGTGAGGCTCAGTTGTTGCCACAGTAAATTCGTTTTTGTTGTTGTTGTTTTCTGTGTAAGTATGGTATAACAAGGTGACAAAAGTCGTTCATATTTACTGCGACCTTCTAGTTATTAAACGAAACCCCCATCTCTTTCCATCCTCCCTCCCTGCTCAATATTCTGTTGCGACCTTTGAAGAAATATTTCACCGCAACGGATTAAATAACCGAATCCATAGCGCTCAGATAATGGATAATTGGGAGGGAAAAACCTGCGAAAGTGTGTGTTTTATTGATATGGAGAGTAAAAGTTAGTACAGCAAGCATAATATTAGCTGAAATGGTCAGTGCTACTGAATTCAGCTTTGTAAAATAGTTAACGTATAAACTAAGTAGCGAAAAATGAAATCAAGGCTTTCTTAACGGGGCTACGTCTCGGGGATTTTTTTGGATTTTCGATCTAAGATATTCTAGAGTTAGTGGCTAGCAATTTAACCCGCAAAAAACATAATCTTGAACAACTAAAAGAAGATATAACCTTTATTTGCGGAGAAAAATCAAGCGACGGCTGCAAATATCGACTTGACTTGAAGACGTCCGGAAAAAACTTAAAAAGTTCAGCCTCAATTATTCGAATTATAACCCATTTCCATCCTAGCCACCCGCAGCCCAAAGACGCTTGTTAACAGTTTCAGTGCTCTAATGTAGCAATTGTTAATAAAAATGGCCCATTATTTTTAGGTTTCCTACTACACAAATAATATATTTTGGCTGCTAAAAAATCTGTTAAAATTCGTGACAAAGGCCCTTTAAGCTAAACACCTAAGTTCGTTTATAATGCAACGTTTTGCTCGCTTCAGATTTCTTTGTTCCATAAATCAAATTTATATGAAACGATAGTCCTTCCTTGTGTACTTCTACAACCAGTAACGATAAAATATTATCCACGAAAGGTTATTGAAAAACTAGGTTGGTATTGTAGTGTATTATGCGGACACCCCATTTTCTCATACGATAATCGGATAACCCAAATATAGGTCCTCTGATCAAAATACGCTTTATGCAATGGTGTCGCTATGGGTTCTACACTGAATGTCAACCCGTCAAGTGGCTTTCCACGAGAAACACGCAACAGACACAACTAAGCAACTAACAACCTCCGTTCATGTATATAGCATGCATTTACAGTTGTTCTGATAATACTTTCTCAAGAAGTTAAGTTAAAAGAGTATAAAAGTAGTACAAAAGCTTCCGTTTAGTACAATCTAAGTGTACCCTAAGCTACACCTCAGACTGATTAAAATCAAGCCTTTGGTAATTATGTCCACATATCCCTTGTGCATCATCATGCGACAGATCATTCATGTTGCCAAAACCAAGACCGCACTTCTGAAATTCACAGATTTCGATATGAAATGGATCCTTGGCCTGAGTGTTTTCAGCACCAACGTATGTTGGATTGCTATGTCCCATATCCGCGTCATCTGCCGGATATGTCCGTCTATCATGAAGCAACGTTGGCTTGCCAACACTACAAAAAAAAAAAAGAAATGATGATGATGATGATGATGATGATGATGATGATGATGATGATGATGATGATGATGATGATGATAACAATGGTAAAAAAAAAAATAATAATCATTATTAATTTCTATAGCCCACGAAAACGACATTAAGTTTTACGACTAAAACTACTCTCTTATAGGGCTACACATTTACAGCTGTCTTAGGCGACTTTCTGCGATAAAAAGGCAAACACGGTCAAGTAATTTCCCCCTTTACCCTTATCAAGTTTCGTCGCGTAAAATCCAGCAGGTGCACTGAGTTGACCAGGTTTATACAAGTTAGGCACGGGAAGTTCTGTAACTCAATCTGTCCAAAATCGGAAAACAAAATTGTCAAAAAGTTCAGTTAAATTCCAAAAACGTAAAATCCTGTCACCGGCGTCAGTAACAAGAATACGCACTAGTACTATAGATAGTTTATTTTGCTGTCTAACTTAACACTTTAATTGTACTTCTACTAAATAACTTACACACAGTGCTTCCGCACACAGAAGATGGTCACACTAATCAGCACAATGAACACGAAGGCTCCTGCTGCAATGGCTGAATACAGAATCGGCTTGGAGATACCGTGTTTTTCAGTGTTGGACTGGCTCGGAATTTCTAAGAGTAGATGATAAAGTTGTAATGAGTAGTAGATCGTGGTACGCGGTAGGATATCAAAAAGCAAATGTGCTTAATTGCCCGTCCCTGAATTTGCCATGCTAATTTTTCAGCACGCAACTAAATTTAAAATAAATCATTGAATCTATAGCTTTATGGGAATCTGAAAAGTTAGGTCTTTTTCCATGTTTTTTCTTGTCAAAAAATTGACTTGCCCAAACCAATAAAAGAAATTGTTGTTTATAATGGAACAAGCAAACAAGACAATGTTTTTCAAGTGACCTTGACAATCTTTCGCCCACTTTGATGCCGTTTCTCCAAAAGTTGTTGTCCCGGATGGGCAGGGGACACAGGATGTCTGGGCCTCTTGATCTTGGTATTGGTCTACTTTACATGCCTGGCAACCAGTAGTGTTGAAGAAATAGCCAAGTGGACAGTTTACTAAAAGAAAAATATAAAGTGAAAGTGGTAAAAGTGGTAACTGGTATTAAAAACTGAGTTCTAAGTTTAAGTCCAATGAATTTAGCTCCTGGCGCGTCAAACATGATGGGGCGAGACAATTGCTTCCATTGTACCCTGAATATAATGTTAATGCATCGCAAGTTATTCCCCAGCATTCTGTCACCTGTCAGCTTGCTCCAAAAATTCGCTTGTATCCATTTATGTTCTTTGATGACAAACACAAAAACGTTAACACGTGCAATCGATTCGATTAGCTCGGGAAAATGTAACCTGTTCTAAGGTTGTGAACTTTACCGGCAAGCAAGAAAAAATGGGGAATGAGGCTAGCCACAATTATGGTTCTTTCAGTTACCAATTACGTACTTAGATTATTTTCTCTAAGTACGTAGTTAACCTGCAGTAAGACACTACGTCTTTGAAACTTCTATTTTCATTCACCCTCTGTACACACTATCTTAATTGTTATTCAGGGCTAGGGGCATTGTTATGACCTGTTATCTATTGTTTTAAGAACCAATGAAGTATCTCGTTCCGAGAGGTAGTGGGCGACCCTAAACGTGCTGGGGTGCTTTTGTGATTAAGCACAGAAGTCAATAAACCGCAATATCCAGACCTAACGTATAATTACTACCGTACATCAATTAAGACTTTGCACTTGATCTTGTCATAAATGAGTAGTAGATAATATCTCTAAATAAAGTATGAAAACATAATCACTCCTTACCACATTTCGTCCCTCTTTGAACTTGTCCTTTATTACAAACAAAGCCGGTTAGGTGAAATACGGGCGGTTTAGACGTGTCGTATTCTATCACAACTCCGCTGATATTCATATTGAGGTCTGTTTCAAGCAAGGCCTCTAGAATGTTATTTGATAGTTGCATAGTAGTCCGGTTGAGATCAATCGACGAAGCGTTCATCGGTAATGGAACTTTTAACGCAACATACACAGTAAGGGGAATCTTGGACTTTTGCTTGCCTTCGGCTACGTCTCTTCTCCGTCGTACTTCGGTTTTGTTGGCACCACATACAACCCTAACGTTTTCGATTGTGCATTGCCCATTGCAGCCTCCAGCCATACCAAACGGCGAATTCTTGAAAAGGTCGATGAAGTTAGCGGCGATGACTTCGTTCATATCTTCTCCGCCGCACTGGTCAACTAGATAATGGAGATTTCCATTCACCATGGCCGCCTTAGGCTTGTACGTTTCTATAATATTAAATAATACTAATTTGAAAATGATGATGGTGATGATGATGTAGGCGGTTGTGATGGTAATTAAAATTAAATAAACGAATGAACGAACGAACGAACGGTCCGTGGGTTTCAATAGGCGGTCATTCATTTATTTGAAAAGGCAGAATCCCACAGTTGTCAGTATTAAAAAACCTGAATCCCGATTGTACCCGTAAGGCGCGTGCAGAACGAGAGGTAATCTTCGGATCAGGGAACGTTCAATACATTACCTGATATGAAAATCATAAAAAGAAATGTTGAGGAAACAGACTTATAAACGCGCAGGCTCTGATTGTTTTCCAAAAAAAATACGTTTATGGGATAATGCCCTTGCTTACTCGAGCAATCTGGTAGCGCGGGCGTTTTCTTTCCAGGCACTTTGGCATTCCGCCATGTTCCGTCTGGAGCACAGAGGTACACTGGATGTGGTTCATTGGCGAAGCCGAAACCTTCATTACAATGCACGGTGCAATACATCCCAGTTAACCACGTCTCGCATGCCTTGGCGCCATTTAGAGGTGCTGGTAGATCGGGACAGGTGTAATCTTTGCATAAAGACAAACAAGACGAACAAAAGCTATCAGTAAATATATTTTGTGATTGACCTGCTCCAGTACAAACCTAGTATCAGGTTTCCCCAGCAATCCCTTTTTTTTCCATTTATAACACAAGGCCACTACCAACTTGTTACAAGAAATCCTAGATCTCAAGCCCAACCATTATTTTAGTTACTGTATACCGGTGTCCAAGTAGAAATGTTTCCAATTATCTGACAGTTACGAATTACCTGAATATGGAATCACGGCCAACAATAAGCCGATAACCGATTCGAAAGTTAACGTATTTTTTATCAAAAACTTTTCGTAGGCTAGAACGTTGGTGCGTAGCTGTAAATTTATAACCCCTCCTTTGATTTCTTCTAGACAAAGTTTTCCTTTAAATAACCGTATGTACTTACCAGTTATTATAACTTGAAAATTGCATTGGGCAATGTTCTTTGCTATGTCAGATGCAGTGTAAGTTACGTTGTGTTCTCCCCATGTGAATTCGCTTCCATTTGGTCTGCTTGTTGCAAATGAGTAGACCCCGACATTATCAGTAACAGTGACCCCAGGTAGCAAGACCTTGATCATATTCTCTTTTGTAGTAATGTGAATATCGTCAGGACAAGAAGCGATCTTTGGTGGCTCAAGATCTGTTTGTGTACAAAGCAAATGACGGTCTATAAAATAGTAAATGTATGGATTCAACAAAGTCGTATAGAGTAATTGTTCGGGCGAGCGTAGTTCCGAAAATAACTATTGTTGATGATTGAAATTTCGACAACCTGAGTGGAAGTCATTTTCAGAGTCAAGTAAAAAAAATTTCAGTCGTGATGTTATAAAGTCTGGTGTGTTAAAGCTGATTGGTTAGTTTTTTTCCGCGAGGTTAATTTCTTCACTGTAAGACCCGTGCAAAGTTTCTCGACAAGCAATTGGTCAGTTTCGATTCGTCTATTGTTCGTCAAATTTAGTGTTCTGTTTGCGGTCCACAAACGGCTAAATGTAAAGCACGTATCAAACGTCTTTCTACTCGTGTTCACTTCCATCCGCAGCAAAAATATAACATAAGATAAACACTGCGTCCAGCCAAATGGCTCATAACCTGGAGCTTGTCGAGGTTTCTGCAGAGTTAAGTGACAAGTGTTTTTAAACTTTTTAGGTACAATTTAGTGCAGGTTTGGTTTCGAAGGTTTTTGAGGTACATACAGAAACAAACCGTTGTAACCAAAACTGCACTTAAAAGCGCCCCAAATCAGCTAAAAAGCACAAAGCACACAAAGAAAGCAACGCGGGAAATCATTGTAATTAAGGGGTTGGTTTTTTCTTTCTTTTCGGCTTCACTTCTTTCCCTATACAAATCCCTATAGATATGCAAATCGATCGACTTGCGTAACAATGCAAAGGTCAACATAAGAGCTATTGATATACCGTGCTTGGGCTACCTGTGGTTATTCCTAGACAGGTTTTGACGAACACAACAGTAAAAAAAGTCTTGACTTTGGTTTTATGCTTAACTTGTTAATACTAGAGCCGGACTATGTAACACTACAGCTTCAAAAGATCTCTAACGATTCGAAAGTTAACGTATAACGTATAACGTATAAGTTAACGATAACGATCCAAATCATACTTACCTTTGACATTGATAGAAAACTTGCAGCTTTTACTCAATCCAGATGAATCAGTAACCTTGTATGTAATCTGCTTTTGACCAACATTCAACTTTTGTGGTGGCATTACACCGCTGAGTCTCAAGGGCGCGTTTGAGTTGTCGGTGGGGTTTGGTACCTGCCACGTCACGTTTGCATATGACTGGCCACTTTCTGTCGGAATCTCCATATCAGGTTGACATTGAATGCTGGGAGGTTGGACATCTGTTGAGGAAATATTGAAAATAATCTAAAAGGACTAAACTCTTTTGACAGCAAGGGGGATTAAGCAACTTAATTTTAAAACAGACAAGCATGTTAACATATGGCACCTTTACAGATCGTCTTGGTAGTATCTGTACTCCAGAATCCACTCTCAAGGCAGGATACGTTTCTTACGCCTTCCAGTCGATAACCAACAGAAACATTGCACATGAAGTAGCAATGGGTTTTATAGTTTACACCAGAAGGTAACGTGCATAGAGTGGGAGATACAAGCCCATGGGACAGCGCTTTAATGGCTGGACACTTAACAACTGAAAGGAAACGAAAATATGAATTATAAGCCAATACTTCAAAATACGTGCAATTTTTGGAAAGAACAGGTGTAATACTTCGACAATTCTCAATTTCGTTTTGCATGTTATGATTTCAGGGGAAACTCAGACTTTTCTTAAATGAAAAAGAAGTCAATCGTGTCTTAGTATACGGAAGCAAAACTACAAAAATTAACTTCAACTTTGGAAAATGTAGAAATGAAAAAGACCTAGCTTGCACCTTTAAATTGCCTACCGTTACATATAGTTGTGTTGCCTGACCATGACCCATCTGCTTGACATGAGCGCTGGCTAGACCCAGTCATTCGGTATCCTGTATCACAAGAGAGGGAAGCCTGGGAACCAAACGATGATCCACATGAAAGAGAGGTTATGGATCCATGTATTGGGGATGGAAGGACTAGGCAAGATTTTTCTGTGAATAAAAGAAGTTTGGTTTTCTGGTTAGAGAAAAACAAAATTAAAAACAAACAAATAAAACAACAACTACGGTGAAACCCCGCTTACGGACATCCGCTTATTAAGGAAAGCTTTGTGTGTCCCAACAAAAAGTTCATTCATTTCTCTTACGATAATCCGCTTACAGTACAGCTCCTGTTACCGGGGCCGCCCAGAAAAAGTTAACCAGCCACAATATAGAACGGTTTCTATAGAATCGAACATATTTTACTTTAGCAAATGAAATATCGAGTACAGAACAATGAAATTCCAACTTTTTCACTCTTGAAGCTGACGTAGTCTGCACTGTCCCCAGTGTTGAAAAAATAAGTAATACTTTTGCTCGGAGTGTGTCCTGTACCTTGTCAGATTGCTGAAACAGCCGGCAGTTGAGTATTTCTTATTTTCCGAATTTAAATCCGGCGCTAGAAATAAATTATATTTTGCTCGAATGGGGTAGTGTTTCGACATGGTTTTATATCTAAAAACTCAGTTCTTGGTAAAAATCAGCACCGTGGTACACCAGAAACGATTTGTTTCATTAAATGATTACAGTGATTGTGGAACAATTGAATTGTTTTCATAACTTTCTTTCAACTACTGGCTGGTACTACGTCATTACCGAGGCTACCTGACGGCCAAAATTTCTTATATATTTATTTATGATGATTACATAAAAGACAGGAAGAATGACATACTTGTTCCTTGCACGATAAAAGTGCAGTTAGCTCGGTTTCCGCTGCTGTCTGTCGCGGAATACAGTACATTGTACAGGCCAATGCTAAGGTTAACAGGAGGTCGAATGGCGGGGTAGCTGATGGACACGTGACCAGAGTTGTCGGTAGCCGTTGGTTCAATCCACGTGAGCAATGTACTGGACGAGCATTCAGTAGCGTAGAACACCATATTGTTTGGACACGTGTTATTAAAGGAAGGGGGAGTATTGTCTGCAAACGATGAAAACATATTAACTTGATAAACATCTTATTTTTAATTACCTATTTTCGCGGACTCAATTTTTCGCGATACTAAAAAAGTCGCGAAATTAAAGACCCGCGAAAAAAGGTTTTCGCATAAATTACGCGAAACTAAATACCCTATTCCGTATTCATCGTTAACGACAGTTTAATACATAATTTTCTTGTCCACGTTCTCTATTTCATTTTCGGCGTTCGAGCTTTTTTCCTCTGAATCAATGTCATCCTTCAAGATACCTTGGGTGCAGTCGTCCGACTAGCTATGCTTTATTGGAAAGGAGCATGTGAAACTGTTGTCAGATTCGTTTTGATATGTGGTTTTGTTCAGTGTCATTGGAAATTATAACTTTGAACGTTTTTTTTTGGTTAAATTGCAAAATTTAAGTCACGCGAAATATGCCAGTTCCATTTTCGCGAAATTGAGTTCCTGAGAAAAAAAAAAACGTGGTCATTTTTGCGATGTAAGAATACCTTGAAATGGAACGACCATTTATGTTGTAATGAATCAAAAAGGTGCTAACCAATGAGCTAGAAATTACAAGGGTCAAGAAGAATAGTAAAGATTCGTATAAAGGTGAAGGGGAACAAATCCAGCATTAGGTTATAATACGTTACCGCGTCTCCTTACCTCTGCAGCGCGTATCGTTCGACCCGGTCCACTGTCCGTCATTACCACATACTCGTATGGAAGTTCCATCAAGAACATATCCTGTTCTTTGACAAGTAAATCCACATTTCTGGCCATGATTGCTGCCCAATAGGCATGAAGATGGAGTAATACTGCCAAATTTGGGAGGGGTGAGTGGCCCACAGTTGATTACTAAAACGATAAAAGAAGCGAAAGTTGGGAATTTGGTTATTAGGTCTATTCAAAAGCAAAATATTGAGCTTCATGTACTACATTATTTATTTAAATGTGACATTGTTTCTGGGATTGATTGATAATTTTTACTTAAGAGGAGCTTTATAGTGTGAGATGGACAAGAGGAAACAAGAAAACGTGACCGTTTAGACGACCTGCTTGCCAATGCAGAATAATGGCTGACAGTGTACGAAAGATAATTTCAGTATTTGCCATAGTAGAGGTCTATTAACGCAAGTTATTGTATCTGTAACCAGTTTTATTCCATGCATAAAGATTCGAAACAGAGCTACGGCTTTGGGGGGAAAAAAGGTGCTTTTTTCTAACCTTTACAATGAGACGTTTCTCCACTCCAAGTCTCGTTTTCCAGGCACCGCCTAACCGAAGACCCAATCAGACTGTATCCAACATTACAAGAAAAACTGCAATGCGTATCATAAGGTTGGAATAGGTGGTCAACACACCCAGTCTTAAATCCATTTGTTGGAGTTGGAAGAGACTGACATCTTATGGCTACAGATAAATGAAAATATAAATATTTATTTCTGCCAATGCACCAAGAACTTCGTTTAACTTAATGTAACACTTAGATAGGCTACTTGGCTTCACCGGCCAGCGTTTAGTCCCCGTTTGCGTAACATCAAGTGACTGGCATGGGAACATTTCTATTCATGCATATTCTTTCCTTTGGAACGAGGGGCACAGTGATGTTACCCGAGAATATAACACGTAGGTCCTCTCCAACGCACAAACCATCGGGTCAAGTGCTACCCAGCTCAAATTAAGCAGCAGCAGCAGCAGCAGCAGCAGCAGCAGCAGCAGCAGTAACAATTAACTATTAAAGGAAATTGTCATTTGACCGCAGTATTTGTGGCCATGTCTTAATGGACACCATTATAATGTACGCAAATCGATAAAATATATATATTTCCACCTGGTTATATCAAGATTATTTTGTCACGTACCTTGACATTTAGGCAAAGGGTTGTCCCACGATCCTGGAGGTCTGTTGCCAGGTGCAACACATGTGACTATTGACGAGCCATTTAAACGATGACCAATCGTACAAGAAAAGCTACATTTTGCTCCATAATGATTACTACAGCTGCTCATGTGCAGTGGGCCGCTTGGATCTACCAACAACGATGTGCAGTTGATAACTAAGTAATAAAATAAGTAATAATTGAGATATTTTTTATCATGATACCTTGTTGGCTGGTATTTAATTAGAACTATGTGGAAACGCATCATGTATTAAGAGCGGAAAAAGATTGTTAGTCACATTATCTGCGTCTCGGAGTGTGAAACGCAAAACAAAGTTTTGTCGTCAAGCAACGATATGTCCTGTCGATGACGCTGTTACTATAGCGAAGCTGACAGTGGACTAAACTGATTAACAAGAAATGAATTGAAATAACATACTTTTTTTACCTTTTATTTTAACTGTAAAACTGCAAGTGGCCTTATTTCCTGATTGGTCCACTGCAGTGTATATGATCACGTGAGTTCCCTGGCCAAGCCTTTGAAGCGGTTGGTAATTTGACGTCACAGCAGGTGGGAATCCCGAATTGTCAGTAGCAATCGGCTCGGTCCAGTTCACTTGGGCTGAAAACAGGCCGCGTTCTGCAAACACTATCAATGGGCTTGCTGGACATGTGATATCAAATGTTGGAGGAAGAACATCTACAATATACACAAATATTGTCCAGACTGTCGGTATTATAGCACCAAACTTAAATTCAATTTATTGCACCGATCTTGCAGGACTTCTAAACCTGTTCAGTAGTTCTTTGCTGTGTACTGTAGTAAGTTGTACTTTAAATCCCACGGAAGAAACCCAAGTGTGTAACCAACGAGATACTGACGCTAACCAGCACTATTTCATATAGTGAATTTTAGCAATTTTCAATTAAATCGGAGGTTATAATATTTCTCTTTGCACTCTGAGGGAAAGAATATGTCCTACGGTCAAAGTTGTGAACTATACTTTACTCTCGCTGTAACGATATGCAGGATTTACACAAATACATTTTACCTGTACAGTTGATGGCATTTCCACTCCATTGTCCGGACTGCAAGCACGCTCTAGTCACATTTCCCACGGAGCTGCCGTATCCACTTTGACATCCAAATACACAGTTTGATCCGTATGTATTGCTACATGAAGGGTTGAGTAACATGGCTCTTGGTGGGATGCTCAAAGATGCACAGACGACAGCTTTAATGATGATAATGAAACTTCATATAAATTACATAACTCATAGTGGAACTATTGAGCATATGACCCTTTTGCATTGATATATAAATATTAATTATAATGTCAATTACATAATTTGGAAAGTGGTTACGCTCTATTCTTAATGTGAGATGCCAATAATTATTGTAACAAAGAGTTCAATAAGAAAATTGACGTGCAGGACACGTGACCGGATGGGGTTTGTTTGGGTTCCTTGTTGGGACTGAAATTTCCTTTTCATATTCCAAAAACATTGTTTTAAAGATGGCTTTCGTTCTTGAAATGTTGGCTGGTGTAGATGATACAATTTTGGTAATTTCTCATATCGTTGTGGCGGATTAAACCCCACTCTGCTCTAATTAAATTGTTGATAAAATTTTCCTCACCTGAGCAAACGAAATGTTGGCCACTCCAGGTTCCATTTTCTAGACATTCTCTTGATGGAGAGCCGAATGCATTGAACCCATGAAAACAGGAAAACAGACAGACAGTCTTGTAATACTCTATCGTTCTCCCTGTGCAAACCTGCCGAATTCCATTGGACGGAATTGGTAGAGCTGGGCAGGTAACAGCTAAAAGACAATATTAAAAAATACAGAATAAAAAAGAGAGTTTTTTTTACAGTGTTTCTAGTTTAAAATATGCAAACAGTTCACTAAACATTTTTAATGTAAAAGGGCATAGTCTAGGTGCATAAGTAAGAGTTTGCTTTCATTGGAACATTGCAGATTATATGCTTCTGATCTATAACTTAGTTTAATCGCTTGTATTATTCTATGAAATCAATATGGAACGGGATATGCCCTACGAACTACCGCGGCATAATTGCAAGCGTAAAGGAAACATATTGGTATTTCATTGTTCGAACTTTCTGCTTATGGATATGTCGCCGTGTTGGAGAGTGAAAAGCAGTTAAATTTTGCCCGTGTTCTTGGGTGCGTTTATGCTTGTGTTGCTGCTATTCTCACTTGCTTTCGCTTGTAGTTTTCTTCAACCAAGGAAAATCTATCTCAAATTAAATGTGAACCGATCTTGATACAATTCTCTGTCAGTCAGTCTGTCTGTCTGTCTGTCTGTCTGTCTGTCTGTCTGTCTGTCAGTCAGTCAGTCAGGCTTTCTGTTTGTCTGTCTGCTGTCTGCCTTTCTGTCTGTCTTTCATCTGTCGGATTGTCTGTTAATCGGTCGGTGGGTCTGTTTGTCTCGCTGTTGTGTCAGACCAACTGTGCCCGTCTCTGAAATCTAGTTGTAGAAAAATGAGGCAAAAAAGTCGTGTTAGAAAAGGCAAGAAATAAACAAGGAAATAACCGCCTTTAACACTGCCAGAAGAGTTACGAGATCTGTTGGGTTACATTCCCGTCAATTGACATGTTAATCCTTACCATTACACTGCGTTTGAGTTCCAGTCCATGTTCCATCGCTGTTACATGTCCGTGTTGCTGATCCATTCGGGATATATCCTCGGTCACAGGATAGCAGACATGTTTTTCCTGGCAAATTGGAGCATGGCTCTAAACTTCCGTGGGAAGGCGCATACAGCTGGGGACAGCGGTTCACTTTTTGAAACGAAAAACACACTCAAAGGCCAATTTAGGCACGATATTAAAACACTAACGGGCTTCAAAGACTTACCGATATAAAACAAAGGGAAACAAATGGCCTTTTACTGTTTCAGCGACTTTTTGGCGTATTCGATATACCTTAGACGGTCTAATACATTTGTGCGGAATAAATAGCATTTAAGCAAAGTAATTATTTTATTACTACACTGAAACACCAAAAAATTGAATGTAACTTTCGAGATGTTATAACGTGGGCATGCAGTCAATGGCGCCGAGGTTTAATCCCTCTGTTGGAATAAACTGAGCAAATAATACTGACTGTTAACTTAATTAAAAATAACAATCTAGTTCTAGTCTTAATTAGAATACCCCCAATCCGCCAAGTAACGGTTTGAATAGGAAGGAAGATGCCATACATACTAAAGACAAGGTGGCAAAACATAATAAAATAAGCAGTTAAAATTTGCCCCTTACTGTGCATTGGTCTGCTGATGAAGGAATCCTAATTATAAATGGTCTTGTGATTGGCTGAAAAAAAACGTCAGTCAGTCCCAGACATTACCTCCTTGACAAGTAAACGCGTCATCCAACTTCAGTAGCACTCCTTCTGGACAAAAACATCGATGGCCGTTTGGGTTTGGAAGACAAATGTGACTACAGTCTCCGTTTAACTGAGAACAGGTGTTGGATCCTACGAGGCAAGGTCGACTTTTATTGTCATTTCTCGTCTTAGCAGAAGTAATGTAATCAAAGTCTAGAATTGGTTGTAGGCAGTAGGTATGTGGGACGCATGAATATGGAATGAAGGCAGGAACATTTGCCTTTCCCTGACAGAATAAGGTTACGAGACAGTTTTGTTGGAAATGAATTAATGTAAACGTGCATACCATTAAAAACCTTAGTGTGATCGTAGATTTCCAATTCCATTGGACGTCCCATTCCACCAGCCACTACTTTACGGAGAGAAGACGTCATGTTGAATTGGTTAATACTTTTGGTGTTCCAGTCAGACCAGTACAGAACGTCATCAGATATGGCTAGTCCAAATGGGTGCAGAAAATCCAATGATAAATCCAAAATAAGTACTCGGTTCTTTCCTTGAAGGTCTACTCTTTCAATCTTATCAAGTCTTGCATCGCACCAGTACAATAGCTTCCCTTGGAAATCCAAAGTTAGTGAGTTCACCCCCATAAGTCCAGAACTGACAAGAATTGTCCTGGTAGAACCGTCCATATTAGCTTGTTCAATCTTAGGTGATGAACCCCAGTCACTCCAATACATCTTTCTAAAATAACAAATTGTGTCCATTAACTGAGCAATATAGACATAATATTGGGAGGCATTTTCCAAAAGTGTTCTGTTTTTAACTTCGAAAACTATCCCCTAACTAAAAAAAAAATGAACATTGCCATAAAGTCTGAAAAGCCTAGTGACGGTTTAAGTTTTATAAGTCTGTTTGTCGCTTAGACTAAGGGGGTGGCCCTTATTGGCTTAGCTCCAAATAGGATAATGTCGCTTGTTACTTTTAAACACGAGAAAACGTTTCAACGATTTTAAATGTTAATAAGTACGCCCGTTTAAGTTATCCGTGGTGCTGCATTACCTTTCGGCAATATCAAGAATTATAGCTCTTGGTTTCTCGATGCTCGAGGTGATTAGGCTTTTTCGAAAAGACCCATCTAACCGCGCGACCTCAATTCTACTTGTTCCCGCATCGGTCCAGTAAAGGTTTCGTCCAACATAATCCACTGCCAGCCCATCCGGGGTATCCACATTGTTGTACGCAATGACGTCAACTGGAGACCCATTGGGAAATGCTCTGGCGATGAGTTTTAAGGTCACATCTGTCCAGTAGATTTTGCCTTCAGCTGGATCATAATCAACAGCTACAGGTCTTGAGATGTTCGTGTTTATTCCAAGACGAAGGCAAGGGGCTCCCGGCACAGCGAGAGGAACCCTGTAAATTTCTCCCACGTTCGCTGCCGCAAAAAGCATGAATTTCTCCGTGCTTGCCTTGTAGAACATGCCTTGGGTAAAAAATGGGAAACACGAATTTCTTATTGTTGCTTAAAGAAAATCTTGACAGAAATACACCTCTTGCGACTTTTGGGAGAGCAAAAGCAACCTCGTACCAATCTCTTATAGTTTCTAATTCTAATACGTCAACTACTTTGTATAGCAGCCATATTGGATTTAAAGACCGGAAGAAGAAGCTAACCAAAATGTTTACTTGTGCACACGGTGGTGCTGGACACGGTTTCCCTCTTATGCACACAGGATCGTTTTGGCTGTTTCTTGCTAGTTTTAGTTATCCTTTCAACGACTTCCTCACAACTAGTATGACTAATGTAATACCCTTCTTTCCTTTAAAGAGCATATATAGAACCTTAACAGTACTTAACATAAATTGACTGGACCATTCGGGGCATATTGAAAACGATTTTAAAGAAACTGTTTTGTTAACTCAGCTGACACTCTAGCGAAGGGAAATGCTCTAATGTACAAGACCAGTTTCAAATCGAATGGAACCGCCTCAAAATAATCCTTTTTAAAGTTAGAAAAACACAAGAGAAGTAAGAATTAAATGAAAATAGACAATAATGGTTACGATTTAGGAAGATTAAGTAGGATATATAACAAACCACAAAGAAGGAGAATGTTTCCATTTTTAAGATAGAAAATCTGTGACGTAGCTCCTTTAATTTACTACGGTTGTTTACCATTTATACAAGGAAAGCGTTCGGCTTTGTTAGCTTAAAGTTTGAGTACACGGTAAGCAAAAATACCGAAAGAGAATTTCGAATATTTGCCGTATAAAGCTCGCGTCTCTTCTACCCTTGTATCAAAAAAAAAAAAAAAAACACTGAACCCCGTGTTAAAGTTAGGGGTAGTTTTAGGAAAAGAAAACAAGAAGTTCGACGAAGCGTTAAACCGTTTTCCCTCTTCAGATAAAAATTGCGTGATACAATGCGTAACTCCCACCAGGCTATACCATCTAGTATGCGACCTGAAGAAATTTCCCGAACGCCAACATATCCCGTAAATGATATGAGAGTTCTCATTTATAAATCTCATCAGTCAAAACACGTTTCTGGTATAATACTCCCTCCGAGACAAACCCTTGAATAACATGGGAAGAATAAAACTTTAATTAAATAAGAACATGGTAGTGACCTTTTAAATGGATGAACAATGGTGTATTAAATAATAGCTTCTGGCAAATAAACATCAAACATTGAGTGGTACGACCTTAGTTGACGGGACCGGGTGAGTTGCCGACACTCCTTATTCTCTTCGTGGTTTGGCCGACATGAAAAATGGGACAGAATAACGAATTTAGCTGACCCCAGGTTGTCCGCGGTTAAAAACATGGTTCTCACCGTAGTCACAATTGAATCCATCAGGCATGAGGGCAATTCCTGTTGGGCATGCACATCGGTATCCTCCAGGTTTTAGGAGACAGAAATCGCTGCAGAGTCCATTGTTTTGAGAACAGTTATGAGAACCTAATGAGAGATAAACAGATATAACCGATGATACTTCACGGATTCAGTAAATACAAACAGTAATGTCAGCTAACCTTCTGAAAAAATTGCAATTTTGAGGACACCCAGGTAAAGTTTTGCACCTTCCACATCTTGTTTATTATAACGTTCTACCACCGATTTTATTTTTACTGTTAGAAAAACTTGCAATTTGCTTATACGTCTCTTACATAAGGGTAGTAAAATGGTGCAAAAGGAAATCCACACAACGATAAAATTATTCTTTTTCTAATAACAACAAACGATTTTTTACATGCGATCTATCTCTAAACTGCGACCACTCTATCATTTCTTCTTCGTATTAACAAACAGATCTCCTGGCTCTCAATTTTTATCACAAGGACAAAGATTATTGTCGCCTTTATTATCTTGCTTTTTATGTTTGCTAGGTGTAACCCATTTGCTTCACTATTCAGTTCAGGCAATAAAGGAATAGTAACTAATGGAAGTAACTGCCGCACACACACGAGCACGTGTTTTGAAGGGATTCTAACTGGGTACCTGAAAATATCAACGACGGATCAAACACGTGAATGTCCATTGGTTTTTGAAGGCCAGTAACTATCACATCGTGATTTCCACTACTTAAATTGAAACGGGAAATGCTCTTGACACTCCAATCGGTCCAGTAAAGCATGTTCTGGTACACTGCTAGTCCGTAAGGATGGATATCAGCTGCAGATGACGCTATAAGTTGCCTGCTCCCTCCATTAAGGTCCGACATCTCAATGGTGTCCAGCTTAGCATCAGCCCAAAACAAACGGTTTGTAGCTTGGTCGATAGTGAGTCCATTTGGCCAGGCAAGGTTTACTGTTACAATGGCTCGTCTCGCTGAGCCGTCCATCTCAGCTTGCTCGATCTTTGGATTAGCACCCCAGTCTGTCCAGTACATCATGCTGAAAGCAAGGAGACAGCAAAGACGCAAAGTACAACAGCTCACACAGTTTTAATTGTGTAAAAGACCTGTATCTAAAACAACAAAACCTGGCAGTTGCACTTTAAAAAGCAGACTTGGTATTTGGCCACTCAGTGCAATATTGCATGGCTGCATCCAGTGCTCCTAGTTGTTTGTCGATCTTTGACGTGACATCGATCTCAAGTTAAAAAAAATACCTTATTTTAAAACTGATTTTACATCTAAGAATGTACGTATAAAACTTATTATTCTGCCGAGTTCGAAGGGAACGGCATTCAGACAATGCATGCATTCAAAAGTTGAGATGTTTGGTGTTGTTTGAATGGCTTGGAGGCAACTGTTGCCATCCAGCCACACAAACGCTGTTAATTTGACAACGGAACATTTCGTTCAAAATTCAACAATCTTCCTTTCTTACTCGCGTCAGTTACTTTACGGCAAAGACGCTACAAGTTTGCCAGACAAAATCTAGTTTTGCACCAATCTTTATACGATCGATGAGGGTCAAGAGATGTCGAAAAAATCCCTTTACCTCTATTCTGACATAAAAAAATGGAAATTTAACTGTATCTCTGGAATTGGTTTAAAACATTTCATTCTAACTGTAGATCAACTCACCCATTCCTCTCATCGAGCACTATTGCTCTTGGTTTATCAAGACCATCTTCAATCAGTAATTTCCTGCCTGTTCCATCAAGCCGAGCTACGTCAATCCTATTTGTTCCTGTATCTGTCCAATAAATGTTTCGTCCCACATGGTCAATGGCCAAGCCGTCGGGTGTTTGGACATTACAGCGAAACAATATCCTCATTGAAGTCGCGTTTGAAAAGGCGCTAAGAAGAAGACCTTGGGCATTGTCTGACCAATACACACGATCTTCCACGGGGTCAAAGTCCAGTGCAATAGGGCGCTGATTGCCGTGATGATTAAACAAAGTTTTAGGAGCGAAATAGTTGACGTCGAACGACATAATATTCGTGGTTTTGGCATCGGCGTCAGTAAAGAGAATAAACTTCTTTACTTCTGCATTTAGAATAACAGAAAGTCAGTCACGACATTAGACATATCCACTTCATTTTCCATGGTTATTTTCTGTTCCGAAGCATGGTGCGACTATGAATATTTCCATCCCCCCCCCCCCCCCCCCCCCCCTTCAACGAAAATGAGAAGCAAGTCCATTGCAGTGTTACACCCAGCATTTAATTTGCGAGAAAAAAATAAACATCTGGTGGAAAGAGCCTTTAAGATAGTAAAAGGTTGTCTAAAATGTCTCGCCATCTTCGTTAAGATGAGTGAATATTGGCACAGTTTTACTGAAAATATTCTTACTGTCTTCGCATGTCTTCCTGTCCTGCTTCACAGTCAAACCAGTAGGGCAGACACACTCGATACCAGAAGTTCTTGGAACACAAAAATGGCTGCATCCTCCATTGTTTATATAGCAAGGGCTTGAACCTTTTAAAGACAAAATATAAAAGATGAAAATGAAACAAGAAATCCTTAAAACTTAAATGGTAATGATCAAACTATTTCAAACACCATGAGACCTCCATCGCTTAAAACTTAAATGGTAATGATCAAACTATTTCAAACACCATGAGACCTCCATCGCTCAACTGATCTCGGTTAAGCTGTTAAATCGACTGTGAAGTGAACAAAATTGAACGCTCACCTTTCCATTTCTCGATTATAACTACTAATACTGACGTGAAGATAAAATAATTATACTAAAACAAAATCGAATTCAACTGGTTCACTTTCTTTTGTAAATTAAAAAATAAACGAGATCCGAATAATTGTCAAATTTATGACTTGTTAGGATTGTCTGGATTCTGCTCTGCATTGAAAAAAAAGGTACAAAAAGCTCATTATTTTTCGAACAAAAAGTAACAACAAATGTAACACTCTCCATCTACGGCAGCTTTTGGATTTGAAAAAGAAAATGGAGTTTGGTCCTCCCCCAAGAAGCCGTTTGTCTTAAAGTTCTTGCTAGGCATCACACATTTACGTATCCTTGGCATACAACGGTCATTTACCTGAAGGTTGCCGGGCGTAATCGTACGCTACAATGCCCATAGGACGTCCGCCATTGATGCTGTAGCTACCGAGCACTTCTCCAGTGGTGGCATCCATTTTGTGAACCTCTTTATGCGTATTCCAGTCAGTGAAAAACAAGAAAGGTGGAATCACAGTCAAGTCAAACGGATGTAAACCACTTTGTTGAAAAAGTTGCTTCCTGTTGTTGCCATTGTAGTCGACTGATTCTATCCTGTCCAATCGTGCATCCACCCAAAAAATACGTTTGTTTCCTTTGTCAAGTTCAATACCATTAGGCCAATACAGATTTGTTGTCACGATAGCGGCTCTTTGATGTCCACTCAATGAAGCTTTTTCAATTCGTGGATGACTTCCCCAGTCTGTCCAGATCATTAAGCTGTGTTTTAATAGATCACATGACCTCATTAAATTTTAAATGTACTCTTTAGTCGAGCTCACTGCTGAGAGATATTAATATCAGATATCAAATTTAAAGATGATCATTGTATCAATTTTGCAACACGTTTTCCTTTTTAATCAGGAAGTGATCAAAGTTACCAAAAACCATGTGTCAAATGATAACCGAAGAAATTATCGCATTATGACGCGTTTTGATGTACGATCAAAACGCAGCATTCGTTTTGGATTGTTAGAAAAAAATACTATACTTGTGGTGTTTTCAGCTCTGTATTCAGTTGTTCTATGAATATACTACATAACCACGCCAGCTGTTGAAGAACGCAAGTGAAATTCTGCATTTCCTCGTTTGGTTTAATATGCTGTCATGCATGATTTTGGCATTTTACTGGTTAAAAATATTTACCCGCTATCTGGATCCGTAGCAATTGCTCTGGGTGCGTCAAGTCCTGAGGAAATTATCGTACGCTGGTTATTGCCATATAGGTCTGATACGGATATTGTATCATAAGTTGTATCAGTCCAGTAAAGCTGTAATGATTTCCAATCCACTGCCAATCCGTCGCAAACTCCAATACCAGTTATGATTGTAGTCGTGCTTGCTGTGTCAATACGAAAACGTTTGATGTTTCGTTCTGTTACATCGCTCCAAAATATGTAACCCAAGTGAAAATGAACGTCTATAGCAACAGCTCTTGTCAAATCGGTAATACTGGAATGAACGTCTGCAGTTTTGTAGTCCACGGTTAAAATATCAGACGTGTTTGATACCAGCAAGCAAGGAGTACCGCATAAAGCTCCTAGGGACCAGAAAACGAAAGAAAGGGGAAGTTGATCGTATCAGGATATGACCAAAATGATTGGTAATAACACTTATAGCAACCCGAGAAAAGCACTGTTGGAAAATATATAGAGGAAGAAGGAACTGAGGGTGCATTTGATTGGGGAATCCGGATTTTTATTTGAAATTCATCTCGAGAATGATTTCAGTGCATCATAACCCGATTTTAGTTTTACAAATCCATTAAGAGTTAAATTCACCAAATGGTGAGATAAAAGACTAACTTATCTATTGCAGAGAGGGCGTCAGAGGGGGTATCAACAGCTATTTTACCGGTAGCCGCAATCCTGACCCTCGGACACAAGCTCATCATGGTATAACACAAGCAAATATTCATATTCAGCAATATTCTTTGTCGTGAAATTGTCCGTCTGGTTGGGTCAGCCCCCGAAAAAGAAAAAAAATCCCCGTTTGACGTGTTTTAGTTTAGCAGCAAAAGCTCGCTAGCGGAGCATAAATACCCAAGCGAAATTGGCACCACGATGACAGCATTTTCAGTGCAAGTATTCATAAATTATTTGGAAATCTTTACATCTCCCCAACCTCCCCCTAGTCCTTCCAATTTAACTGAGATGTAGGGATATTGAACGGTCCTTAAAACATCATGAGACAGGTCTCGGCAAATTTTAGGCCAGTCTCGAAATATCGATGTCGCAAACTAGAGTCTCGGAATCTTGAGCTCGCAAAAAATAAAGCTGGTCTCCCCCTCGCCAGCCCTTTGAAATTTGAGTCTCCGAGTCTCGCAAACTAAGCAAAAATGTACATTCAAAGCAGCTCAAGCGTTCCTATTAAGGTCGCCACACACGAGGGGATCAAGGTTTGGAACGTTCTCACCATACCAGGCCCCCCATACCAGGCCCCCCATACCAGGCCCCCCATATCAAGCCCCCCATACCAGGCCCCCCATACCAGGCCCACCATATCAGGCCCCCCATACAAACAACTACATACAATATCAAGCCCCGAAACAACTACATACAATATCAAGCCCCGAAACAACTACATACAATATCAAGCCCCGAAACAACTACATACAATATCAAGCCCCGAAACAACTACATACAATATCAAGCCCCGAAACAACGACATACAATATCAAGCCCCGAAACAACTACATACAATATCAAGCCCTGAAACAACTACACACAATATCAAGCCCCGAAATCACGACATACAATATCAAGCCCCGAAACAACTACATACAATATCAGGCCCCGAAACAACTACATACAATATCAAGCCCCGAAATCGCGACATACAATATCAAGCCCCGAAACAACTACATACAATATCAAGCCCCGAAACAACTACATACAATATCAAGCCCCGAAACAACTACATACAATATCAAGCCCCGAAACAACGACATACAATATCAGGCCCCGAAACAACGACATACAATATCAAGCCCCGAAACAACTACATACAATATCAGGCCCCGAAACAACTACATACAATATCAAGCCCCGAAACAACTACATACAATATCAGGCCCCGAAACAACTACATACAATATCAAGCCCCGAAACAACTACATACAATATCAAGCCCCGAAACAACTACATACAATATCAAGCCCCGAAACAACTACATACAATATCAGGCCCCGAAACAATTGCAACTACATACAATATCAAGCCCCGAAACAACTACATACAATATCAGTCCCCGAAACAACGACGTACAACTTCATTACAACAGGCAACCACTTCATACAAAATCTAGCCCCGATTAAGAAACGCAAACATTGCTTTTGGTGGTGTTAAATGCATGTACTGACGCCGGTTTGTTAGATTTTGTTTATTTCCCAAGCAAATTTCTTTTCAAACAGAGCACTTCCTACATTTTGCTGGCAAGATTGAACAACACTCAGGAAGTGCTACTTAAAACTGTAAAAACTGTTAAAACTGTAAAAACTGTAAACGATACCGGTCTGTTAGTTGTTTAGATTTTCATGCGCGAGAAAAGCTCCAAACAATTTTGTTAGCTATGAGGCTGGTTCTCGTTTTGCTGCCGACTTTTCTCCTTTTTGTCTTTGTACTAATTCTTAAGATGCTTCACTTTGCACTGGCGCTATTTTTCGGTTTCCGAATCCCTTGTTTTTCATGTAGCGGTCTCGTCATATCCTCCCATGCTTTCCGGCTGCCCTTGCTTTCAATTTTTTCGATGTTATCTGCACAAAGCTGCAAAAGAGAGAATTCGTGCGCATTAAATTGGCCATGTTGACGGATTTTAAAAGCGCTTGTGAATTTTAAACCGGGAGCTGTGCACACAAGACGTCTGTGCAACATCACAATGAACATCAATCCAATTTACTTCGGTAATTCGGATTTGATTGGCGTTGTGACAGGAGACAAATAAAAAAGTGTTTTTTTAAGGCCATAAGGCAAGCTATGGCCTGCTTCGAGGCAGGACATCCGCCTCTTTTATCTTAGGTGATGCGGCCATAGTTACGTATGGTCACCACAAAAGGACCTCAAGGGTTGCACATGCCGCAACCATATGGGTGAAGTTCTTAAGTTATTTTAATTTCACGATATTGTTCTGATTCCCGGTCAGAATAATTAGTGAAGTATGGAAAGCCGACAGTTTACTGTTTTATTTCTGCTGACATCAAGTAGCACTAGCGATCAGCCCTACATCACGTCTGGAGAGAACAGCTCACGTTCGGACAACATGCCTGTCAATCATGCATAGCTTGTAGAACAGGCGGTTTATTTAGCACTACTGGGTCTTTTACAATTTATCAGGATAGATGTCCGGTGAGCAGCGGAAGATTGTAACAGCTTGAGTAATTTTTTGCTCCTACGTGATCAATTAGCGGAATATAAACAATTATTTTAAGACGGATTCCGCTGAACGTTCGAGCAATAAGTGTAAAAATTATAAACAAAAATCTCCTTAAAGGACGGTAACACTTTGTACATTAAAATAAAGTACATTAAAATAAGAAGAACATCAACTTCATTTTTTTTTCTTACGGGGTCAGCTTGGGGGCTACATTTAAGTTTCGATAAGTTCCTCTCGACTTTATTCAAACTGTTAGCATGCTACGAGTTCTTAGTTGCTCGAATACCTGATGGAGATCCACATGACATGGTGCGAAGAAAAAAAAAGCGGCTCAGGATCGACAGAAATTGAAAGCAATTGTGGACGCCCTACGTCTCCCACGGGATAAAGAGGACTAGATTATGGTAGGGGTCGCGTTGGAAGACATTTGTTCATATGTCGCTACCAAAACCTGATCGCGGGCAAATCCCAACATAACATAATCCAATTATAATGGCCAGGCTTGCGGTCGCGCACGAGCGACATATAGCAAAATACTACTGTCCTTGCTTTCCAGGCGTTCTATATTATCGGTCCATAACTGGACCAGGACAGCCTCGTCTCTTGTTTGCCATCGCTCGCGGCTCTTCTGGGTCGAAGGTCTGGGATTTGATGGCTCAATCGGGAGCGATGGCGATGGCGAAGGCGATAGCGTTTGTACTGTGGGATTTTGCTGCATGCCATGACTTGAATAATAAAACCCAGGGAATTGGAAAAATTCCGTCGAGCCACTTCCAGGAAAGTTAATTGAAGTCCCGGGTTGGTATAAAGAAGAGTAATGGTTAAAAGGATCGTTTGGATATCTGTTCGCCATGATGGTGAGCTGAAAGTGCAGTCGAGTCTCTTGCGAAACCCAGGTATCTGGAAGTCTGTGTGTCTTCAAACCTGGCGTCGACATATTATTTGACAGCTCTCCATTGTTTTTTACCTCTTTTGCCCGATATGACCCGCTCCGAGGCAGGACATCGGCTCTTTTGATCTTATGCCCTGCGAAGCTCGTATGTCGGTAAGCGCGACATAAGGGTCGCGCTTGTCTGAGGCTAGCGATGACAGCTCAAACACCTATCCAAACACATTTGTCTTCCAACGCGACCCCTACCTATTAGTGGAATGCTTAGCGGAAACCGTCTTAAACGCTAAAGGCTGTGTTTTCACTAGGACAATTTTAGCTAGATAAAGTCAGAAAAGTCCGGAAATACAGTGAAAACACTTTGTCTAGTGTTTAGCGAGTTAACAATGCCAACTGTTTTCACAAGGAAAAACAACGGGTTTTCTCGCCTTTACAACAGGAAACTCACGTAGCGTTATACTACCTCGCAAGATGGCTTAACTTGTCCCGACAAATACCGCAGCCAATCGCATCGCGTGTAGTGACAGATTCCTGCCAAACAATCTGGCAAAATTATTTTCCAGACGCTCGCCTTGTGGTTCTTTCGAAACAAAACCTTGTATGCTTATAAACATGGCTCACGAATTGCAAAACATTTCCCAATTCCTTCGCCGTTTTACAATTCCTCCGGGCCTTACCTGTTTCCAGCGTTGGCATGCAGAATCATTTCCCGCATTACGGGCAACCAGCAGTTCTTCAATACCAAATTCCTATGTCACATGCGACACCCTCGACAAGCTCAGTAGTCTTGACTTACACTGCTTACAGCAACGAAAGCGAAAGTTCAACGAACGAAGAATATACAAAGCCAGGAGCTACGAACAGGAACCGTGGCTCCAACTGGACATTTTTGAAAGTTGCGCGGATTTGTAATTTGAATCTTTCGAGTTACTAGTGGCTTAACTTTTTTCCAGTGAAAACAGATGTCATGTTTAACTAGCTAATGTCGGACTGTAAACAAACACCTAGGAAGAATGTTCAGCTAGTTAATCGGCCTAGTGAAAACACAGCCGGAAGGACGAGGTGTATCTGGAGATCCGTATACAAAGACCAGAAGATGATAAAATAAATATTTTTCGGTGTACGTGTGACAAAAACCTAAATAGATTCTAATTTGATCGCGCTGCTGAAAAGGAATTATGTTCGGCGTAACATGCTACGTTATAAGCATTGTAGAGGGCAGGCTATATATGTTTCCGATAACACTTACGCCAGCCTTTGTACGTTTTTTAAATCTCACTACGATAGGCATCATGGAAATCTCGGCAGTGCGTATCCTTTTTAGCATATGTCGGTGTCCTACTGTCATTATTTCTCCATCAATCATTGAAGCAGGAATTTGGCACATCACAAATATTATCTGGGTGTCAAAAACGGGAGAGGTCTACAACGCGTGATTTTACTTTCACCTCGTGCTTCTTGCTGGATGTAGTGTTCTTGTCAGCTTGCTCTACGCTGTCCTTTACTGGATGAAGACACAATGTACGTACCACGAAGATTGCTGCACTAAAATTGCAGTCAAACGTGATTGACCTGACACAAGACGCAATGGAGGTATGTTAGTTTTTTTCTTTTTTCGGTATCGCCGTGGCCATTTCACCTGCTTTTATAACACTTTTCTTTCTTTTCAGACTTTTCAGGAAAATGCTTCACATCATGTTTCTGTCATTCCCTCTGATTCGGATTTTCCGGCTACTTTTGATCGTTGTGGTGATGAGACTTGTCCTTCACCTTGTAAAGGGCAGCAGTACCACTGCAGCCTTTGCCCAAAGATCGACAGAAAACCACTGCCGAAACAATGCAAACTGAAAGAGCATTTTCGAAAGAGGCACTGGGAACACAAAATTACTCGAGAAGGTCAGTCCTATCATTTCTCTTCACTATAGTTCAATGTAGGTTTTACTCTGAAATACCAGCTTGTCATTAACCGCTTGCAATGATTTGAAACATTAAGGTTAAGTTATAGCCTATTAGTTGATTCGTATCGCAGTTGTAGGGCTTGTCAAATACGCACAATCATGAAGTCCATTTCGCTGTTTAGTTCATGTCTCTGCTCGCTAATTTTACACTGGTCTTTCATTAATAGTTTATTTCTTGCCAGAAACCTAAAATACTATGTTGCTGATTCAAATTGAAATGGTGCTCGAAAATGTCGTTACAAGCGTTTAAAATGGCACACCGTCCGCAGAAACACTGCAGAATTTAGTTTCAGTATTACGTTTATTTATAAAGTTAAAGCATCGATATGTTACATGTTATTTACAATGAAGTTACGAATTGACATAAGCGTAAATGTCTAATTAATTAATCACGTGATTTTTGTAATCCAGAGGTTTTCATGAGCCTACAGATCCCCCCTACACCCTGATCACGGCCCAATGATTAGCATTATTCCCACTGCCGGCCCCATTTAAGTGATTTGTTTTGTCGACAAATTTTCCGATAATCGCGAACCTTCCGCATAGCCTCAGCAAAAAAACAACAACAACAACAACAACAACAAACAAACAAACAAAACCAAAAATTACACTATTAACAAAAACGGTCATTGCGCAACTACAAATGCGAACTGACAGGGGCCTGGTCAACTGACCATTCGTTTTTCACTATGTTAAGTTTATAACCACAAATGTAGACTTAGTTATGTTAAAAAACGAGAGACTGTGAATGTGACCCCCATTTTTTATTATCGAAATGTAATTAACAGCATAAGATGCAACGTTCTGCAAAGTTTTAAAAAAGTCTGCACAGGGCGTTCAAAGCCACCTTAAATTTACGAAAATTTAAGGTGGCTCTGAACCCCATGTGCAGATTTTTTTACAAACTTTGCTAAAAGTGGCATCTTGTCTTGCTGATCAAAATTTCATAATAACAAATGGGGGTCGCCGGGCTCGTTTTTGAGTTATTAGCATTTACGTCTAAAATGAAGGGTTTATTTAACAGGTTGTAGTGTTGCTATGGTAACATATTGTATAATAAAAATAATAGCAACGTGTTCACCAATCACTAATCGTTTGTTTGACACCACGATTGTGGCATCAACTGATAAAGAGTAGTTATAATGACCCATCAAAATTTAAGTCTGGGAAAGTGTTGGAAACGGTAGCCAGCCACCTTAACATAAAACTTTCTTAAGGGATGAATGAACAGCTACTGAAAGGTTAAGAACCATTTAGAGTAACTCCCCTTTTCAACATTGAGAATCACCTTCAATGGTTGTTTAAATACACATGTTCGGTTATTAACGGTCATTGTTCGTTTTCCTTGCAGACAAAGCAATGCTTAAGTGCATTCTCTCGTGTTCGACATCTACAGGGAAGACGCTTCAAAATCGCGGTCACTGGCACTGCTGTTACTGTGCGCGCGTTTTTGAACGAGCGAGTGCTATGAGTGTTCACCTAGATAGTCACTGTCATGGCAACGTTAAGGTTGGAAATGATACCACTTCTCGGTTTTATACAAGCCATTCATAAACGATCACTTGTATTCGTTATAAATGGACTATTTCTTTCACAACAGAGCATTCAAGCAAGAATGGTTTCAATTCGACATGGTTTTTTAAATTCCAGAATTTCCGTTTACAGTGCATTTTACCGAAACTAGAATTAACAAAAGACATTTGGTGCCCAAAAATAATGCAATTTCATAAGACAAAAGCCTTTTTGATAAAGGTGGATTAAATATCGCGTGAATTTTTCGCCGAAGAAGAGTTCTTAAATGTATTAAAGTTTTAGATGTTGTAGCCGTGATTGAACAATTTGCGTTTCGTTTCTTTGACCTAGCCGCCGAGAAATTGTTTTATTCCTCTATTGAATGATATACAGAGACTAACTTTCGCATTTTGGCAGGCAAGGTGAAATTGTACATTTGAAACCGTCACCGTTATTAGAGGCCATAAAAACAAACAAAGAAAAGCTGACGCTCTCTAAACGGAATATTTAGGTTGCTAATAACATCAGAAGTCCATAACTAGAAGTCTACATCTCTGGTAATAGGCTTTGAGATATGTCTTTCGCGTGTACCTCGCGTTCCTCGCGTGTAGGCTATTTTTAGAACAGCTTTGCCGCGAACAAGTAGCCAATCACATTGAAGTATTTTTTAATTCGCGCCTTTGATTGGTTGAACAAATTTTTGAAGAAAAGCAGAACTGCAGAGGACGAGTGAACTCGAGCGAACGGCATTACGAAATTTCTGTTTGTTGGTCATCGTAATTTCCGTTTTGTGAGATTAAATCGTCCGGACAAGAATCATCAGGCCATCTTTCATCGATGACGATAGCATCGAAGTTGTAAAAATTCGGAGCATCCAAATAAGCGAGAGGACCTCAGTGTTTTGGAGTCAGAATACGAAATGGCAGCGGGCAAGATACACTAATTCCGAGTCAAATTCAAAATGCGAAGACACTAAAGATTAATGGTACTCTCAAGATGAAGACAGGCATTAAGAGAGCAAGTGCATTTTGGCACAGGTTCGTTGCTATTTTGAAAAACAAAACCGTGGTCCCTGAAGCGCTCAACATCGAGCGCGGAATGAACAGAATGAAGTTTGATTCGTTTGAGAACAACATTCAGAGAAAACGACAAGTTTGGCGAGATTCGCATGTTTTTGGAATTATACGGACGGCATGAAAACAAAAGACTGACTAAGGTAATGTACTTGTTTTAATATGAATAGAAATACGAGTTTAATTCATCGAACAATGATGATTTCATTCACATCCGTCAAAAGTTTAATTCAAGTTGTGCTTCTCGAGCACTTCGCAGTGTGCAGCTATTGTGTTGTGTATGTTGTTCAGTATTTTAACACGAGGATATGCTGTACAAAATAAAGACACACTTAACTACTAAAAGTTTGGGGATCTTCTGTTCATAAATTCTCTCGTAAATTATAAAAAGTCGACCTGTTTGTTTTGTGAGTTTGTCTACGGAAACCCGGCGACGGGTTGTTTTTTCACTCGCCTTCAAATGCCACTGAACAGACGTTTGAAATCATTATCTACGATACTACTTCTGTCGAAATGTGAGAATTAAAGAGAATGGCCTGTCAAGTGTTTTGATGTGATTTGATTTATTTCACCTGCCACTTTCCAAAATATTCGGCCGCAACTTAGAACTCCAATCGTATCGAAAATTTGAAATTTCCACTATTATAGTGGGTTACGTCATTTTCTCGCGAGACATCAGTTTCTAAAAATAGCCTACACGCGAAAGACATAGCACGCGCCCCAATACCAGATGTAGACTTCTAGTTATGGACTTCTGATAACATAAACTATTGAAATACATATCAAATTAGAGGTCAGGCAACAAGTCAGATAAACACTCCAACAGGATCCGATTTCCGAACGCTTTGCGTGTTTCTCTTTCAGTGCTCTCAGCTAGCTATTCGTCACATTTAGGGATTCGGGAGTAAATATTTCATAAATGACGTATCTGATAACCTTTGTTAGGTAAATAACACATAGCTATTCAGTGTATAAGTACAAAAAGTGATAATATTGGCCGCATGTTACAGGGGCCTGATATGGTATGTCGGGGCCTGATATGGTAGGTCGGGGCCTGATATGGGGGGTCTGATATGGTAGGCTACGTTCCAAATCTATTAGCACGAGGGGGCTAGTCCCAGGGACCGGTCTTGGGGACCAAGTCCCATCGTGTGAACAGGCCAATTTTTGTCAAAAATCCGGTCGCTGGGACTGAATTTTGGTCCCGAAATCGGTCCCACGAATTCAAACTCATTCCATCGTGTAAACTCTACAGGGGACCAGTCCCTGCGACCGGTCCCCTCGTGTGTAGCGACCTTTAAGGGTAAATAAATGAATGCATTAACGGAAATTTGATTTCATTCTTTGCTTCAATGTTCCATTGTTAAATTTTATATTTCATTCCGAGTCTCCCAAACCAAGCAAACATTTACAGTTAAAGCGGCTCAAGCGTTCCTTTCTAGGGTGAATTAATGAATTAATTAACGGAAATTTGATTTCATTCTTTGCTTCAATATTCCATTCTTAAAGTGAATATTTCAATGTTCCAACGGCGACTGGATTTAAAACAGTAATGTTACAAAACAACGCCGGGCAACAACAGCAGCATAACAGAGAGCTGCAGAGCGTTCAAGCGTTGTAATAGTCTCGCGCAACTCCTGGATGTGGTTTCTTGTGTTTTTCGATTCGATCGCAATATCTGAAAATAATGTTGACTGCCTTGTTATTAGAACATCTAGCCAAAAAGTAAACCGAATCTTGCTTAGAATGTACCTTAGATTTGAATAATAATGCAATAATGCAAATTTGCTCGGCAACGATCTATCGGTGTCTGAAAGCAATTTCCACTTAACCAGCTTTTTCTTTTGGTTATTTGGTGATTAAAGTCGATGAAATGGACTTGTTCTTAAAAGGCCGTTTTTTAAGAAACACTGTTGTTATGAGAACTCTGGAATGCTGAGTAAGAAACACTCTTCTTTGACAACCCTGGAATGTTGAAACAGAAAATACCGGTATATAAGCAGTCGGACGTCTCAGGGATAACCTTTGGATAACCCCTTCATCTGTTCTGTCACGTCTTGTTGAGGGTCGGAGATAGGGGGGAGGGGGGGGGGGGGGTATATACACCTTATAGTGGATTATACAGGGGGGCTCTGCCTGAAAGGCGTACCATTTTCATGGTAGAATTATGCAAAATGGTAAGGATTTAAAGAGCTGGAGCATAACTAGGGGTTAGGTTAGGCTTTTAAGGGCCTTAAAAACAACTCGAAAAGAAGCATCGAATAGCTGATTCACTCAAGAACCAGGTTAATATTATTCAAGTAAAAAATTTGGAAAAAAGAATAATGCGGCGCGGTCAGTGTAGGTATATGTAGGCGGTACTATTTGTTATTTATTTTTCCGGTCAAAATAGTATAAAAGGGTAAGGTTTTGGACGGAGCCTCTCAGTATAAAATATTTCTGAGCTGCCCTCCCCATCCACCTGCCCCCCCCCCCCCCCGCCACAACCACCCCCCCCCCCCCACCACCACCACCACCACCACAACCGCCCCGTCCCCACACAGCGTTTTTTTTTTTTTTTTTTTGAGCCAGTTTTCTGTGCAAACACAATGCTTGAATAAGGGAGTTGTCCCGGAACGTTCGGGACTTTTTTTTACAGCTTTTAGAACTCCAGAAATATTACTTGTTTGATAATTAAAGGCCTTTAGAATACCGCACAAAAATCAAAGAAGCGTATCAATGACGAAGTTGAGTTTAAAACAGTTTCTATCAGTTGCTGGGCGACTGCTTCTACGTTGGTTTTCAGAAATAATTGTCAATTTACCTCCAAGAACTTGTGCACTTTCCTTGCGAATGAACATCAAAATGAACAGCGTACAAAAGCACCAGATGACATTCATGGTCGAGGGAAATACTCTCTGCTGAAAAAATACGATGAAAAACAACATCAATAAACTCAGGAAGCCTGACGAATTGAAAAAGAAAATGCCTGTTAGCATGTAGAAATATAGTATAAATGTTATCAAAACAAATTACACATCAACCCAGCCTTTGTACGAAGAACTCTAAGAAAAAATGTCTGCCTAAGATATGATCGCGAATTACACATTTTACAATTAAAAACAAAGATGTCTTCCCGAATAGAATACCTCCAAATGTCGAAACTAGTTGAGGACAATATTTTCAGAAGCAAACGCTTCAGTTGAAGGCAATAGATCTTGTTCAAATATGCTAATAACAAGTGTATATGACACGAAAAATATTTTCTGCTTATTTGAAAGGCCTTTCAAAATACAGAAGAATGGCGTTTTTCTTTTCGAAATATCTTTTTTCGTTTCTGAGATATTGTCATTTTTGTATTATGCAAATTAGATCAGTGATGACGTCATAAGATTTGCAACTGAAAAATGGTAAAATACTGAATAAAAAATATCTCTGGAAATATTGAAGCAGTGTCCTTGAAACTTGGCACCACCAATGTGCATCACAAAAGCAACAAAATGACACCCTTAGTATTGTTGCCATAGCAACCCTTTCAGCTCCAGTCTCTCTCTGTCAAAAAAACAAATATCCCCATTTGTAGCCTCTTAAGTGAGAAAAAGGGTCCTGCTTGGAACGGTCATTGTTCCCACATTGTCTTAATTCCCAGCATCAGATTGGCTGTGCTAGATGGTTCTTGGTTAAGACAAAAACTGGGAATTTCAGTTTTTATTGAGACAGCACCAGCGGCAAAACTGTTGTCATGGCAACAGCTTTAAGGGTGTTATTTTGTTTCTTTTGTGATGCACATTGGTGGTGCCAAGTTCCAAGACCACTGCTTTAATGGTTTTAGAGATATTGTTTATTCAGTATTTTACCATTTTTTAGTTGCAAATCTTATGACGTCATCACTTATCTAATTTGCATAATACAAAAATGACAATATCTCAGAAACGAAAAAAGATATTTCGAAAAGAAAAACGCCATTCTTCTGTATTTTGAAAGGCCTTTCAAATAAGCAGAAAATATTTTTCGTGTCATATACACTTTAAGCACAAAAGTAATCACTTTCAATTTCTCATGCATGAAGTGGAATGGGACTCACTCTAATTATGTTGGATTAGATGTGTCTGTGAGTTCCTATAAAGGCCCTCTATACTTTCCGCCCACAAAATCCGGAGTTATAAGCGGAAATAAAGAACTTCTAGTTAGAAGGAATCAGGGCCTTTAAACCTATTGCATGACATTTTAAAATAATAATTAAAGCAAGAATGACTGGCTTTGTACAGACCTGACCCCGTTTCAGCACTCTTGTAAACACGTTTCTATGGTTATATGAGGCAAAAATAGTTAACAAAGAAATAGAAACCATAAAATAGATTACTTACCCAAATTGTGTTGATCTAAGACTTAATATTAAGATAGGGTGGGTGCAGACAAGAATCAAGTAACAGTTATTGCCTTCAAAGAACGTTCCTGCACACCCAGCTGGTTTTAAGTCTCAGATTTTCTGGGCCCGTCATTGTTTAAGGTAGGAGCTTCAGGGAAGCGTTTCATGAACCCAGTAATCACTGCACATCGGATTCCCGGTAAAAAATTAATTGCATGTTAACCACGAAATCGTATGACGTCGGCTTACTAACACGGTTATGAGAACGCCTAGTTACTTTGAACCGAGCAGAAATGGCAGACAAAATCAGATAAATGCGTTGCAAATATTGACTCCGTGGACAATCGAATTCGATCATGAATGTTATTTTGTAAATCCTACGAGTAACGGTTAAATTAACCATTCTTTCTCAAAAAATAAAACGAACGAGTTGTGCCGAGGTATGTTCGGAAAATAAAACAGTTTGCGAGGACGTTTACCCGTGATAAAACCTCGGCTGTTTTTCTCAGAGCACGCTCATTGGTTTACCAAAGAAAGAAGTAGCAAGCTACTGAAAAATAAGTCAGTCGTGATGGCTAAAGATCGATAGAGGCAAAGATGGATTCTCTGTGTTGCAAATAAAGGTCCAGAACTAAATCGTAATATTGGTTAGAGACAGTCAGTTTGCCAACTTTCAAGCGGCGATAATTTCCATCTAATAATGGTTTTACAAATTCTCTGGAAAAACAAAATTAGACCGTATTGCTCGGTTGTTTTCAAGCGCATATTGTAGTTATTGTTTTAGTACGACCGTGACAGGCCTCGCTGAGTGCCGTATTCAACTTCCGCAGTGCGCTGTTGAGCTCAGACATACGTTTAATTTGTCACCTCGGTGTTGAGAGCCAAGCGTTTCACGTCTCCATGTATCGCTTTAGTCAAACAGTCGTTTTATTTAGCCTATTAAACACTCTCTACAATGAGCGTAAATGCGCTCTTCTCTGTTTTATACGAGTCTTGTGTAACTAAAGCGAGAAGCCAATGAGCAAAACGGATCAACTTTTTAAGTATGGCGACTAACCTGCAAATGTATCGTATAAGGGACTTAAAGGATTTACTAACAGAGATGTCTAGTAAGAAAGTTACACGACCGAGAATGAAGCAGCTGACTTTTTCGTCAATTAGCAAACAGAAACTTGTTTTAAGCTTTAATTTTGATTTGAATTTGCAAATTGCAGCAGCATTCCAAACTTTCGTGGAAAGGAAATTACTTCCGGATTCCATTATCGTCTGGAAAGAGACATGTACTAGGCTGCAAAATTTAGAAAAATCAAGCAAAAATCAAAAACAACTTTCCAATTGCAATTTACTATATTTTTGTGTATCACTAAAATATGCAACATTTTTCTTTTCTTTTCTTTCCTATTTATAACACAGGATATGAAATGTTAATCAAATTGTCTTTCGACGCGCGTAAACATCCGATGTCAAATATGCGTAAAAGAGATTGCTTTTCTGAGAACCATTTCTGCAGTTAATGATCACCTCATCGCCAGGTTTCTGTTATTGCACCTTTTTCCCTTCAAGAACGAAAGGTATAGTTCATTGTCGCCACTTGCAGTGTATGAGCTAAAGATTACGAAACTGATAACAAATTAGAGATGAGACAATTATAGCATTTTTGATGGTTTTAAATTTTACATTTATTCACTCTGAGACACTCAAATCATGATATAAACTACATAACTTGATGCTACATTGCAATAAGTCCTTTTAATAGATCTACATGCATTTAAATTGCGTTGTGATTTGTATAACCTCATGTACAATTTGTTAGTTTATTGATAATAGTAGTAATTAAAGATTATATTAAAGTCATACCTGAGGAAGTTTGAGGAACCCTTGCTATGTAGGCTAGAAGACAGTTGGAGTTTTAACAAGCGCAGGGCAAGTGGGCCAATTTTGCCGCTGCTGTTTGCGGGATCTGGTGTGATGGGGATGAGTGAGTTGCACACAGATGAATAACTTGGTGTTATTTTATTTGTAAACAACTTTACCAACATAGATAAAAAACTTTTTTTTGAAGGAAATAATGTTGAAGTACTACAGTAAGTGAAGATTAAGAATTACCAATGTAGTAACTGACGGTTTTTGAAGTCTTTTGTATGAGTCTAACAATATGAGCAAAAAATGCTGTTGAATTTGAGTGTATTAAATTTATGAGCTCGAGTTAGAACTTTCGAGTTCGAGTTAGAAATTTCAAGTTCTAGTTAAAAGGAACGGCCTGAAAAGTTACTGATTTCGTGATGGAAGACGAAAAAAAAAAAAGAAAAAAAAAGGAAGAAAACGAAAACGAAAACGAAAAGCCCACAACATGGCGTGACATTTTCGCAGTTGGTCACGCATAGTGTCGCCCTGATCAACAAATGAAAGCTAACCGCAAGCAAATAGGTGTGGAACTAATCGCAAGCAAACCAGAGTGGAACTAGCCGCAAGCAAACCAGAATGGAGCTAACCGCAAGCAACTCGATATTTTAACTCGAACTCGAAATTTCTAACTCGAACTCATGAAATCGACAGGCCCGTTGAACTTGAGTGTTAAGTTTACTTGCTGATTAAAAAAAAAAAAAAAAAAAAAAAAAAAAACTCGACGAATTCGGATTATTTTTTGTAGCTGTTTTACATATACGTATGCTGCAAACATAACGTAACAAGAACTAAGGATATTACAAGGTTTTAATGAAACACAATCAGGCTCCAGTGAATAACACAGTTGAGTGAGTTTGCCAATGCCTGAATAATTATACAAATGGTGGCCATTTGCCAAGCTACGCGAATCAGTAAGCTTGTTTCCTGACCACAAATCATGGCCATTTGCCGAGCAAGATAACTCAGTAAGTTCATTTCCTGACCACAAAGAGGCCGCAAATCATGGCCATTACCGAGCTACACAACTAAGTGGAGTCTTGGTCAGAAGAGTGGAATTACTCAACCGCATGACGCAGTTGTCTATTGTCGACGGCGAGCAGCCGTTTGAAATGATAACACCAAATTACAGCTTAGTTTTTGCACCAGGAATCGTACGTACTTCCCTAAGACATCGATAAGACATCGTCGCAGTCGTCGTCTTGTTCTAACAGCCCAAAAACGCTTTCTCTGCTAAGAGGAACAGTTCACGGACGCTTCGAAGCAGATTCCATTTTGAACTTGAAAAGCACCACGTCGACAAGCGTATTCGTCGTGTATGCCACATTGAAGCGTTTCAGCTGAGATTTGCAGAGTGACTGGGCATATCTCTTGTCATGCTTTCTGCTAAAGTTCGTAGAGATCAAATGTAACGTAACTTTTTGCGAATTTTTTCAGGTATTAGTCCCGGGGTGACCTAAATTTAAAGTTACGCTCAGTGAGAGGTAATTATTTATGACGATACAGGTAGTTCTGATATAAGTATGCAGAAATATTTTACATACATGTCAATTAAACGAAAAAGTGTGGCTGTAAAACCTAATAAATACTTGAAGAAAAGTCTCAGTCCGTTAATGTAGTAACGACGACAAGTCTATTACGAAGTTAATTGCTATATGATGGGCAAATGAAGTTGCAAAGTTGAACGAATTTTAATAATTTTGATTAAAACATTAAATCGTGCGCGAATCGGGGCCGGGAGCAGGGATAACGTGAGTTCAAAACGCAGACCCGGCGTCATATGTTGGTTGAGTTTGTTGTTGGTTCTTGTCCTTGCTCTAAAGGTTTTTCTCCGGTTTCTTCGGTTTGAGTTTTAGCCACATGTGATACTGAAACACTGTCCATGAATCTTTCTTTGCTGACCTGAAACTTTGCAGTAGCTTGTGGTTTGCTTTTCAAGGCTCAAAAAATGAATATCGTCTATGTTGCACTGGGTTCAAGTAACCGCGATGGATGCTGCTCTGAGGGAGGGGATGTTTTTCGAAAAAATTAACAGTACGCTGGCGATATATTTTGTGACAATTGTAATTATGTTATATTCTTCCTCTAGCTACGGTTCTCCTGTAATATGACATCCTTCACAAAGTTAAGTGTCCTTGTATTGGTGCTAGCATTTGTCGTCATCCAGAATAGTGTAGATGCATGTTGCCGTCGAAGAAGAAGGTCAACAAGACCAAGACCAAGAGCACCTCCACCACCACCACCTCGAAGTTCAAGCAGCCGTAGAAGAAGGTCATATTCTTGTAAGTTCGTTTGATATATTAATACATATTTTTCACTCTTTGATTTCAAGTATTGTATCAGACAAACACGAAAGAGAGTGTTTCATCGCATTTAAGCCTAAATTATTATAAATGGGAAGCACTTATTAGCTTCTTGGGGGAAAAAACACGTCGAAGGAAAAAAGAAAAAAAAATAAAGGTCGTGCGTGTGCCCGCCCGTGTGTTAGACTCTCTCCCTCCATGCTTTCCAACCCAACGCATTGACATTACTTAACGCAGAGGTCCGCAAAGCGTATATGTGTCTAGAGCGTTATGCGTCATTGTATTGCGGATTTTAAGAGGTTTTAAAAAGGGACAGCAGAAAGAAATTTATTTTTGGAAGAAAACCAAAATATTTTCATCTTTTCATATTCTTCCTCATGTAAAATAGTCGTCGCTCAAAGAGGCTTTTGATTAAGGCCGTTTGGCCGTTTGTTTCCTTCTAGCGCCAAGGCATGGCAACTGGGGATCCTGGCAGTACTGGGGCAGTGTTCAGTGCAGAAATGGTTATCAGACCAGATACCGCTACTGTAACAATCCCAGCCCGGCGTACGGTGGATCTTCCTGCCGTGGAATACGTTCAGAAACTAGAGATTGCAATGAATGTTCTCTTGGTCTGGCACAATGCGAGCATCTATGCAGTAACATGCACGGTTCTTACAAGTGCAGTTGTTATTCTGGATATAAACCATCGACACAAAACTGGAAGAGATGCGATAGTAAGTGCATTTTCTATTACTGAAAACGCAAATGCTGCTCACCGAAAAATGAACACTTTCGATTCAGCAAATTGTAGACAATTAACGGCCAAAAAAGGCAAGGCTGACTGTACGGTCGGGCTGCAAGACTTTTATTCATTTCAATATTTCGTCCGACACGGCCTACTTCTTGAGAGAAAGGGCTAGACTGAAGAAATAACATTTACATTAAATATATCAAGACAATAGACTATAGAAATACAAGCAGAAAACGTTGAAATTCGATTAGCTACCTACATACTTAACTAAATACCTACCTACCTACCTACCTACCTACCTACCTACCTACCTACAGTACCTACCTACCTACCTACCTACCAACCTACCTACCTACCTACCTACCTACCTACCTACCTACCTTCCTACCTACCTACCTACCTACCTACCTACCTACCTACCTACCTACCTACCTACCAATCAACCTATCTACCAACCTACCTACCTACCTTCTTAACTAAATACCTGTCTACCTACCTACCTACCTACCTACCTACCTACCTACCTACCTACCTACCTACCTACCTACCTACCTACTTAACTAAATACCTACCTACCAACCAACCAACATATCTACCAACCTACCTACCTACCTACCTACCTACCTACCTACCTACCTACCTACCTACCTACTTAAATAAATACCTACCTACCTACCAACCAACCAACCTATCTACCAACCTACCTACCTACCTACCTACCTACCTACCTACCTAACTACCTACCTACCTACCTACCTTCCTACCTACCTACCTACCTACCTACCTTCCTACCTACCTACCTACCTTCCTACCTACCTACCTACCTACCTACCTACCTACCTACCTACCTACCTACCTACCTACCTACATAATTAAATACCTACCTACCTACCTACCTACCTACTTAACTAAATACCTACCTACCTATCTAACTATCTGTCTGTAGTGTATTGCATACAGGCCAACGGTTACTCATAAGGGTACATCCGGGATGCGATGAATGTTGAGTGAGCGGAAAAGCATGTACTGTGTGTGATGTGCTCTGTTATTAAAAGCAGCTGTTAACCTTTGTAGATTACCTCTGTGGCCCTTGATCATTAAACTTTTTATCTACCCATCCACCCGACTGTTCGTCTGTCTGTCTGTCTATCTATCTTTCCTATATTTCAGGAATCACTTGCAACACAAATGACTGGCCATCTCCAAGCAACGGACAGATGTCATTACCTTGTCGTGATAAGCCCCAAGTGGTTGCTGGGACTTATTGTGTGGTCACATGCAATCGTGGGTTTGAAATAGTCGGAAGTGCAAGCTCTGTTTGTGAAAATGATGGTCACTGGAACCCTAACATAACTGCAAATTGTCGAGGTCAGAAGATTTTTAATGCCATACCCAACGTTTTAAACTGGATAAAAATTGTATACGATATGATTTCCATATGAAGTGTTGATTGACAGCAAAAACAACTTGAAATGCAACAAATCCATCATTAAAAATATTTATTCAGTGAAGGTTATTTAGTAGAACATTCATTTATAATTTGAATCAAATTAAAAATTATTAATTAAGCGCCTCAGCCGTTTTCACTATAGCCCTCCATCCTTTTTCCCAATTTTTTTTATCTTCTGTTAATATCAGTAAATTCAAAACTATTACACTTAAAATTGACCTATTTGAGATGCAGAGATTGAAATGACATTAATTATTTGGTTTCTAACGTTTGAAGCTTCGCAAACCTCAAAGGAGCAAACAAAGGCGCTAAAAGTTATGTTGGCATGTCAACGACCACGCGCGCACACACACACATTTCTACTGGTTAGTAACATTTCTACTGGCTAGTTGCTCGGACCCATATACATAGCCTGCTGTGGGTTTTGCACGGTCAAGGTTAGAAAAGGGATAAATAAATATAAGAAACATTTTTTTGAGTATTAAATTATGCTTCATTCTACCATGTTTTATAATTTTAGTTCGTGCATGTCCACCCTTAAATGTACCAGACAACGGGCGAATCACCCCTGACATTTGTCAAAACAAACCATTGCACGGTCAAAACTGTTCCTATGAATGTAGCGCAGGCTACGCACGCATTGGACCTAACTCAAACACTTGTGATAATGGGCACTGGACACATGGCGGCTTTCACTGCCAAGGTAAGCTGAATGAGAGAACCATAACATGATCATAAAAGCTAACATGGTTCACTTGCTCACCAGCTCGCTGAATAGTGTACACAATTATCGAAAGATACAGTCTCAGTTGTAATTTTAACTAAGTTTAAGTAATCGACGGTCTGACTCACTGACTGGCTGACTGACTGACTGAGTAACCGAGTACTGTATAATCTTGAGTGAGAAAATGAGAAACTGATTAATCATGTAACTGTGTGGTAAATCAACAAGAACGACATGCTTATTTAGGTTTTAACGAACGTATCATTTTTTCTTCCTGTCTAAAGACGTGGAAGCACCTTCATTTCGTGAAACCTGTCCAACAGCGCAAAGCCTCGTCGCAGAGAAAGGGAAAACATCGGCCACAGTAAGCTGGGGACCAGTTAAAGCTACAGACAATGATCAAGCTATTGTTACTGTGTCCCCCGACGTGACATCGCCACACGTTTTTCCTGAGGGAAGCCACAAAGTGACCTACACTGCTACAGATCCATCAAGAAATACGAAATTGTGCCACTTTCAAGTAACCGTTCTAGGTAAATATTACCATTCTTATTTGCCTGGATGGCAAAGGTGGCGTGGTTTAGTAACTAACCCCTGGAATGCTATATTCACCTCCTAGCGAGGTGAATATAGCGTCATAAACCAGAGCCTTTCGTCCATTCACAATGTCCCATTCTTATGTTCCCCTTTATACCAGATTACATCTCGTCTCGTCTTGTAACAAACCAAAACTTGGTTTAAATGACCACTTCTCTCGGCCTTCTTCTCTTATGTTTTATTCTAAACACTTGTCGAGCCAATATGTTTCCGAACAAAAAAATTTATAGCTCCTTCGCACGTTCGCATTACGGGAAAAAGATTTTGGAGGAAGCTTTTTACGATAGAGTATCAACAATGACAACGTACCCTGTTTTACGACGCCTTGACTTTCCTTGTACAGTTAGATCGCGCGCCGTTTCCCTTCATTTACTATCGACTATTTCGAACTCCCGGGCTCGAACTATTTTTCGTTTCCCCTGACGGTTAGAAATAGAGGGGTTCAACTGTAATTTAAGGTGACCTTTTAGTATTACTAGTGCTATGGTTGTTGCCATCGTCATCATCATCATCATCATCATCCTCGCCATTATTATTTTGATTTTTTTTTACTTTTGATCATTTAACTTCAGTTCTTCGATGTTCCGTACTACTTGCACCTGCAAACGGAAGGCTGGAGAATAATGTGTGTGGAAATGTGTATGGAAGTGTCTGCCGCTTGGCGTGCTTCAAGGGATATGAACTAATAGGGTCTGTTGAGAGAAAGTGCGACAAGAGAGCAGGAACAGATATAGTCCACTGGACGGGAAACGTAACTTCCTGCAAAGGTAAGTAACTATATTAATTTAAAAGAAACTCAGCCATGCTCTTTAAGAAATCCGCGAATCTCATTTGTTCTCCCACTGTTTTCAGTTCCCTTCTAGAACACAATCGCGCGCGGTGCTCTTTGTAAACACGTTTTTCAAGAAGAACACAACACTTTTGAGTTTTGCAAACATGTTTCGGCAGATACATCTGCCATCTTTAGTGAGATTTGAAAAAGGTGAAGAATATAGTATAAAATAGTAAAGAAATGACACAAGTATTAGTTAATAAATAATTTCCATTTTGCCGTGCGTCTGTTCAGTTAAAGGTCACAGATGACGTCAAAATGTGAGGATGTTCTTACCACATTTTGACATCTTCTGTGATTTATAACTGAACAGACCCACGGCAAAATGAAATCTATTTATTTTATACAATAACAAAAGACTTTAGTACACTCCAATATCGTTATTAGAAGCAATGGCGCTACCGGTGAGTTAAAGTTGTTTTCATTTCATAATAACGTTTTCTGCAATCAAGGAGCACTGTACCGACGAATAAGTAGAACGAAGGACTAAAAAAACTAACCTTTATTCCATTTGGAAAGTTGTTGAACTCTGTAAGCTTTAAGTTAAGCGTTAACTGCCATTCATGGATTTTCCGTAGCGTCGTCAAACTACTCGAGCATCGGACAAACAACGACAGCTTTTCACAATTTTTCGAATCAGTCCAGTCTATTAAGTATATTTAGCCCAATCAAATGTCACGAAAGGTAAACAATATTTGGCAGATTGTTCCACGATGTGGATTTATCATTGAGCAGAACTCTGTATTGTTGTTTTGACCGCAAGTTTTGAAAAAACTTTGCGGATTAGATTAACTTGGACTATGAACTCTGATCACGCGCGCAAGTCACACCACGCAGTGACGTCATCTTTATGTCTGTACTAATAGATGACAACCATCAACCAATTAGAACGCGCGCAATTAGAACGAACACAAAAGGGCTGATGAAAGCATTGTATCGAATTGTACTGTGTTCTTTGCAGCTATCCGGTGTCCTTTCCTGTATACCCCCGATCACGCGATCAAGTCAGGGTCTGGCTGCGATGGTTTGAACTCTAGCTACAGCGCCTCCTGCTTTTTCAGTTGCATGCTGGGATACGAGGCTGTGGGAGGATCCCAGAAAAGAACTTGTTTGGAAACTAGACAGTGGAGTGGGACCAAGCTCCAATGCCAAGGTAACGGAGAATGATTGACATTTCTGACGAAAGTGACTTCTGTTTACAGATCGTTTAGTGAAGTGTCATCAGGGTTCCACCAAATCATTAATGAATGTTCGATTGGTATAAATTGAGGTAATAACGTCTTTTTAGCTGACAACTTGACCATTTGGTCTATTCGTGGTCCGTGGGCTTCAGTTTTGTAGTTTACGGGATCCTAAAGCGGTCAAGGGATCCGGGCCTTCGAACCAACATAGCTGGCCTCCAGGAATTCCCGGGCCGCCCAAAATACAGTGCCCCGGACAACATGGAAAACGGTTACGGGGCTGTATGCTTTGCGACAAATTTATATTGCCGCTACAAGTAGCAAAAACAATGCGGCTTGAGGATCCACGGTGAACATTCTAGGGCACAAAAGCCCCGACTAAACTCCTCCTCCCTCCCTACCCCCACCCCCCACCCCCTCTTCCTCCTTACCCGTTCCTTGGTACTTAAGGAAAAATTGCGGCAGAAAACGAAAAACAAACGTGTGCCACGTGTTGATCTGTTATATACAATGATTTGAAGCGATTTGTTTGTCTGACTCGTAGCTATCACCTGTCCCCATCTGACTATTCAATCAGAGGGACTGGACATCAGCCCACCATTCTGCACCAACGCAAGCGCTGTCATCCATTACGCATCGGAGTGCCGGTTCTCTTGCAAGAGCGGATATCAACACCATGGGCCTGGACTAAAGACTTGTAATCAGTTTAAGACGTGGACCCCATTGGCGAATCCGTGGTGTAAAGGTTAGTTGATCAACTTTTAACTTTCTCACTGTGAAAGCCTACTTTTAAAATACAATGAACATTAATGGCGATAAATATATCCCAGATGAAGTCTCTGCTGCTGTTTTTTTAATTTAACCAGTTGCATTTGTCTTCGTTACCAATGCTCGATCAACTCAGCAAATAAAGTTATGTAAAACATTGCAGGAATGTGATCTTTTAGGTTAGGTAAGAGCCTGTTTTCAACTGTAAAAACAAGTTACTACTGCGTTGTCGTTGCTTTTTATGACGATGACAATTACAGTGAAAATCAGGACCATTATTTGTTATTGAAGTACTGTTTTTGTCTTCGTTTTCACACGTTAAGAAGTATTATAGTTTTGTCTTATAGCGGACGTTGTGGAGTTTCCATTCAGAGGGTTTAAAACAAATGAAATAAATAAATCGACTTGTTTAACGAGGGTAGCACGTAACAGTCTTGCGACTGACAAACCTAACCTGTGGCCCTCGAATTCCCGATCGAATTGGAATTTAGAAGCTTAGTCCGTCTTAGATTTTTTCAATATATATAATTTGTAAAAAAAAGAAAAGAAAAATGTTCTTATTCTTTTGTTACCTGATAAAGAATTTTTTTTTAACAATAACCGTATTAATAAATTTACAGATGTCTCAGCTCCACTGTTCTCGAACTGTCCATCAAATATTGTTGCCTATGCTGACAGAGGCACAACCTCAACACAAGTCACGTGGTCTCGACCGACTGCTACTGACAACTCCGGGTTTATTCCCAACGTAACTCACTCTGGGAAACAACCTGGCGAGATATTTCCTGCCGGGGATCACAACATCCGGTACTTGGCCTCTGATAAAACAGGAAACGTCGCCGAATGCAAGTTTAAAGTCTTCGTTATAGGTAATTGCCTTACACGGCGATGGCGTCTTTGTAATACACAATTCCGGGCAAATTTTAAGCTAGAGACCGGTGTAAGGGAATTCTAAGTTGGTGAACAATTTTTGAACTACGTGTACTTTGACAATTGAAAACACTAGCCTCAGTATATCTTGCGTGCGTCCACACTTTTAAGAGGCCTGATTTCTTTCATTGTTTTCTAATTCGTTCCTGTGATCATTTTTTTTTTTTTTTTACAAAATCAAAATCTCCCTTACAATCAATGAGAAGGTTCGGTTGCCGCTAATAGGTGTACAGCGAGATCACGAATTTTTACCGTACATGTTGTAATAAACATGACTGGTTTTCTACTGCAGTTGTTCACTGCCTGCCTAAGTTTTATGCCCCAGCAGGAGGCACCTTGCAATGTACCAAAGACAATCGGTATGGATCAGAATGCTCCTTCGCTTGTCACGATGGCCATACAATGACGGGCTCTTCCGACAGAGTTTGCGAAAAGGATTCGGTTACGTCCGTGGGCTACTGGACTGGAAATGAGACCAAATGTGAATGTACGTATATAACAATGTGGAATGTAAGAATATCTTAATTTCACCAAAAAGAGGTCTCACAGAAAATGGGAAAATCAATAACATACTACTTCACATTTACGCATTTCCCGTAATTATTCTTTCCTTGTTTGCAACGTTAAATCCTAATACAATAGGCCATTGCAAAGTTGCTCTGCGCATCTAATTCCGGTTTGGTGGAAACCTTTTTATGCATATTTGGTTTTCCTCCAGGCATTTTTATAGTTTAAAATAGGGTCAGTAAGGCAGCTCATTTATAGTATGCTTTACGCGTTTAATTTTCTGTTGCAAATGCCGTAGTCATATCACGTTTTCAGAATACCTCAAACAACGCTAAATCTTACTGAATGTTGCTAAGCAGTGCTTCGCTCATTATTACGTCTTCTTATCGTCTCTGTCTACAAAAGTACACAAAGGAATGTGTCATGGCGTTTGATGTGAACTTTTTTTCTTTCTCTAGTGGTCAGGTGTCCTCGTCTTGTCCCACCTCCTCACAGTGTACAGTCTGGTTGCGGAGGTGGTTCCTTGTACAACGTATTTGGTGACAAATGTCTGTTATACTGCGATCTTGGCTACCAACAGGTTAATGGATCAACTGAGAGGATCTGTCAAGCTAATGGGACCTGGTCTGGAGAAGAACCGTGTTGCCAAGGTAACGGGAGGATTACTTTGAAGCATCCTGTTTTTTGACATGTTTTGAAACACACTACTCACTTCTGTTCAGTTTCAGGCATAAACTTTTGTTGCGTTTTTACGTGTGAATTGCAAAATGTTCTCAGTCCTCAAGTAGTGGCCGCATTATAGACGAAACTGCTGAGAAGTACGACGAAAGTTGACATACTTCTTCATCAAACATATTATGTTCGTGTTTGAGAACTGTAGATTAGTAAAAGCCGGCAATTGATAGCAGTTCTCATACAAACGATATCAAGGTGGAAAAACAAAACAAGAAGAGTATTCATATATGGTAGTTTCTATCGCATACTCAAGGATTTCCCCACAAAAGAAACGTAGAAGAAACCTAGAAGAAACTTTATTTTCCCATTTCATAGTTGTCCGTTGCAAATCACTGCAAGTTCCAAAGGATGGCCACCTAACACCAAGCTCTTGTGAAGCCACTCCAGAATACGACACCACGTGCCATTTCTCGTGCCCCAAAGGCTACAGGTTGTATGGAGAGCCAATAGCGACCTGTCTTAGTGACGGACAATGGTCGAAAAACACCACTGCTATCTGCAAAGGTTAGTTTATCTTTCTGCCTGGTTGTCCGTGTTTAGTTTCTGTTGTTTGCCTTTTAATGTAAATTGTTGGAATACGAAGATACTTTAGGGGTTTAAATCCAAAGAGCAAAGTACTCACCAAAATATAAAAATTTGTGTTGGGAACTTAGGAACAACGGCCTTAAGTATTGACTTCAAGAGTTAAGGGTGCTTAGCAGATAGCATGCCGTACGTGTACCCTAACAATGTAAATTACTCTTTTGCAAATCTGGATTTTGCGATCGAAAATAAGATTTCTCGTTCCAGTTATGGACAAACCAATCTTAGATGACATTCCAAACAAATCCACCTCTGGAGGTGGATTGTTCACATTGGTAACTGAAACTGGTTTCAGATTTTCGTTCCATTTAAGCGAATCGAACTTGGTATGGAATCAATTCGGCCATCTTTGTTTTGAAAATAGTGATTCCCTGGCGCTTTTTCGTTGTGTCTCGATCCATTTTTTATATTTTCGTTCCAGTTAACATGAAGGTTCAAACAATGTGGATTAACTAGATCCGAAAATGGATTGCTTAAAAGGAAAGCTGCCTAAGAAAGTTCAAAATAAAGACAAACCATAAAAAAAAAAAAAAAAAAAAAAAAAAAAAAAAAAAAAAAACATATAGAAAATCATTCTACTTGTTTATCGTAATTCATGTAGATAATCAACCTCTCGGCTCAACACTTTGTGTGCTTATCCCAGGGTCTCTCTTGGACTTTTCTAACTAAACACGTTTATGGCATTGGTATAAAAAAAATGAGCCGGCAGCTTACTTCGCGTATTATTTTAGCTTTCTGTATGTCTTATTGTTTTCTGTAGACGTCGAAAACCCTTCTTTTGGTTTAACGTGCCCGAGTGATATCAAACAGTACGCAGACAAGGGAAAGAACTATACAACAGTAAATTGGCCTCCAGTTGTGGCCACTGACAACTCTGGCCTGGTACCGACTGTAACCTCTATTGGTTGGACAAACATATACTACAAAGGAAAGCACGAGATATTTTTCAACGCCAGTGATGCAGCAGGGAATTACAGAATCTGCAAATTTCATGTCATAATCGAGGGTAAGCTTCTCGCAACTGGACCAGAAACTATATATAGCCCGGTATATACCTATTCAACAAAAAGAAAATGGTCATTGTTTAGTATTAACCAGAACCTGGAAACATGTTGACTGTTTTTACGTTCATCAGCAGCAAAGTGGTAATATAATAAATAGTTTTATGCTAGAACTCGAATGCTTTAAAGTAATGCGCCTTCTATTGTTTCATATCGGCATGGAAAATTTCACCTGGCTACCTTATAAAGTTATTGCTCATTCCTAGAATATTGCTTGTCATTTTTTTCTTGTTCTGTTTCAGTGTTACGATGTCAAACATTGCACCCTCCACTGAACGGCTTTCTAGTGGGTGACTGTGATAATATCTATGGCTCTACATGTAGAATGAGTTGTAACGAAGGATACAACTTAAGTGGATCTGAGAACCTCACATGCCTTAACAAACTGGGCCAAATAACAGGGTACTGGGACAAACCCGTTCCAATCTGTAAAAGTAAGTAGCAAATTTTTCTTATCCTGTGCCTTCCGTTGTGATCGCTAAACGTTTCTTAGCGTTAAAGCGTTCTGTAAAACATTTTGTTACGTCTTACCATATATTATTTGGAAAAGACCGATTGCTCGGATGCTGTTTCTTTAAATTTGATGTTGATGATGATCATCATGATACTGGTTATGGTTATCATTATCTTTATTACTGTCGTTATCGTTGTTGTTGTCGTTGTCATTGCCAATATTGTTATTTTCATTATCATCATTATCATTATTAATATTGTTATTTCCATTTCAGTACGCTCGTGTTCTTCCCTCAGAGCGCCTATGAATGGTTTTATTTACCCACACACATGTACGTCTTTTCCGGTCAGCGGAACTGCCTGCTATTTCGAGTGCAAGCAGGGTTTCCAAGGCAACGGTAATGTTACCGTGATTCAATGTGGGAATGACGGAAAGTGGAGAAAAAACGAGTTGTCAATTTTGAACTGCCTTGGTAAGCGATATTTCAAAAAACCACCCTAGTTTTGTAATGCCCGACCTTGCACAGTTTCAATGGCAGGTTAAGATGGCGACCTATAGACATGGCCAACTACAGTTTCAATTAGTCATAAGGGAAGATTGCATACAAGCTAGCACAATAGATATGTAAATACAGTATATATCTAACGCTTCTGAATTCGAAATATTTTAATAGCATTCGAATGGCCGTCGATTCTGGGCTGAGAAAAAGTCGGGTTACGTCTGTTGATCATAATTATCTTGTTATTGGTATTTTTTGATAGACGTTACCTCGCCGGTATTTATAAGGTGCCCTTCAGACATCCGTGCAAGCTTAAGCTTAAATTCTACAGCATTAGTCAACTGGACCGAGCCTATCGCCCTTGACAACAGCAACCTGGCGCCGCAAGTAACAGTTTTTCCACCAGGGATCACTCCACCTCACATCTTCAATGAAACCACTCTTGTTGTGTACACTGCAACGGATGCAAGTGGAAACAAAAAAGAATGTTGGTTTAAAGTTGTGCTGGAAGGTGAGTCTGGAATGGTTTTAAGATGTCAAGTTTTCCTGACTAGTGCGGTATGATGACAAGTTTGGCCTTTGGACGTTTTCAGTGTAGTGAAGTATCATGTCACCTAATGGTTTCCTGGACACATAAGCAATGTTTGAAATGGTGCTATTACTTAGTTAGATTCAATGCTATTTGCAAGAGACGACGGTACCGGACAAATCAAAGTCTTATGCAAAGTTCTCCTTGCAATTGAATTATGACACAAGTTGAGCTTTTACGGGCGGCCTAATTAGCAGATTGAGTATGTCCTCAATCGACCGAAAAATACAACTTGCGATGCTCCTGGTTTTCTCTTATTGCAATAATTCTACAGAATATAATTTTAATGTTGGTGGCCGCGTGTAACATCCCTTGCAATGTTTTATAGAACCTGTCCCGTTGTGAGTCAGAGCGTACGAGACAAGCTTAAGCTCACCTCCAACCATTTATTTTAAGGAATGCTTTTTGTATTACCAAGAATGACATTATGATACCTTGAAACAACTCTTTCGAAACTCTTTGGCATATGTTTTCATGGCAGATAATGAAGGTCCCGTGGTTGAATACTGCCCCCCAGACCAAGAGATTACCGCCAGGAAGATGAAAATAGTGGTGACGTGGAACGACCCTAAGTTTAAAGACAACAGTAACAGTCCATTGGTGGTAAAATGTAGTCATCAAAGTGGAACTGAGTTCTACTGGGGGACCTGGAATGTGCATTGCACAGCTTCTGACAGCAATCCAAATAACAACCCTGCTATCTGCAAGTTCACACTTTTAATTAAACGTAGGTAGTAAGTAGACTTTAAGTCCCAAAATTGCCAAAATTCTCAACTTAAAAAGCATTCCGTGCTTCGTCTAACTACCGCTCTGTCGGTAGGTAATCTAACAAAACAACCTCTCTGTCGAGACGAGTGTTTTGTATTGATAGCTGGGTAAGTACCTCTTCACTAACTATGGTAATTCTCCTCACTCAGCGACAAAATGTAGCGACCTGCCTCCTCCCAAAGGAGGAGCAAAGGCTTGTGACGACTGGATGTTTGGAACGTTCTGTTCGCCTTTTTGTAGCAACAACACAGACTTTGCACAACCTTTGCCTCAAACCATGTGGGTTTGCGGCGCACGAGGAACTTGGTTTCCAAGCAATCGTTTTCCGGACTGCTCAAGTAAGAAAACTATTCTTCGTTTTTTTAACCCTATCCAGACCTGGGGTGGGATGAAATGCCCGCGCTGACTTTGAACGCTTATAACTTTTTCAAGATTCAACCAAACGGTCTCAAACTTTACAACGTTTTCTATAATTTATCTGAAGACAAATTGGTGGGATATGTTGTTAAATCAAGAACTTGAAGTTACTATGGAAACGAGATTTTGACAGACATGTTTCCCCAAATTTATAATTTTTGTGTTCCTGTTAATAGCAATTCAATTTAATGCAATTATTTTCACCTTTTTAATTGCACCGATTAATAGATTTTGAGTAATAGTTAATAGTAGTTAATAGTAATTTTGAGTATGTAAATGATTCCTGTACCACTTTTTAGTTGTTTTAATCTCTTTTTTCTATGACCCACGTAAAAAATACTTTGTGTTTGGCTTGCATGCAAAGATAGTTTTATAGATCTCAATATTTATAACGATATAGATAAGTACACTTTAACCGAATAATAATTAACCAAAGCGTCTTGTTCACGAAAACTTTTCAGAGGTATACCGTCCCAATGATGTCCGGATGGCAATGGATTTGCATTACTACTATGGTGATTGCAGCACGCCAGAAGCCCAGGCACAAATAAAACAGAACTTCATCCAGATCCTGAACGAATCTTTTTTCAAAGAGGTCTGTCATGACCCAGCACTTAAAGACAAGTGTAAGGCCGAAAATGTTAGCGTCACATGCTCTGAGGTCGCTTCTGTTACCAGTAGGCGAAAACGTTCCGCAGGTATGTAACGCAAGCCGATTAAAAAAAGCAAACAGAGAAACAAGTAGACTCGTGGACAGACACTCAGACAGACAGACGGACTAACGAACGGACAGAACGGGCGAGACGAACGAACGAAAGAACGTACGAACGGACGTACGAACAGACGGACGAACAGACAGAAAGACATAATTATTGACAGACAGAAAAAAATAAATAATAATAAATTTCAGTGTTAAAAATAAACCAAATGCAAGGAAGCTTGCATTTTGGCCAACTCCACAGATAATCAACAAGACTAGTAGTAATATAGGTGTAATACAAATACCGTTTCGGGTGGGGGGAGGGAATTGGGAGGTTTTAAGCGTCTGGTAACCATATGTAAAACCTAAACCCCTCTCCTTTGTCGTGGGGTTCACCTTTTGCTTAGAGTTTACCACTCTCTTAAATTCTCCCAAGTCACCCGAACCAGTATTTGTATTACACCTATATTACTACTTGGTAAGAGAGGGTCAATTAAAAAAAAAGCAACCAGGGTTATATAAGAAAATGCCGCGAGCTTATAACAGAAAAGTGGTGCGAGGAAAAAGCAACTGCGGGTGGTTAATGTTAAGCCGAAAAGAAACCTGCGGAAAGAGGTGTATGGGAGAGTATTGTGCGTGGCATAACTATCAGCTAAAAACAGTACAAAAAAAAAACCAGTCCCATGTAAAGGAGTAATGTGTTAAGAAAAAAAACTTCGAGCTGGTCTTGATGGAGCTCAAGAACAAACAATTAGATAATTGACACCTTGCATTATATACAGCGATAGGTAGAGGAAGAAACAACGGTCCTATTGATCAAAGCACTAAAAAACCAAAAGTTAGAAAAAACAAAGAAAAGGTCGATTGGCCATTATTTCAGCCACACAGAATAGAAGAAAATACAGAATTGCCAATACTTGTATCAGAAGAACTTCTTACAGAAATGAAAAAAATGAGTCCACAAGAATTAATGAATATTCTTTTGCCGGATAATGCGAACAATATGAGTTTAACATCAGAAAAAAAACAAATGTCAACTTTCTGAGGGAATAAAAACACTTCCACCAGAACTTCGTGAAAAAAATCTACAATGAGTATATTACCATAAAGCTCAGAGAGCGAGCCGCTCTTGGCTGGGACAAAGTGAATGATGGCATTACCAAAGCCCCGTTTTGCGAACACAATGAACAAATTGTAAAGATCTTGTTTTGCCATAAATGTCGTGATTGCAGGCGAAATGGTCTATGTCATATGTGTAGCAAAAATAGAGTCGAACACTTTCTAGGCTATTCTGTTTATGATGAAAAAGATTACGACGATATCTTCAATAGATGTTACTATAATAGTTCGTGCGGAGCCGTTGCGTGACATTTTAATCAGTTTCTGCTTCTCGCATCACCTCCACGACTTGATATGTTATATGTCTGACCTCATTCTGCCAAACAGGTGTAGAAAGTTCGTTTATAGCATACATAAGAGCATGAAATAGTAAAATATATTTGTAGCAGCAATTATTCTTTAATAAAGTGAAAGAGTGTGCGCTTTGACTGAATTTTTATTTCGAAACGTCGCCGATGCTGCCAAGAAGCTTTTTTTGCATGCGGATCCTTTCTTCGTGCATGGCCTCTTGTCGTATTTTTTCAATGTCAGGGCTGTTTTGTTTATTTTTTTCTTTAGGAAGCGTGCCTTTCCGAAGAATCTCATTCTGAATACGATAGCTCTCTTTTTCATCAAGGATGCTTTGAAACTCAGAATCGCTGATTTTGCCGTCAATAAGTGATTTTGACAGTATGCGGTTGACAGTATCGCATTTTGACAAAGCTAATGTCATGATTTCACAGTGTTTGATAAGTTTGGGCTCTAGCTTTTTGTAAAAACCGGTTAGCCCAGCAGCTGTTAGCCCAAATAAAGAGGCGACACAGCCAATTGGTATAGATGCAGGAATCCCTATGCCTGTAAACGCAGCTGCTACGCCACCTGCGGAAAGAAAACCAGAAATACCGCCAGCGGAAAAGCTAGCGTAGTTGATAATGGTTTTAGTGCGTTTGTATTTTTTTGCAACAAGCCGATAATGGGAAACTTCATCACTTAAATATTTTAAAACTTCATTGGCTTTTTGCATACGAAAATTGTTATCTGGTTGAGTTTGTAGAACTGGATAAAGTGTTGTCTGAGTTTCTGTTTCATCATAAGCTGGTGTAGTAGGTAATACGTTGGATGCCATGGTTATATTTACAAAATTATTTTTTGTTTAATTTATTTCAATTTGAAACTGAAGAGTCCAGCCGTTAAAATTTAAAATGTGATTAGTTTCATCTGTGACTGAAAGCGTGATATTTGAAAAGTGATTACCCGCAGAAACATCGCGCAAAACGTTAAGATGTGTATTTTGGTAATGAATTTTTTCATAAGGTTTTCCTCGTATGTCAAAGCAAGCTAAAAGACTTGAAGGCTTTCCATTTAGCAAGCTTTGTTGCTTGTCGATAAGGTCACAGTTAATAAAATAATTTTTAGGATTTGAAACATTATCTTTTATTACAATTTGTCTAAAATAATCCGTTTTACCATTTGCTGAATTATTATACCCAGGAATATCAAAGAACTTAATAAGACTTTCATTCAGTCCAAATTTTCCAATTTCTTTCTCGTTTGCGTTTATTATCAAAGAACGGCCTGTAATGCCTTTTTCTACAGTAAAAAAATCTTTCTCTGGAAATCCTTTTTGAAAAATATCCCCAATGTCATCCAGTGAGTAGTTTCCCATTCGTAAATAACGTTTTTCCTCATCTTGCTTGTTAAGCTTTTTATAAAAAATTATTCCATCCTTTTCCAAACTATTCCAGCTGGTGTAAAGAGAACAACTTAACAACCGGATATAGCTTGGTTTTTGAATAGGCTGGTCAAAATAGACCGTATGCGGATTTTCTGTTGTAACAACTGTAAGAATAACCATTTTATAATTAGAGAAAAATATTTTGTTTAAATATAAACATGTCTGCTCTTCTAAAATGGATTCAGACACCACAAGCTGACAGCATTGCCAAACTAGCAGAACAAAAGGCATGGAAAACCTTTCTTGCAAAATACCCGAAGGCCGATAAATCGAAGTTTGAGCCACAAACCGATTTCGCCAAAGACCACACAGGAACCTCAGAAATTTATTTCAAAGCAGGGCCAGGCCATTTGATAAACGTTTTTGGTTCAGACAGCAAATATTGGAGCCCAGAAATGAAAAGTGCGCTTGGTGTTGACCAATCATCAGAAGGGTTTCCGCAACAGCTGACACCAAGCGGTTTAAGGAGGCTCGCAACGGTTTCCAGCGCTTTCCAGCTCTTAAACTTTGATGGGTCAGTATTACAAATCTTTATCAGTTGCTGCAACAATAATGATATCAAACAAATGTCCAATCATTGCTGAATAAGTTGTGGTCCTTTTCATGACGTCACTGGTTACTATAGCAACAGTTTTACTTGTTAAAAACACCCTTAATTTTCCCTTTAAGTGCTTATAACTCAAAAACGAGTCCGGTGACCTCCATTTTTTATTATTGAATAATGATTGGGGTATTAAGATGCAACTTTTTGCAAAGTTAAAAAAATTTCTCCGGAGCGGTTTCAGAGCCACCTTAAATTTTCGAAAATTTAAGGTGGCTCTGAAACTGGCTAGCCGGCCCAAATATTAAATATTGGCCACCACAGCTGAATTTTGCTGTCTGGTGTGCGACAACGGGCTGTGGTATCAGTCGCAAAATTTTCGATGACAACTCTGCTATCCCTTTGCCACCGAATGTGCGAGCTTTTTACAAGCTCCATATATATTTTACTGTCAGGCGAATGTTGTTTCAGATGGGAGGAATACAAAGCATAAGCGCTTTGCCTGGCGACCCTACTTTTGACCAGTTTAACAACAAATACGACGTGGCTTCATACAAAAGAATATGCAATGAGTTTGGAGTCAACGCGTCAAGCGATTTTCGTTTTACAAGAGGCGCAAACCACGGCCTTGGAAGCGTTTACATCTATGTCACAAACGTTGGACCAGATAAAACTTCAGCCAGTTACCCCGGTTTCAATAAATTTTCTGACGAAGGCGGTTCAGGCTCAAAAGGTAACTTGATTTATTATATCGAGCCGGATGACGCTGCCTACGGACAGGCAGACTGGTTTTGTCCCAATGTAGCAGAAGGTCTGACCCAGGCGGGTTTGTCGCGAATAAACCAGTCAATAGAAGCGTTCGTTTACTGTGTTTTGGGTTCACAGGTGAATGTTAGAAGCAGCATACTTGGGTCAGGAGGGCGGGCAAAGGAAGCGCAAAGTTAGTTCGTTGTGCTAGTGGAAGACTCAATAAGACAACCGGATCTGGCAAAGTCAGTTCAAAGGTACCAACTTGCTGTCGACGACGCAAAGGTGAGGCTTAACCTTGCTGTGTGTCCGGGGGCCTGGCTGATGCCTGCGCGGATGGTGATAAATATGGAAAGTGTAACTGGTTACAACAACCAGCTCAAACAAGCTGTGCCAGGCATGAAGCTCGGGGTTAACGACGAAGTGAATAAGAGCACAAAAAAAAACAGCGCTAAAGCTCATGGCAGGAGGGCCAACAAAGATAAACCCACCAAACAGCCACCCATCAAACCCGATACACAAGGAAGCAACGAAAGAAAAGGGGTCCGCGCCTGAAGAGAAAACACCTGATGAGCCAATAACAAATGTAAATAGCACTGAAACACACGAAAATAATAAAGCAGCTGTTGCTATTGGTGCCGTCGGGATTGCGGCTTTTATTTACTTTATGCGCTAACGCCGCTTCTTGATATATTTTTCGACAAGAAAGGCAACCACAGCCAAAATCAGCAGCCAGGTGTGCTCAGCAAGAAAACCGATAGCTTGACCGGCGGCTTTGAAAAGAAAGCTCACAATTGAGCCAATAAGACCTGGAAGAGCTGATGCAATCTTTGAGCCAATATCTTTCAGACCTTTTCCCAACGCTTTACCGGTGGCTCTCAAAGCGTTTGTAATAGCCCCAATGACAGCACCAATTGTGACCCCGGCAGCAAGAACGATAGCCGTAACGGTCACACCATATTTTTTGAATATCTTCTTTACCCTCTCACGAAGTGGAAGCGCTCTTTCTCTTTCATCAATCTGCGTTTGCAAACGAGCACACTCCTCTTGTCTTTCCGCCACTCTTCCTTCGGCGGCTTGTTTATCAGACGGTGAGGCGTCTTCATTGTCGATAACTGCCTGGTCTTCCTCATTTTGGCGCTGCAGTTCTGCTTCTTGTTCTTTCAGCTCATCTAACGTTCTTGTGTCGTTGAGCCTCGCTTCCATTGTATTTCTTTCACTCTCTTTGGTGGCTATTTTTTGCTCTAAGTTGGTCGACACTTTTTTGTTCTTTGGCTTTGGTTTTTGCTTGTTTCTCGAGAGCCGTCACCTTTTTTTTTGCTTTTTCAAAATCCCCCTGATAATTTTTTTTCAGTTGCTGCAGTCTCCGCAGTTCTGATTCAATTTCAATTTTTGTACCTTGTTCTTCTTGAATTCTTTCTATATTATCTTGATTTCATTCTAATCTAGTTCTAAGATCTTTCACTTGTTGTTCGGCTTTTTGTCTTTCAGAGGCTAGTTTTTCGGCTTCTTAACGTTGTTTTTCAGCCTCTCTTAATCTCTGCCGGTTTTCTCTTATTTCTTCTTTGTCTTGAGCAATCAGAGATTCAGCATCTGGACCAAGGGATGTTTTGAACTTGTCTGTGAATTTTTTGTAAAGACCTTTCCCATCTTTTTTGAAAATTTCAGTCTCACCACCTTTTGTTCCAAATGAAACTATTGTAGTCTCATTGCCAGGCCTTTTGCTGAAACCGATTGGGCCTAATTTCCCGAAGTCAACTTTTGGAAACAATTTTTTAATATAATCTTTTGTTCTTTCAAGATAAGCTGGTTTATCATCTTGATGAATAAAGCTACCCAACAAAGGTATATTTTCATCAAATGATGTTTCTGGCAATCCGCTCTGTTCGTGCTGCATAGTTTGCATTTCATGTTGTTCACCACCATGGTAGGGGGTGGATGCTGTACCAGGATGAAATGGCTGAGTTGTGTTGACCTCTTGTCCATCATCATCATCATCATCATCGTGTTCAAGTCTGTAGTCAACATCTGGTTGGTCTATACCAAATTCTCCACCTTCTGCCATCGCGTGATTTTATATTTACAATTGAAATTTTAATTGAACATTTTTATTATTCTTTGAAATAATGGACGGTGTACAAGAAAACCTTCGGCCAACACGCAGTGAAAATACTCTCGGCGCTCTAAAAGCGGAGCGCGCAGTGAAACGCATCACTTTCGAGCGCACAGAAGCCAATCCACAGGAAACGCTTTATGTTTCGGTTCCCAAGCTGAATGAAAACGAGGTCATTGTTCCTGGTTCACTTGCGCTGCGCTTCAACATCGATTTGAGCGGAGGTCATGCCAATAACTTTCTTGTCGACAATGTTGGATGGGCGCTAGTTGAAAAACTTGTTGTGAAGTACTCTGGCACAATCCTGCAGGACACAGTTGATTACGACATTTACAAGATATTCGAGGATCTCTTCCTATCGCAGGAGGAGCGCGACAACATGCTGCAAGATGGAATCCAGAGTGAGGACCTTAACAAAATTTGCTCAAACTCGGGTGACAAGAAGACCTCAAGCGTCGCTAAAGAAAACAAATTGAACGGGATTTACGGATCCAAATACAGGATCCGCCTTGACCACCAGATTTTGAACGACCACGGGGCCTTTTATCCACAGGCTCTATTCAACGATCTTGTGTTCGAACTTACACTTGCGCCAGCCTCTAAGGTCGTCAGAGGCTCAGACCCCTCGAAGCTTAAATACAAGCTGAAAAACGTCCAGCTGGAGTACGAGATGATAGGAAGCAAAACACTGGCAGATGAAGCCCTCAGCGCGTACACAAATGGAAAAGAATTTGCAGATGAACACATTCAGCGTGACGAAGTGGTTACCTTTACCAAAGTCACAGACACAAGGCTGAATCTCAGAGTTAACCCGCAGAGAAGGTCCCTCAAAGGAATCTTGCTACTTTTTGTCGAGCCCTATGTTGCTGGCGCAAGGCAGGCAGAAACTTACTTAAACCCAGACCTGACGAAAGTCAGTGTCACAGTAAACGGCTCACCCAACAGGCTGTACAACAACGGCCTTGAAGGAATTGATGTCTGGGAGGAGGTCAAACGCTTCTTTCTAAAATCCAAAAACAAAACACAACACATGAATGCAACAAAGTCTTATACAGAAAACAAGTTCGGGGTTATGATCGATCTGCGTTCCATGTCTGATCACTCGATGCACGGAAGCGGCACGCGACTTGTAAACACAAAGAATGGAGTACAGCTGGAGCTCGAAAGGAATGCCAGCGGCTCTGGCAATGTGAACTGCCACATTTACGTAATCAGTGACGCGCAGATGAATATATTAGGAAGGCAATTAGAATCTGTGCAGTACTAATAGAAATGGATCCGAGCAAGATACCTTTCAACGCTCTGATTGTGGGCCCAACAAATTCAGGCAAATCTAAATATGTGGTTGACCAGATCTACGGCCCTTTCCGCGGCAAGTTCGACTACATTGTTCTTATCTGCCCAACATTCGCGCACAACAAGACCTACCACCGAATTGGTGAAAATGATTCAAGAATGATTGTGATAATATGCAAGCAGCATGAGGTTGAAATTTTTTTGAACATCGTGACCTGGCTGTTTGAGGGCACCAACACGCTCATAATACTCGATGACTGCGCTGCCTCCAAAGATGTGAAAGGGCGCACAGGCCAGCTGGTGAATCTTGGCTTTTCCGCTCGACATATCGGCATCAGCGTTTGGGTGCTGACCCAGAAGATAACCAGCATAACACCTTCTTTCCGGGAAAACGTGGCGGCTATCGTTTTATTTTACACTCCCTCAGCCAAAACTACGAAGGCAATTTTTGAAGATCACACCGGCGAGCTCTCCCACGATGAGTACAAATCTCTGATTTCAAAGCTGAAAGAGCGGAAGTTCTCTTATCTCGTGTTCTCGCTTCGCTACCCCTACGGTATTCATTTTGAATTAAAAAAATAAAAGTTGTATATAGTTACAATGGCTGAACAAGAGTTCGCAGAAGTTATAAACCTACTGGAAGCTGAGCCGTCAAGCAGCCCAGCTGGTAGTAGCATTGTGCCAGACTTAACAAGCTTAACCGTCCACGGACCTAACATTCCTGCTCTTCGTGAGCAGCTGGCCGTGCTTGTATCAACAGGCAAATCCAAAGAGGCCATCGGAGTGCAATTAACACATGAGCAGTTGAAACGCTTGACTGATAAAGAAGTTGAAAAGTACTTCAAGAGATATGAAACCTTCGTTGGCAGCAAGACAACCGAAAGCATGGTTGACAGCCTGCTTACGCTTCTGACAAGAGGCCTGCAAATGGTTATTGAAATAGATGACGTTGATGCAATGAAAAAAGAACTAAAAGAAGACTTCATTATTAACAAAGAAATGACAGATTTTATCGGAAGTCTCTCTTTGAAATATGGAAAATTTCTTGCTCCTATTTCTGCTGCTTTGATAACGGCGAAGCACATTGATTTTAACTTACATTTGCAGAGAAAGGATGAAACAAAATTAGAAGAAATTTCTGAGCATACCTCACCAACTGCTGAACAATTACAGACAAATTCTGAGTAATTTCTAAGTATTATTTTATTTGCTTAACATATACGCTTTGTTTCAAAATGTCAACCGAACAATCTGAGATTGCAAATTCACAGCGTGAGACCCCTCAGGTCGATATCACACAGCAAGCAACAACTCCAACTCCAACTACAGCCCCGCAGCGTGCAAAAAATCCCAAGCGTGTGGCTGCAGGCAAATTGGTTGCTGAAAGAACGCGGCTAGCCCGTGAACAACAGAAAAAAGCAGCAGCTGAGGCTGCTATTATAATCGCAAACAACAAGACAAAGGCCACTGCCCCGGTTTCTGAGCCAGATCCGCCTATTGCAGACGAAACACCAAAGAGTACCGAAGAAAAAAATAGCAGTCTCAGCACCACACAATGGATTGGTGTTATCAGTATAGTTGTTTCACTGATTGGGATTTATTACAAACGTGAAGAGCTCAAAGCCGTATTCAGCAAAAAAAATTCACCTGAGCCACAACCTGTTCGCAAAAAGACACCTGAGCCACAGCCTGCTCGCCCAACACAGCCTAGAGGTGTAAAACATTTGGATTGAATATTTATGAATTAATATTATACCTGCCTACTATACCATGAAGAAAGTTGATGTTCCCCAAGTTCTTATTTCAACCGCGGCCATTTTTGGAATCGGACTGATATGGTACGACTTCAACGTGAAGGTTTTTAATACAGTCCGCGATCTTTTGAAGGCCACATTATATAACCCGGACGTAGAAGAGACAAATTAATTTTGATTTAAACTTTTCTATGTTTCCATTTCTATACTTACAAAAATAATGTCAGACAACAAGCTTGTTTAAAACCATCATGGATGCTGCTACTATAACTGGTTTGGCCGCCGGCATCGGCTGGGTCGCAAAAAAGGTTGTGAAAGAGAATTTTACTTCTGACCCCAGCAGCAGTGCGATGAACTACGTGAAGTTCACAGCCGTCGTGGCAGGGAGCATTGCACTCAAACAGTACCTCGAGGACCAAAAAATCCTTCCCACCAGCATCTAAAATTAATGATTTGAAAAAAACTCTGCTCTGATATATATCACAATGGCAAGTATCGCGATTATGGCTGGTGGGGCTATATTGAATGCTGCGGCTTTTATTGGCGGCAATTATCTTGCTAAGTCACTTGGTGGAGGTGACGCTGCACTTGACGAAAAAGTACGACATGATAAAGCTCTCGAGGCATATCAAGCGGCTTACGCCAAATACTCCCGTGACCGCACCAAACTTCTCGACTGGATTGCGACTAACACGCAAATAAAGGAACAAGCCAAGCAGAACTTTACTAACACTGACTACGCATTCAAACTGTATAACCAGGCGCATCCTGACAAACAAATGATACCCCCAAAAGAGCCCAAGTTCTCAGATTTCTATCAACCAAGCCAGCAGCAAAAAAATGGTGAACTCATGTTCGTGGGTGCTGGGGCTCTTGCTCTTGGCTACGCTGCCTTCCGTTTCCTTTAAACTTTTTTAATTCCTTACTTATATTACACAATGGATGCCAAACTCGCAAAGATATACTATAGTCCTGGGGGCTACTGGAAAGGTTTTGCCGCAATCAAAAAATTATCCGAAGCTGCCAAGGTACCAATAAAAACCGCAAAAAAGTGGCTGTTCAAGCAAGCACTCTGGCAGATCTTCCTACCTGCACCGAAACACATTCCTAGGCCGAAATTCGATGTACCTATACCCAACAAAGTGCACCAGGCTGATCTTCTTTTTTTGCCACATGACAAACTACCCCGCGGGCGCAAAGTTTTCAAATACGCACTCACCGTTGTTGATGTAGCTAGCCGCTACAAAGAGGCTGAACCCTTGACCTCTAAAAACTCTGATGAAGTTGCACTGACTTTTAAGAGAATTTACAAGCGCTCGCCTCTGAAATGGCCTCAACTGCTGCAGGTTGACCCTCGGCGCGAATTCATGGGCGCTGTTACAAAAGAAATGGAAAATCACAAAACTTACATCCGGCGCGGGCGAGTTGACATTCACCGTGACCAGGCCATTGTTGAACGTTTCAACCGCACCCTAGCTGAGCGCTTGTTCGGGCACCAGTATGCCGTTGAAATGCGCATGCCTGAGGGCCAGCGGTCTACGGCGTGGGTAAAGAGGCTTCCTGAAGTTGTAGCAGCTCTGAACAACGAAGTCACAAGACTTATCGACAAGAAACCCGCCGTTGCCATCAAAGAAAAAAAAAATGTTTATTCAAAGCCATCGACACCTTATTTGAGGCCTGTTGGAGAAAGCGAAAAAAAGCTCCCCTCTCTTGTGAATATTAGGTATTTGTACCAACCTGGTGAACTTGAAGGTGGTGTGAAAAGATCCACTGATCCAATCTGGTCTTTGAAAGTTTACAACATTGAACGTTCTTTTACCAAACCGAATCAGCCCGTTATCTACTATTTGTATGACGGGCCCAAGCGCGGCTTTGAGCGTGAAGAACTACTTGTTGTACCTCCAAACACCACTCTTCCTCCGGCTAACGTTAACTAAATGTGATATTCGATTGGTTCGGTGTGTATCCCGTCAGGCAGCACCCATCGTTTGTCATAATAAGCACTCAACCCCAGCTTCTGCTGCTCGTAAGTTACTATATTTCCATCCCGCATTCTGAAACCTCTGTTTGTTGCCATATCCTTGCTTCCTTCTAACGCTGTCTTGAAACGCTGCCAGGTTATATCGTTTTGCTTCTTTGACATACCCTTTGTACTGAACTTCTTTTTTCACCTTGATCGTCAATGAAATAGCATTTTGAGCAGAGCGCAATCATCCGGTTCCCCTCACACTCCATCTTAAACAGACCTGGGGTCCTTCCGCTCCACTTGTCCCATGCCAGCCAATTCTTTTTTTGTGCCTCGAATTCTGCTTTCAGCTCTGGTTGCACAATGTCCTCGAGTTTCTTTCCAGAGATGGCTATGTAGTTGCTGTCCGTATCCATCTGGATCAGCTCGAAATCTTTTCTGTCAAAATACCTGTCTAGGAAGTCATAATAGAATTCCAACATACGCAGCTTTGCCAGCTGATAGACAGCGATTCCAATCTGAAACGGTCTTCTTATTGTGATCCGTGGCTTCAGACTTTCTAACTCATATGCCTCCCCAATCTCATCTAGATCTGAGAAATACGCGCTTCGCAGGGCTCTGTCGACTACCTTCTCATCTTTTGTGTAAATGACGTTTGTTTGACGCTCCAAGGCTTCGATGAGCTTTTTGTACCCACTGTTTCCCAGCAGTTTGAAAACCTCCGCCAGCAGTGCCTTGCTTTTTTGTACATCTCCTGTACGGCGAGCCTCCGTAACTTGCTCCACGAACCAGGGAAAGATCTTTGCCGGTGTGTGGTCAATTGTTCGGTAAACCTTTGTAATTTCCGCTCCGTGATTCACATACCAGAGCAGTAGAGGGGCGTATAGTAGTATCCTCTTTGCAGACAAAGCTCCCACGAGTCTCCGCGTTTTCTACCTGTATCAGACAAGTATTTGATCATATGCTTGGGGACAACTTTAAACGGCACCACTTTGTTGTAAAAGAATGGACACATTTCCTCGAACTTTTGGTGTAAGTGATTTGGAATCTCTGTCTACTTCTGCAAACCCGAACCAGCTTCCTTCTTTGAGCATATCCGTTAGTATGAAAGAATCCTCTGTTTGGTACTCTTCTTCGTAGTTTACAACTCTTTCCTTTCCGCAAGGCATTTCTCTTAGCATGGTTGAAAGATATAGGGCGTTGGCATCGTATCCGAGGATATTTTTGCAGAGACGGGATTCCGCTATTTGATGTGACCTTATTCTTGTTTTACCAACTTCGTGGTGCCTTGTGAATATTAGGCTCGGACCTCCTACAACAGCTTCTTTTAGCATATCATATGCTTCTTTGCTTGGACTGTAAAGCTCCGCGTTACGATCAATAGCTCCCTTGAGTAAATAATGTAAACTCACACCTGGGATGCTGACAGCGTCTTTCATAATATCGATTCCCTTCTCTGTGTAGAAGTTTCTCATCTTTTCCAGAGCCTCAAGTCCGGGTGCCACATCGAGATTATTGTAGTAACGCAGCCAATCTGCGAAGGTTTTCATTCCTTTTTCTCGGAACAGCTTCTTGCAGGCTTTCCATTCTGACAGTTTCAGCACAAAGTCTCCTTTGAACTTTGAATACCAATCCATATAATCTAGCAACCCTGGGTAATCCAGCTTTTCTGGTTTGTCCAACCACTCGTATGGAAACCATGATTTCACTGTCTTGCATTCGTAGGCTTTTACCCATTTCTCATAACTGGTTCCTGGTCCTAGGTAGTTGATTATGTCAAGAAAACGGAAGCCAGAAGTTAACAAGAACATGATTTTGTTTCCGTTCTTTGCCACTCTTACTTTACCGGTTTTGTCAGTAAGGTGCTCTGCGAAGTGCTTTTTGATCACATTCAGATCGTAAGTCCCGGAGTTGAATCCGGTTACTGGGACCTGGTCACACCATTCTTCTATTTTTTTCCTCTGGTCTTTTGGCAGCAGGTTAACGTCTGCTGGCATAAATTCCGCTCTTACTTTTGTTCTGATGTTTTTCCACGTCTCTCCAGCTCTTCCATAAACTTGCGGACCAGCTCTGCTGGATCTCTATCACATATGTGGGTTGGATCTCTTTCAAGAGTGTCACCGATGCTCACCGAGATTGGTACGTGTGCGTTCTCAATCGTGAGATTGCCCGTCGGATCCTTTCGCTTATTTTTGTCTCCGTACGCCTCAAAATCATACAAGATCGTGTGTGGATAACTTTTTGTTTGAGCTTGAGGTAGCTCATCAAATTTTTCTCCAACTTCACATGCCCAAGCCTCAATTACTTTGTAGCCAGCCTTTCTAAGATAAGCTGTACGCTTCTTTGTGGCTATGTAAAGATCTTCGCGAGTTTTGTCACCGCGGTCTATTATTCTGCCACGATCATATGGGTAACATTTTCGACAACCATGCCAGTAGCAACCGTGGTATTGAAACACTACCTTTTTCTCCGGGTTGTAGCCATCAACTGGTGCTCGCTCAATCCAACGCTCGCCTCCATGCCCAGACATTGCGTGGTGAACGCGGATTTTCCAACGCTTAGCTACATACTCAAGCCACCGAAGTGATTCTTTGGATGCTCGATGCTTTGGGTAAAATGCTTTTTCGTAAGCTGTCTCCGGTGCTTCAACCTTTTTGCCTGGGCAATCTATTACCGTTTTCCCTTGGGCACACTTTTCTTCATGACGTTGAAGAGTGTTATTTCGTGTAAATCTCGCGTTGCAATGTACGCATGTATAAGTTTTCGCCAACTTTGTAATGTCTTTTATTAAGAATGCGTGCCCCCCAAAAATACCAATTGTCATAATATTTTTTAACTGTGCCGCTGGATTTCTTTTTAGATGCCATACCACTTCAGTTCCTACACGCTCGGGCTCATAAACCCTTATACCAAGCAAATCAGAGAAAGCAGTGCCCTTATTCAGATGCATTTCTACCTTTTCTAATTCGTCCAGTGAGGTTTTTGGACAGTCAGTCGGCATATCCCTGAGCTTGAAAAAACTCTTGGCTAGACCTTGTGCTACTTTTGTGCTTCGATCTGGCCTAGCTCCTCTGTGCACAGCAATGCAACGCCATAAACACAAGTTATCTCGATAGGCATCCAGTGCCACCATTGAACGGCCGTGTGCAAGGTTACGCAGCCAGACTGGTAAGGGTCCTGTTCCCATCAGTGGTTGGCGGTCAAGCACAACCTTCAGATCAACAGCAAAGTGCATTAAGAACCTCCACTTTGTTGATGGTCTGTTTATATTGTCTGGATCAAGGCGTACAGCCTCCCGCTCTTGCAGCCATTTCTCCGCGTCTTCTAGTTTTTTTATCCAAGGGGAGCCTTTATTAATGTAGTATATAAGCATCCCTGCGTCTTTTTCGTTTATCAACACATATGAGTAAACATGCCTCATGTAAAATGAAGTCTTCACGTTTTCTCTTATTTTTTTCATAAATTGGGGTGTTAGGTCTTCATTAAGATTTCCCATAAAGCTCCACTGAATATAACGCCGACCTCTTTTTTTCTCTTTACCATCAAATCTTGCATCGTACAAATTCAGAACCTCATTCTGGTAGTCTTTCGCATCTTGTACATTCTCTAAGAAAAATGGATTTTGAAATGGTCTAATAAATTCTTCTTTTTCTTTTATGTTTCGAGTAGCAGCTATTGGTCGCTTCTGCTTTTCTTCTGAAATAGGTGTGTTTAGCGCATTCTGAATAATATTTTCAACCTTAGGCGTGTTTTCGCGAAGTAATTGTGATAAATAGCGCAACTCTACTGGGTCTATTTTAGCAAGTTCTTCTTCCAAAGCTTTGAAGTCTATTTTAGCAAGATCTTCTTCCAAAGATTTGAAGTCTATTTCGGCCATTGTATATAATAGAAAAAAATATTTTTGAAAAATTTACTTATATAATCGAGGTAGATATTTCTCTAATTGAGAAAACTTTTTTGTAATTGCTTGTTCTTGAGCTCCATCAAGACCAGCTCGAAGTTTTTCTTCGATTTTCTGTGTTTGCTGATTAACCGGTGCTTTAGTTTACTTCCACCGCATGCCATACACAGACGATAGTCACACATTACTCCTTTAACGCAACTGCGACATGGGACTGTTTTTTTTTACTGTTTTTAGCTGATAGTTATGCCACGCACAATACTCTCCCATACACCTCTTTCCGCAGGTTTCTTTTCGGCTTAACATTAACCACCCGCAGTTGTTTTTTCCTCGCACCACTTTTCTGTTATAAGCTCGCGCCATTTTCTTATATAACCCTGGTTGCTTTTTTTTAATTGACCCTCTCTTACCAAGTAGTAATATAGGTGTAATACAAATACTGGTTCGGGTGACTTGGGAGAATTTAAGAGAGTGGTAAACTCTAAGCAAAAGGTGAACCCCACGACAAAGGAGAGGGGTTTAGGTTTTACATATGGTTACCAGACGCTTAAAACCTCCCAATTCCCTCCCCCCACCCGAAACGGTATTTGTATTACACCTATATTACTACTAGACTTACAAGTTAAAACCACTTTTTTTACAGCTTCGTTAACTGTTTAAATTACGCTTTGTTCAACAGCTTTCATTCCACTCTTGCAGCTTTTTCCATAGATTACCCCCTACGGCATAATAAACGTTGTAAAACATGAAATATCTAATTTTAATCTATATATCTAAAAATGTGAATTTCTAATCTCGTCTTTGACTCTGTAGCTTTTCATTTTCCAGACGACGTCACTCACCGTAGCAGATCTCGTCGATCAATTTCGCGAGCAACAATCACTCTAGATATCGTTGGTAAGTTGATAGGACTAGACAATGATGAAATCCTGACACAAATATACACCAGAGATTCGAGAAGAAGGTTTTTTAAGAGTTCATCGTCAGGGGCGGATCTAGGGGTGACGTTGCAGGGGTTCCCCCCCCCCCCCCCCCACACACACACACACACAGACACACACACACACACACACACACACTGGCTGCTTTCTAATCCAACTTGTATTTTGCCAAAAAGCATGTGCACCGCCTCCTGAGAAAATCCTTGGTCCGCCCCTTATCCTACTATCAAATTTCATGTCATATTATATATAAATGGTTTCAAGGCGGTAGTAGGATATCCTCCTTCCACCCTCGTTACTGATTGGGGCACAACACGGAAACAAAACCATAATTATAAATCGCAACGACGCACAAGCAATGCAATTTGCCTAAAGTTTTATCGTTTGAATTTGAATTCTAATTGCATTTAAACCTTTCCTATTTAATTGTTTTAGTTGACCTCAGTGGCATTGAGGCAAATGACTCCAAAGAAGGCCAGGTTATGATTGGCGAAGAAGGAGTGCAGATTGCCAAAAATATCAGCAGACAGATGAAAATTGCTGTTGGTAACGGCAGCCTAAGTCTGAACGTAAATGGTACCGTGTTCAGTACCAACAAAGAGTCACTCCACATTTCAAAGCCTAAACTATATTGTACCAAAGGGCAAACTTTCAGAGATGGTTATTGCTGTAAGTATAATAAAAGGCAACTTAACCTACATAGTGTTGCACCGTACTTCGACAACTTAACACTTGTCACTTAACACTTAACACTTATCGCTTATTACTTATCAATTAACACTTTACTAGTTTTTTTAACACTGCTCAATCAGATTGCAACAACTGTGCGATGCGGAGCTGTTAAGTTTCCTGTTCGCTCTTCGACAGCTGTCAACTCGCTTCCCTCTCTTTTCCCATTATGATTGGCCAATTTAAACAGGAGATATCAGATATTTTTCATGAAACAAAAGTACCTAAGGCGCGCAGCGCTTTTAGCTTTTATTTTTATATCGGTTATAAACCCAATAAATGTCAAGAAAAACGTTTTCTGGATTCCAAATCAGAATTTGTTGTTGTTTGAATGGTGGTCACGTGTGATCAATTAACAATTAACATATTTCATTTTTAAGGGGACTGCAGAGGATTGCAGGTTTAAGAGGCTCTTAAGAACATCTGATATGAAGAATCGTTTTTAAGCTAACGATGATAGCTAAGTCCAACAACATTCACTCCCGATTGATTAGGGACTCATAAACTTCAGTAAGAAATACATCTTTACATACAGTCAGACAATTACAAAAAGAACTTTACCCACAACTGCAACGACCTCCTTCTCTCAAAAGCAACTAAAGCATTTCTCGTTAATTTTCTTCTGCAAAAAGTTGAGTTTGAGCGTTTCACTTTCATGGAAACTTTTCCGATGCGTCTTTTTCTTTGAGTTCCACAGTGCATTGTACAAGGGGTACTTACTTGAGCAAGACAACTGGCGCATGCGAGAACTGTCCTATTGGAACATACCAGGAGTTGGATGCACAGGAAAAGTGTTTAATGTGTCCACCGAGGACGTCAACAACAGAGTCTAGAACAGATAGCAGCTCCGGCTGTTTAGGTAACTAAGTTCTTTAATTAGCTTAACGAAACAGAAGTTTCTTTTCGCCCGCACAGATCTTTTCATGTTCGGGAGACGTTCTGGGGCTTGACACGGAAAATAAAAACCTGACAACGAAAATCTGAAGACTTCGGATTAGTACTCCATGCATCTATGTAGTGCTGCGCGTCAAAGGTCAGACCTCTCTCGAAAAGAGGATTTAAGCAAGCGAAGACTTTTTACTAGCTGTCGCTAATTATTTATTATCATGTCCTTGTGAAATATGATAAAATACAACATATTTCATTGATTAAAAAGAACAGTGTTTATAACTAAGTGATATTGAAAAGTAATCACTAATGGCAGTTACCCTTAATATGTCTTTTCACGAAAAGCTCTCTGCAAACCTGGCGCGTATTCCCCCACCGGAATGGAGCCTTGTTTTACTTGTGACAAAGGTTATTATCAAGACAAGGAGGAACAAAAATCGTGCTTAAAATGCAGTGTCAACCAAACGACTCCTGCTGAGGGATCCAACAGCTCTACGCAATGTGGAGGTATTAAAAAGATACTCCATATGTGTGTTACTTTGTGTGATTTGAATTATAATTAATCTCTAACGAGGTTTAGTGGTCTAAGCATATGATCATGCAAGGTATTCCGGTTCTCGATCTGGTCTAGTACGTTGCTTTGTGTTCTTTGGAAAACATGTAAAAAACAGTGTTTCTTTCCACGAATACAATTACACTAAATAATTTCTGGGAAATTGTAAGACAACCTGAGAAACAGTCGGGGCTGACCCTGGATGGACTAGCATCCTATGAGACAAGGAACTACAATGGAGGTCGAAAATGCTCGCGACATTTCTAAAACAAAGCATTGAATAGTGCAAGAGATCCTTAGAGAATTAAAAAAAAAAAAGAGTCTATACGCTCCCAATTCCCCCGTTCCCCACTCCCAAGCGCCCCCCTTCCCCCAAGCAATGTTGAAAAACATAAATGCCCTGAACTTGCTCTGTGGCAAAGGCAAATCTCAACATTGCTTGGGGGAGGGGGGTGCTAGCAGTCGTTGTGCCCACAGTTGTGGCACATGTCCCAAGATTTATGTCCCGCATTGCAGCAACAATTGTGATCGCTACATCCTGAAGAAAATAAAGTTGAATTGTGCCTAATATATTTACACCAGACACACCGACTTGGTCACGTGGTTGCTAAAGCTGACTCATAACAATTGCTTTAGTGTTTTGATCCAGTACTCCAGTAGATATAGTGTCAGAGTCGGATTAATTGTCAATTTGGGAATACCTTCAAACCTAGATGCTTGTATTAACAACTATAGGTTTTTGTCACTGGTATTGTGTCATTTTTAGCACCATTAACGTTTTTTCGATTAATTATTTTTCCACAGTAACATGCCGCCCTGGATCGTTCTCTCCAACCGGGCTTTTTCCATGTACAATGTGCGACCGACGCTCCTTTCAACCCCGTGAGGAGAGTCGTGTATGTTTATCATGCCCAGGAACAACTATGACACTGAAGCCGGGATCAAAAAACTCACAGGATTGCCTCGGTTAGTTGTCTCACCTGTAACACCACGGGCTACGCTTTTAAATTGCCCAGATAACTTGAAATCAAAGGGTATCGAAAAGGACAAATTAATAAAAATAAATATCATACACGACGGAGCTCTTTTTGAAGGCCCTAATTAAGATCCGATGCACCAATGCATAATGAGTTTCATCCCTTGTGAAAGAAAGGCAAAATCAGTCATTTACATTCTGTTTCTTCTCTACTTGCAACTTGTGACAGAAATTCTATATTTTAACATGAAACAAAATGTTGCTTAATTTTCCAGAAATTAACGAGTGTGATTCTAACCCATGTAACAACAATTCCATTTGTACGGACCTCATTGGCGATTTCTTGTGCTCCTGCCAGCCGGGATACACTGGGAAACAATGCGATACCGATATTGATGACTGCCAGGACGAACCTTGTTTCAACAATGGCACATGTCAAGACCTTATCAACAACTATACCTGCACATGTGCTCATGGTTACCGAGGATACAACTGTGAGGAAGATATTGATGAATGTGTTTTGCTGCCTTGCTCTAACAACGCCTCGTGTGACAATCTCCCTGGAGGCTATCAGTGCCAATGTGAACCAGGCTACGCCGGGCGATTATGTGATATGGACATCGATGAATGCCTCTCATCTCCATGTCAGAACGGAGCCACTTGCAAAGATAAAATAAATAACTACGAGTGTATCTGCGCAGCAGGTTACCAAGGGAACGACTGCGAAGAGAATATCGATGATTGCGCAAGCGACCCTTGCCAAAACGGGGCCAAATGCCTTGACGGGATAGACAGCTACCGATGCATATGTTCTAAGGGTTTTAACGGGACCGATTGTGAACATAATATTAACGAATGTGCTGTTGCCGACTGCAAGAACAATGCTACTTGCCTGGATCAGGTCGATGGCTTTTACTGCATCTGCGAGAAAGGGTTCACTGGGGTAGCTTGCGAGTTCGACATTGATGAATGTTTCTCTAATCCCTGCAAGAACCAAGGTAGCTGCGTGGATATGATTAATAGTTACCGGTGTGATTGCCGCGATGGATTTGATGGGCTGTACTGCGAAAACAACATCGACGACTGCGCTTCAGGTCCTTGCTCAAACAACGGGTCTTGTCACGACGATGTGGACAACTTTACCTGCATATGCCCGCCAGGTTTCACGGGTAGAATCTGCAATGTGGACATCGACTACTGCGCCTCGATGCCTTGCTTTAACAATGGATCATGCTTTAATGGTGCCAACTCCTTCACTTGCCAGTGCCTGGATGGTTATGATGGAGATCTGTGCCAGATCAATGCGGACGATTGCAAAAATGCCACTTGCTTAAACAATGGTACGTGCATCGACGGCATCAACGAATATGAATGCGCCTGTCCAGCTGGCTTTGTTGGTATCAACTGCGAAATAAACTTTGATAACTGCGAGCACAATCCATGCGTGAACGACGGAACTTGTGTTGATCTAATAAATGACTACCGCTGCACTTGTAAGAAGGGACACACAGGAAAAAACTGTAGCACAAATATCGACGAATGCGCCAGCTCTCTGTGTCGCAACAATGCTACTTGTATCGACAAAGTTGATAACTACACTTGTGCCTGTGTTGACGGATTTAGCGGACAACACTGTGAAATTAACATTGATGACTGCGTGATGAACTCATGTGGTAATCAATCTACTTGCAGGGACGGAATAAACATTTACCACTGCGACTGCGCGCCTGGGTTTTTGGGCGATGACTGTACAGTGGAAATTGATTGGTGCGCGTCTTTCCCTTGTTTCTATGGTGGGACTTGTTATGATCAGGTAAAGTATCAGTATTGAATAGCTTTTCACTATCTTTCGTGAGACTCATTTTCAAACAGACAGCTTTTAACAATTTCGTTTTTATCTAATACAACCATGGTCAAAAGAGATATAGAGGACTCCACAAACCCGCCTTGGACTTTGGTGCAGCACGTGAACCTCTTAGCACATTTTTGGTGTCGGCAGCTTCGATTTTAATAAAAAAAAATCATCATTTAGAAAGTAAGTTAAAAAAAATCTATGTTGTCCTTATTTTTTTTTTTAATTTCCGCCTTAAACTATATAATTCTTTTAAAATGTAACGAATGGCACTTCAAGGGAACAATCAACTTGAACAATTTTAAATCTGATCTCTTTTTTTCATTTATTTTCCTGTATGGTTATCTTCCATACAGCTTCGATAGGTAATCTCGACTTCAAGTTGTTAAATCAGTCAATCGAACTGATTTTTTTTACTCTGCAGATCAATGGCTTCGCTTGTGTCTGCCCTTCTGGATTTACAGGACAGCAGTGCGAAGTTAATATTGACGACTGTAAATCCAATCCGTGTGCAAACAATGGCACATGCTCAGACCTAGTAGCAAACTACACGTGTTCTTGCCCACAAGGTTTTAACGGCCTTTACTGTGAAAACCAAATCGACTACTGTAGAGAAGCTAACTGCAGCCAGAATGGCATCTGCGTCAACTCTCGCACACATTTTTACTGCAGTTGTGGCAGTGGATATTTCGGGAAATACTGTGAACTGGAAATTGACGAGTGTTTAGCACGGCCGTGTTTCAACAACGCAACCTGCCGTGATGCGGTCAACAGCTTCACTTGTTCATGTGTTAATGGGTATACCGGGAGATTCTGTGAGCTCAACATAGACGACTGCGTCAAGAATTCTTGCCAGAATAATGCTGTATGCGTTGACCATATTCTCGGGTATTCCTGTCTGTGTCCCGCGGGCTACAATGGAACTTACTGCCAAAGGGAGATCGACGAATGCGAGTCGAGCCCGTGTACTAACAATGGAACTTGCTTCGATCTAACACCGGGGTACAAGTGCAAATGTCACGGCCAGTATGTTGGCGAGAACTGCGAAAATTTCTTGGATGTCTGCCAGTCAACGCCTTGTCAAAATGGAGGTACATGCAAGTCCGATAACTCTTCAGGGAACTTTAGCTGTTCATGTAAAACCGGTTTTACTGGAATTACTTGCAAGGTGAACATAGATGACTGTGCCTCGGATCCGTGTATGCCAAACTCTTATTGCCATGATCTGGTGAATAGCTACAAATGTGAATGTTACCCTTCTTACTATGGTGACCACTGTGACATCTGTAAGTACCTTTATAATAATTAACGTTCTTCGATAGACAATTAACAGGATTCAATCAGAAATGCTGTGGAGAACATAATTATACGCATGCGGTTAACATAACAGTCACGGAAATCCATAGAAATCTACTATTTATGTAACTTCTAGCAATAGAACACCTTACATTGAACAAAGCATTGGTTAAAGTGATGACAGGATAATTCCACTCCCTTTAGTCTTCATCTTAACATTAAGCTATGAAGTGGAGTACAGTAAAAACCCGCATATAAGAACACCCATTTTTGGGATTCAAGCTTATTGGGCTCTTATATGTCGGGTATTTAATGCAAAATCAGGCTGAAAGTGTTCCTAAGTGTTCTTATTTTTAACTGTAAGGGACATACTAGACTATGATGAAATAAGAGTGGGCAACACAATACTTTAATTAATTAATTCTCAATTATTTCATTTCAATAATTCATGCCATGGTAAGGTTACAGACACTACATGTTTCTTATGTAAAAGGGAAAAGGTTTTATATATAAGAACATTTTTTTGTATTTTTCAGGCTGAATGAGTTCTTATATAAGTGCTCCTTTTTTACCAAATTTCAGCCTGGGTGTTCTTAATCCACATGTTCTTATATGCGGGCTTTTACTGTAGTGGTCAGGTAGTAGGGTAAGCCATTGACTTCTGCTGCCATTAACATGGACTATGTGTTTCAAGGGTTTAATTTAAGACCGGACCTCAAATATTTGACACTCCCTTCAACTTGTCCCACAAAGTGAGAGAACCTACATACCTTTTTACAATCGACACACAGTCGACACTCAGTAATGCACCATCTTGTTCGCGTTTGCCACAAATGGCAATGGCTATGGTTTAGCTAGTTAAGGATCGTTTTCAACAGAAAACAGGTTTGGCAGCCAGATTTTAAATCGACCGACGGTTAACCGAGTCCAAAACGTGTTTTCGTTCTAATGGCGCGACAGTTTGCTTGCATGTTTTGCTTTTCATTGTTTCATCTCCTCTGTAGAAATGTAAATCTCTTATACTGTCGGTTCATATACGTAGATCTAGTTCATATTTGTTGTATTTGCAATAAACCGCTCACAAAATTCAGCCAAACAAACGTAGCATTTGTGTTGCTCGCCTAAAGTTTTCTTTTTTTTCATTTCAGAGATGTCTGAGATTAGTGCTGAGATTGACAAAGTTGTCTTGCAGAGATTTGTAAAGTGTCTTTGTCTAATAAGGTTCCGACAGCAGTCAGTCACATGCATAACACGGGCTTAGTTCAGTCAATATACTTATCAAAACTATCAAACAAAGTATCTACTGTAGTGATCAACGTGTAGCATCCGGCAGGGAATATCTTTTTTTTCTTTTACTTTGTTTTGCAGTTCTTGGCAGCAACTTTGATCTTATTTTCAAACGCAAGACCAAAGATGACATGGTTTTACTATCAGATGGCAAAGGTCTCCCAAACATGAGATTTTTCACAATAGCCCTTTACGTTCGAGCAGATTCCAGGTTCAAGGCAGGAACACTGTTTAGCTATAGTGTTCCAGGGCAACCAGAACACATCATTGTACTCTCCTTTACTGAGTCTCATGTTCTATTAGCGATCAAAGAAGAAATAGTTCGAGCGGGTTTTAAGCTAGCAGACGATCACTGGCATTTCTTGGGAGTTGTGTGGAACGGAATCACTGGAAGTGTATCAGTATACATCGACAGAGAGGAAATAGAAAAAGCAGGAAATGTCAAAACCGACGATACTGTTATCGGAGGTGGATGGATTGTACTTGGCCAGAGGTATCTCGCAGAGGAAAAGACCGCAGCCCTTCCGACAGCATTTGTCGGAACGTTGCATCAAGTGGGCTTTTGGAATGTGCCAGCAACTCCTATTCACATGTGGAACGCGGCCCATAATTGTACATGGCCCATTGCTGGAAGTATGCGAGCATGGAGTACCTTTTTACCAGGAATCAAAGGACAAGTGGAAAAGAGATTTAACACGCAATGCAAAGGTGTATGACATTGTAATAAAAGATATTCGTAATTTATCATTTCGTTTCTCACGATTAAACGATTAGACTATGTGCCAGAGTTTCTTTGAGCAAATAGTCAACTCCCCACAGAAAACAAAAGCGAGTTTTGCTATTGTTTGCATGGTAGCCACTCAAAGTATTTTTATGCCAAATATCATGAATATTTACCCTTTCGGAGCGACGCTCGCGCAATTTTCTTTGGTTGTCCTACTGAAAACAGTAGAACAACCAAAGAAATTTGCGGATTTACATGGGAAAGTATACGGCACAGTGTGCACTAACGATGAATATGATGCAAAAGTAAAAATGCCTTCAGGTCTTTACAAACAAAACAATACAAAAACAATGCCTGACTAAAGTAAAGCGAACAAGGAAACTTTGGCAAATTTAAGCTCAGGTCAGGCAGTAAGCAAGCCTGATAGAGACGAAATTAAGACGCTTATATGGAAAAATAATGAGATTTAGGTCATTGGGACTGGGTATCACAAACAAAAAAAGGAATAAAACTGAGATTTGGACAGACAATAGAAGAAATGGAATTTGGAAACAATGGGCTAGGAGATGTAATTAATCACCCTTTAGAGCTCTCCTATTGGACATTCAATTTTAACCTTTCATTATCTTAGGAGGTTCGATAATAAAAACATAAATGAAAAAAATAAAAATGAAAACAATTTGTAAATAGATAATCTTTATTTAAACACGAATAAATTCGTCAGCTACACAAAACCACGCAATTACAAAAATGCAAAACATTGCACCAAGTCAATTATTCTCTCATTTCCTTTCCTTGTAGCTTTGGACATGTGCACAAGCAACTGTTCTCATTTCCTCCGCTGCGAGTCTCGTCAAGGCCTTTACTTTTGTACTTGTCAAGCTGGATTCTCAGGTTTCGACTGCGACGTCAATATCGACGACTGCAGTTCAAATCCTTGTGCCAATGGAAAGTGTATAGACGGCGTCAACCGTTATGACTGCGAGTGCAACAAAGGGTACTGGGGAACCAACTGCGAAAAGAAGATCATCGATGAAAAAGGTAACATTTTTGTGACTCATGGCAATTAAATAATATAACTACATAACAATATAATTACCATTTATATCGGACATATTTTACCTGAATATTTTACAAATGACCAATACAAACAAATACAAATAAAATCATAAGAATCCCATTTTGCAGGACGTTGGCCGGTTACCGAAATCAAATCCAGCAAGTGGTAAAGGGGAGGATTGAACCCAGGTACAACCTCCTTGCCATATTAGGCCACACCGCCACAACTAACTGTAATCACATGTCGTGTGTGTATAACTTTGTGCACATTTTTCAAGGACAACAGTGTTTTTTGTTAACTTCACAGAGTGCCCGGAATTAAAGAAGCCCAAGAATGGAAAAAAATATTGCCGAAAAGTTGCTGGCCAAATGCGGTGTATCATGTCCTGCCATGAAGGTCACTCTTTTAGTGCCGAGGTAGTAACTTCATTTACGTGCGGGCCTGATACAGAGTGGAAATGGAATGGCATGGCGGATCTAAACGAACTTGTATGCTTAAGTACGTAATAAAACCAAAAAAAAAAAAATACATTTCACTTTCGCTTAGTTACGCTACGTGGTCTCCGCTACGTGGTCTTTTTCGCTGTGGTAAACATGTCAAAGAAAGTCTAACCCGGCCAAATGCGACGACGACCAAAACTAAGGTTCGCAAAAGTGGACAAAACTTAAACCTTGCAAGAACCTTGCAACAGTTAGCTTTTTTTATAGTCTAATGGCTGATTGAGACCCTTCCAATCTGATTTGCTGAGAAAATGCCAAAAGTTCCATGCCTAAAAGAAGCAACGTCACCAAAACAATCAAAATTTAAAATCAAATTTAAAATGTTCTGTATGTAAAAAAATGGATTATTAAACTTATCCTAATTCTTAAACGGATATCTTAATGGCATCTAATAATAGGTGGACCTAGAGAGCAATTAATGTTCCTTTCTTACAATTCGGGATAATATACTCTTTCTGTCACAGGGAATGCTCCACCAAAAGAAATCGAGCAACGCTTCTCAGTCAAGTTTTCTGGTATGCAATGCAAGAACATTCAAAGTCAGGAAGAGTTACGTTCTGCAGTCGACAAGGGAATTAACAACACGCTTTCAACAATCCCGGGATGCCACACTTGCCAATTAAAACAGGTCACTGTTCCCGGGTGTGAATCGAAAGCAAGCAACAGGAAGCGAAAGTCAGTGGATCATGGGATAGAAGTTCTCTTTTCACTGTTGGTCTTTAAAGATAATGAAACGTCTTCATCAGAAGACAATATCGAAGAAAAAAGTGAAGCAGTTCTGTTTCAGATGCAATATGCCGTAGCCGCAGGACAGTTCATGATAAGCTTACATGGAATGAATAGCACTGCCGATAGATCTACATTTCAACATCTCTCCTCCAAGATTACTTGCAGTGTTGGTTCTGTCTCAAGCAATGATGGAAAGGGATGTGGTAAGCATTAGTAATTTCAAATGCTTTCTCTAGGAATATTGATTATATAAAAACGCGCTGACCAAGACAGATTTCCGTCAAGCGAACATCGTATTGCACTGCTATTTGCCATTGTAAGTTAGGAATTTGAACTCGCCAAAACTTGTGAAAGCCTTTAGGTATAAGTGAGTAGTGCAAATTCTTCAGTCACTTTAGCTTTCATACAGTTTATTTCATGATTGACAAAATTAAAACCGTGCGCACCCTAATTTGCAAGTTAAAAGCCAAGTGATAGATTTGCCTGCATGCCCTCATGCAATCTTAAAGGAGCTTTGTCATGGATTTTAACATATTTTTGTGGGATAGCAAAACTTATTACATGCAGGTAAATAAATATAGTGATCTCGGATGTTACTGTGTGGTACATTGACTGCTGCATTCGATTAACACGTGCTTTGACTTCCAACAGTGGCTTGTCCCGTGGGATCGTTCCGTGATCAAAGCAGTTCCGAATGTAAGCCATGTGATAAAGACAGCTACCAAGAAAAGGAAGGCCAGCCCAGCTGTAAAGCATGCGGCAAAGGAAAGACTACCCGTCGTTCTGGAACTGCTCACAGTGAAGACTGCATCAAAGGTAAAATACTATATTTCAAACTGCAAATTATTTATCAATCTCTGTTCTTTGAGCTGCACATGAGTTTTGGCCTGCGTAGCAATCGTTTCAATTTCAATCGCGGGGAGCGAGTGAAGGAAACTGCAAGCTAATGAGTGCGCCTCACTCGCACATTTGACGTTCGCACAGCGCCCTCGGAAAGAAAACGGCTGCTACACAGGCTAAACATGAGTCCAAATATTATGTTACCTGTCGAACGCAGTCGCATTGCTACAGGGGTTATTTTGTCACCTGTCAAAACAATCGCAAAGCTTTTTTTTTTAATTTCATCTAGGTGACATTTCGGACTACGAAATTCAGAAAAAAAAAGATAAATATATATAAGGAAAACATCTCACGGAAGTAGCGTGAGGAGGTATTAAACGATCGAATGTATAGAGGCCAATATGATCAGGTACTAATGTCAAAAAATAACAACGCGGTGCTAATCTACCTAAACGTAACAGGGGTGGCAGAAGTTTGAGTAGACTGGAAAATAGTGACTGTGAATGGTCAAAAACAACAAACATCTTTGACGTGTTGTAGCATAACAACGACAAAATGTTTGAGTGTGCTTAATTGTTTTCTCTTCGGTTCAAAATAGTCACTATCATATCAGAAGACCATACTGTTTACATCATACTAGCAGTTGCTGTACCAATTGTTATTATTGTGGGTGTCGTTTTCTACTGCAGGTATGTACAACTGTATAATGAATCATGCCAGTTTTAATTCTTAACTATAAGATTAAATTCAAATGAATTCAAATTATTTTATGTCACGTAAAATTGTTATCGTTAGGCTGAAAAATCTCTCATTAGACATTTTAGTGTGTAGTTTTCGTCATTTGTATTCTGAATCACCCTAGGGGCTCGCTTAAATACTGCAAGACTCGTAAAAATATACAGTGACACTACGCACAAAATGTCTAATAAGATATATATGTTGGCGTCTCTCTATTGCGTTACATTTTTAATTATTTTAATTATCTTTTCAACATTTAATGAAATACGCATTGCAATTCTCCACGTCACACACAACCCCACCCCTTTTCCCCTTATTCCCGCTTCTTAGCTAGTGATTTTTTTCCACATATCCACCTAGGTTCCGCCATCATTGCTGCCGTGACAAACCAACTTCACTTAAAAAACATCGCATTGGCTGGCAGAACAACAAAGTAGGACAAAGCAGCCCTGGATTCGCAGCTGAATTACCGTTAGAAGAGAGGCGACCTGTGCAAGAGGAGGCACACGTGAGTGATGAAATATCAGAGAAATCGCCGAATGCAGACAGCAGCCACAAGCAAACGCCTGAGACCTCGAATGAAAAGTCAAATCCTCACTTCACAAGGCTGCGTAATGTAATTCATCCAGAGCCGCATTACGAAAAGGCAGTTACTCAGCAACGGTTTTAGATCGTGTCTGTCCGTGCGTTAAAGGCCTGTTAACCCTAACTAACGTCATCTTATGACGCCCGGCCTTTTTTTTTGCTCATTTACTTAAGCCGGTTTGTTAACTTAAAATTCTTTAATGCTTTATTCAGTGTGACAAAAAACACAGTGGACAGGTTTGGAAGTGCATTGCATTTAGAGCATTTCAAAGTCCGTTATATGTTTTGTATTTTAAGTCCTGCTAATAGTATGCGATGAAACGATTTACTCCGTTGCTCTCTGAACATGCTCAAAGGATCATTTATGAAATACTTGGTGCTTTAGTAAGTGTGAGAAAACTACCGTAATTTACAACTTTGTCGCTTTCAAGCATTTTTTTAAAATACGTTCTTTCAGTTAACGATTGTAGCATAATTAGTTGGAGCTTTTTACGATTTTTTTTTAAATATCGAAAACAAGGATTTAAATGTTGATAGAATATATAATAAACAGCTCTATAAGGAGCCGTGCTTTAGAATCGTTGGTTCGAACTCCGGTCCCTGCCCTCTTCTGTTCTTGTTGTATTCCTAGGAAAGATTCTACACCACAGTGCTTCTCTCATTTTTCCCGTTGATACAGCTATTTCGAGAAACGTTGGAAAATAGCACAAAAGTGCACGCGACAAGACGGAAAGGTACTATGGGTAGCAGTATTGATCTACTGCACGTGTTGAATACTAATGAGATTTAATGACATAATATAGCGAATTTGCATATTTTTCTTTCTCTTCCACATGTTGAAACGGGGTACGTTTAGCCACTCTGAATTTTAGAAAGGTTTTCCTAACTCAAAGACATGTGACTGTAAAAGTAAAGCTACAGATACAGGCCTTCTGGGAGGAAAAACAAATTCTCCACTTGCAAAAATACGAAGCTAGTTGTACATTTCATTTAGGCCAATATGCAAAATTCCAGAGAATACCCAGATCACTTTCCTTCTTGTCGCGTACACTTTGTTGCTTGTTTTCTGAAAACCTTTCTCGAAATAGCTGTATAACGGTGTACCGGCGAATGGTTGTTTGCAAAAAAGGAAACAGTTACAAGTATCCTCAGCTATGCTGTGCTGTGCTGCACTGTACTGAGTGTACTGGGCTAGACTCGCATAAGGGGAGTAACCACAACAATTTGGCCTGCCTATGAAGACACTCATAGCGCCTTTACATTGATCGATCTCCTTGAGAAAAATGATTATATTTAAAAATACACGCGCGGCGTTTCGTGGGACAGAAGAAATACGGGAAAAATCAAATTTACTTTTATTGTTGGAAGAGTTTCTGAATTGACTACAAATAACAGAAAGGACTGATCAATAGCGTACATAAAAAAGAAAACTGGATGAATGTATATGTTGTGGTTTAAATTTTTCCTTGGTTTAAAATTTTTCAAACCAGTTTGATTTTTATTTTCCTTTGTTCCAGATTATGATAATCAAGATGAGACAATCAAAAACAAAAATCAAACTGGTTTAAGAAATTTTAAACCAGAGAAAAATTTAAACCACAACATATATGCTCGTTTACTTGAAAATGATCAATCAGCTATCTAATGAGCTAAGCTGCAAATATAAACACTTAACTGATGCTTTTTGCGTGCGCAAACGGGACTGTCCAGTAGCATGTTGAGTGCAATACTACTGAACTACATTGTAAATACCGTAAATCTCTGATAAGCTATCCAGAAAATTAGGGACCCAAATTTCAGACACAAAATATCGCAAAATATCTCAGCACAGGCTTAACTCCTGTAATCGTGAACTTTGTTCGGTTCAAAGGCTCATTTTTACGGCAGCATTATAATGAAAAGGACATCGGTTGTTTTTTTCGCGAAAACAATATGAAAAATTACTATATGCGACCCAAAACAATTCCCTGATTGATCGCCATAGGCACTGGACAAGCTCCATTTAACTCGTTGGTTGTAATTGCACTAAAAATGTTGTTTACACAATTTACGTATAGTAGGGCTATAAGGCAATGTAACAGTGCCACGTGCCGTACCGTTGCCACTTTGTAACGTTTTTGATTAATTTTTGACAACTTTTTTGACATATTTTTCACAACTTTATTATTGCTTCTCTTTTAGCTGGCCAATAAAAATGCGAGAAGTGAGAGGGCGTTGACAACTGTCGTAGAGTGAACGTGGAACTCGACAACTCCGCCTCTCACAGTTCTTGCACTTTTATTGGCCAGTTCAAACGAAAGCCATTAGAAAGTTGTGAAAAAATGATGTCAAAAAGTTTTCAAAAATCAAAATCAAAAACTTTATCAATGGCAACGGTACGGCGCGCAGCATTGTAACTAACCTCGATGGAAATAAGAAGCGTTCAATGAGAAGGAAATATGTCCGTCACCGTAAGTAGTAATAAACGGCACGCAATGCATGCAGAAGCGATGGCGTTTCACAAGGGGTCTTTAATAATTATCAGGACATTTTTCAAAAAATTAAGGTAAATAAGAGTAGCTGACAACTTCTGTGCTGAGTGATTGTTCAACAAAAGTTGCGTTATCTTGGCGTGACATCCGATACACGAAATACGATGCAAGGTCAAATGCTGTCTTGAAATTGCTTACTTCTTTTGTTTCAAAAGAATGGAAAGATTTCTGTTTACTAAATCTTATAGAACGCATCAAATATAATTTGTCTCCTTCGTTTATACTTTACATTAGTCTTTTCTAACTGCCCAGGAGTATTTTGCTTTGAGTTCTACGCGACGATTTCTTGTTGAGTTGACTTGATTTCTTTTCTCAGTCCTATTCGGTTCTAGAAAGGTCTAGAAAGATCGGTCGATCGCGCGCAACAGATCCCGTCCACTCGCACGACAACATTAAGAGATGACATTACCTCATCGCTTAAAAATGAGAAGTTTTGTTACATTTCTTATCATTTCTCTGAATAACAAAGAAAAATATCAGTGCACAAGAATGGTCCATACTTCAAATCATGTTCATCTGTTTCTATTTCTTTATTTGAAATTGAACACCCCTTTACACATTCAGTAAGGCACTCAACAGATTTAGCTAGTATAATAGCGAATACGAAATCATTTTCATACATGTTATCAAAAATAAAATTACCAGTTATGACCATCATGGTTGTTCTATGTTCCTTGTTCAAAGCTTTTATTGCATTGATTGGAAAACAGACATGCAGATTATAAGAATAAAGAAACTGGTCAGCAAGAAGGAACTTCTTGTCTTTAAAAGTTGAACCAGTGAGACGGTTATATACACCTGATTGAAGAAACGTTGATCCTGGAAAGCACAAACCATGAACGATGCGACCCAAATGTGTAATGGGAAATTGGAAAAATTAATCGTCGTCTGTGACATAATAAACACAACAATAAGGCAGGTTGCATAAATCATGTTTTTAAGGCTCTCAAAGAAAGAAAATATCTTAATTATCAGTAAAAGGAATATTAATAAGCTAACCAATGCTGTCTACCCAGAATCCCTTTCGGTCTTATCGTTCATGGTTTATGCTTTTCACAGGGTCAACGTTTCTTCAATTAGGTATATGCGTATATCTCATTTCCCTATACTATAAACGGGGAGAAGGGGTGTGAAGTGGTGGCTAAGCTTTTACGTGGAATTCGACAAACTGCATTGCGGTTCTGGATACAGAGCGTGCACAAATGCACAGAAATAGCTGCTAAGTTAAACATTCCTTGTGACTAATCTTCCCACTTTACTACGCAGGGAAGCAAGCTACTGGAAACTGCGACTGCAAAACTGCGAATTTCGCTTAAACAAGTTAAGCAAAAACAAACTATAGAGCCCAATCAATAGAGTGTCTTTTGGGAATAACATGTTCTGTTCAAACAATTTTGGAAATTTTAAATTGTTGTTTAATTCGCCCCAAGTTTTCAAGACTGCCGAAGTTTTGACCCAAAATTCAAAGTTTTGGAAAGTGCCAAGTATGCTCGGGAGAAGGACTAAAAGGTTAGTATAATAACGAGCTTTGATGCACGGTTTAGATAATGGACCGTTTTCATTGTTTCCGTCGTCGAGAAACAATCACATGAAAACCACAAAACGAGAACTCGAGATAGAAAAAAAAAGTTTCTATAGATTTTATGAAGGACATATAAATTGTCATACTTCTTTCAGGACTTAAACAGATTTTCCTCGTCGCTTTCGGGCTTCAACGCTTACGAACTAAACATAAGTGTTGATGTCATTCTTAGTGACAGGATTATTGTCAGCATTTCGCCACTTCGTATCCAGGCACCGCTATTGGGACTAAGGGATATGCCCACCCGCTTTTCCTTCGACTACTCCACGATGATGGTGTACAAAACATGAAACTATAAAATGGTTTCCACGATCAACATACAAACTAACCAACTAACAACTTCAGTGCGTACAAAGCCTGTAAGATAATTGCTATTATTACCAAAGTAGTATATGTTACCTACAATAGCACCTGTAGTTGTTCTCAAATGAATCACTCAAGATGTCGAATGAAGAGTAAAAAAGCACCTTTCTATGCAATCTACACCTCAGACTGACTAAAACATAGTCTTTCGTTCTCATATTCAGATATCCCTTGTTCATCACCTTGCGGCAGATAGTTCATGTTGTTAAAACCAAGACTTTCAGTTCCACGGCAAGTTGGTTCATTATGTCCCAAATCGTCATCCAGCGGGTGAGTCGGTCCATCAGGATGACATCTTATGTGAAAAAAAAAAAAAAAAAATTAATTTCTATAGCTCACGAAAACTTTTTTGACTTTGTGAGAATAACTGCAATCATAGATTTTCCCTCTCTACCCTTGTTCAATGTTGCCCAAGAGTAGAGGGTGTACTGAGCTGACCAGGTTAACTCTCGGTCAGACACGCAAATTAATACACCCAACATGATATAAGTCAGGGGAGGGAGGGAGTTGATGGAAACCCTAGCCCTAAGGTTTTCGCTCTCTTATGGCAGAACAGAGGAATTACATCAAGTAGAAAGTCCTTAGCTTGATCTACAAAATGACACAATCAGTAATATCTGTGCAGAGTATGACGTCATAAAACTTAATTAGGTCCGCCACTATTTTCTTAAAAAGACAAACAATTATGGAAATGAATACAAAGTCAAGCCTAATTGCTAATGAAATGTAAAAAAAAAAAAGAACTAATATGTCAAAACGACCGATTTTTGGCCGAACCTACTTGTGATTATGCGGTTGCCATTACAATGTAAAAATTGATGGACACATATTTGACAAATTAACATTTCCTCGAGGGATGAATGAACAGTTCCTTAGCATCATAGCTTAAATCCCGCCAACCACCCCTCCCCCACCCCCCCCCCCCCCCCCCTCCCATTTGTCCACCTTTCCCTTGTACGTGCTGGGGTTAAGCAACATTGACTTGGGGCGCGGGAATTTGTCAACTATAAGCTGAAAATGTTGAACTAACACCAATCAAACAAATGTAATTTTCCGAAAACAAATTTGTCAACAAGCTCAAAAACAACTTATAAAATAAGTGAAAAATATCACAAAGGTAGAAGTATGTAAAGATTAATAATGATAATTCATATTGATACTAATGCAAGCCTAGTTAATTTTCCTGTCAAACTTAACACTATTGTACTTATAATAAAGAACTTACACACAACGTTTCCGCACACAAAAGATGGTGATACCAATCAAAGCAATAAATATGAGGGCTCCCGATCCAATGGCTGAATATAGAATCGGCTTGGAGATACCCTGTTTTTCAGTGTTGGATGGGCTGGGATTTGCTGAGAGGAATTAACAAAATAGCATACAAAATGAGTAGACCGTAGCAGGTGGCAGGACCTGATTCAAAATGAAACAAAGAAGCAAAACTATCATGTTTTTTTAAGTGACCTTGACAGTTTTCTCGCCACTTTGATGCCGTTTGTCCAAAAGTCGTTGTCCCAGAAGGACATGATAAACAGGACGCCTGGGCCTCTTGATCCTGGTATTGGTCCACTGGACACCCCTGGCAACCACCCATGCCAAAGAAATAACCAACTGGGCAGTTTACTGATAGAAAAGTAGAGAATACGAAGAAAAAATGACGTTAATAACGGAGATCTAATTAAAGTGGCTTATAGCTCCCGGTGAATAATTCCAGATTCCTTTGCGCGAGGAAGCTAGAATATTTCGATCCCCTCCCCTCCCCAAAAAGGATGAAAGTCCATTACAAGTACAGGTTACTCCGAGCATTATTCGCCCGGGTTGCTTAATTATGTTGACGAAACTCATCTATACACCTGGCTTTTTGGCCAAAAACACGACATAATGATATGAACCTGGCCATGTCTTGAACCCGGACATTTTATCCTAAGAAAAGATACAATTTTGTTGCCGTTTGGTAAAACCAGAAACTAATAAGGGGTTGAAACGTGTAACGTGCGCTCACAGCGTTTGAATATTCAGTTTTGCTTCGTTCAATATTTGGAAACACAAATATTTTGTACGCGAATACTTTATACACGTAACAACACACCTAACAGCATTTTTGGTTTTGTTTTGAGCTACTTGAATTCCGACCTAAAACGCCGTGAATTACCCACAGAAACTAAATCGCAATTTTGATTGCCTGATTTTTTCTCTCGTGATTTTCCAAATATGGTAATTTTTCCTTTTACGTGAGATCTTAGCAAGGCATTTCCATCATTTCACGCAAACTACATGAGGATTGTTTTGAGCCAAATGCAGAGGTCAAGTTAACCGCGATAACAAATTTTACACACAATTTCCATAGTCATATATATATTTTTTTCTTGGTCACTTAAATTGTTTTGTTTTTAATATCGCAAATAACACGAGTAACAAACTCCTTACCACATTTTGTCCCTCTTTGAACTTGTCCGTTATCACAAACAAGACTGATAAGTCGAAATACGGGTAGTTTTGATGAGTCATATTCTATAACAACTCCGCTGATGTTCAGATCTAGGTCTGTTTCGTTCAAGGCCTCGAGCATGTTATTTGATATTTGAAGAGCGGTCTGGTTGAGATTAACCAAGGAGGCATTGCTCGGTAGTGGAACTTTTAAAGCAAAATACACCGTAAGGGGAATTTTGGAAGTTTGCTTGTCATTGGCTGCATCCCTTCTCCGACGTGCTTCTGTTTGGTTTTCACCACATACAACCCTCACGTTATTTATCGTACATTGCCCATTACAGCCTCCAGCCATACCAAACGGTGAATTCTTAAAAAGTTCGATAAAGTTAGCAGCGATCACTTCGTTCACGTCTTCTCCACCGCATTGGCCAACTAGATAATGGAGATCTCCATTCACCACGGCATTTTTTGGTTTGTGCGTTTCTGTAAAACACCAATATATAACTGCTGTTAAATAACTAGGAAAAGGAGAAGGTGGTGGGGATGGAGGTAATTAATTAGAAATTAAGTAGCACGAGATCGTAGCGCTATTGAGACCTGGATTTTTCGTTTTTGTTTTCACGACCGCGTAAATAAGGATTTTTCAACTTGTCTCGCAACAAATTTCAGTACTGCAAGTTGCACCAACGTGTTGCACAAAGTAGAACCGACAATTTTTTACAACTTGCAACAATGAAATTTGTTGCAAGACAAGTTGAACACGCGGTGGTATTACAGGCAACAAATCGTTCAACTTGCACTGCAACAATGTTGCGAGACAACTTGAACAAAAATGTTGCTCGTATTACCGGGCCTTAACGTACTGAAAGTCATGTGAAAATTAACGATATGCATGCAAACTCTCAGTTAGCCTGTAGACGCAGAGGGATTTCCGCCTTAAGTTTCTCACGGAGAATTTTCACTAGCTAAATCCGACGTGCGTCCATTACAAGCCCAAATGTTGATATAAAAGGCCATTTCCGAGTTGATTTTTGCCTCAATTCAAATCGAGTCCTCGTGCGAAATCATTCAAATGAAAATGACTTTGATTTGCATGAAAATGGACGTGAAGGTGGAACACATTTTCATATGAATGGTTTAGCACGTAGACTCGTTTTGAAACAGAGGCAAACGGTAACTCGGAAATGGCCTATTATTCTCCTTGTAAATAATAGCAAAACACTGTAAAATCTCGGTTTGATCCTTTTGCAATGGCGGGCATGCTCGTCTCTAGAGCGGGACGCGATCCTTCTGGCCAGCATAAAAAAAATATATATTCCCTGTCTAGCAAGCCTTCCCGCGCGTGCGAAGTGCCATGTGTCCCGCGTGAGCGAATATTCTGGTCGCGTGAAAATTGGGCGAGTTAAAAAACGGAAAAGGAGAGAGAGAGAGGTAACGAGGGAACGTTTGAAGGCAAACCTCACGATTCTGAAAAACGACCAAGGATTCTACACGTGTGAGTTCATTCAAAGGTTGACAACTTGTCAATGGTGCTATCTTTCGGCAAGTCACGCAACAACATCATTTAAGTGTCATCACTTTTACTGTAAGCTTAAAATCAATTCAAAACAGAACAATTTGTCGAGTGCTGAATTTACTAAGAGTGCTCCTATTTCTTTCGGCCATAAACTCGCTGAAAGAAATCACAAAAGCACATTCTACAGTTTGTCTGGAACTTTTAAATAATTAGTCGAATTTTTGGCTTAAAGAGCAGGTTTTCATGTGGTTGAAGTATTACCATTTAGCAGTTTAACGGCTGTTTTATTATCTTTCGGCGAAAAAAAATATTTATAACAGTTTATAATAGCGTCCACAATTTGCTGTCAGCGAAAGCAAATTGGCTCGCTTTTGCCAAAAAAAAATTCCAAAAAAAAAAAGGTCGCTGACTTCTTTCACGTAAAAATAAGTAAAACGACTCGTAAAATGAATAAATAAATAAATAAATAAATAAATAGATAAATAAATAAATAAATAAATAAATAAATAAATAAATAAATAAATAAATAAATAAATAAATAAATAAATAAATAAATAAATAAATAAAATAAATTAATAAATGGGAATTTGCAGTGGCACTTCCACAGAGTGGCTCTTCGTATACTGTTCCCGATCGATTTGGAATTGGAAATGTAATTTGAAGTTTCCAAATAACGCTAGCCTGTTCTTTTTTTCTTCGCACCCACAGCTGAAGAAGTTTAAAAGCTGTTGCGAAATCCATCAGGCAACTTATACACTTTCCCAAAATGATGGCATAATTATATCCTACGTTAGTCCATCTTCAGAGTACAAGCGAATTTCCGTGAGCTCAGATCTAATAATAATAATAATAAAAAAACGCTTAGTTTGTCGAAGCTAGCACTATTCAAACAATTGCTGGTTTGCACTGTCACGCCACAAAAAAGTAAATCCAAAACTATTGAGTAAAAAAAACTCAAGAATATTATAGGATTTAGAATATTACCAGTTATTCTGTTTGTTCAAGTCCCGGGTTTGTACGGTATTCCGAACTCGAGTTATCCGTCAAAATGTTCCACACAAATTTACAGAGCTCTGTATGGAAACGCCATGTTGGTGTGGGCACCAACATGGCGGCCGGAAATCAATGAAAACATCTGGAATTCACTTCTTCTATAAAAGGCAGTTATATCACTCTCATGAACAAGTAAGCATTCACATAAACACTTCTCACAAAACCTCAACTGTTCAGATTGTTAAAACTCGTATGATATGGTGTTACTTTGAAGCATGCGTGACAGCCTTCTGGCGGCCATCTTGATGTCGTGTGGCGTGAAATTCCGAAATTCAAAATGGTCTATCTTAAGGTGGCTGGTATCGGTTTCCAGCATTTTCAAGCATTTTTCAGCTCTTACACTTTTGACGGGTCTGTACTAGAAATCTTTATCAGTTGATGCTACAATAATGGTATCAAATAAATGCCCAATGATTGATGAATATGTTCTGGTCATTTTCTTGACGTCACTGGTTACCATAGTAACAGGATAACCTGTTAAAAACACCCTTAATTTTAGCTTTAAGTGCTTATAACTCAAAAACGAGCTCGATGACCCCCATTTTTTATTGTTGAGTTATAATTAGCATGTAAAGACACAACTCTTTGTAAAGTTAAAAAAATTTCTACGAAGCGGTTTCAGAGCCACCTTAAATTTTTAAAAATTTAAGGTGGCTCTGAAACTGCTTCGTAGAAATTTTTTTAACTTTGCAGAAAGTTGTATCTTAACATGCTAATCAATGTTCAATAATAAAAATTGGGGGTCATCGAGCTCGTTTTTGAGCGAACGGGTTTTTCAGAATCGTGGGGCTTGCCTGAAGGGTTCCCTCGCTCCCCGTCCCCGTCCTCGTCCCCCTCCATGCTCCTTTCTCTTTTTTGATCTCGCCCCAATTTTCGTGCGACCACAATATCGTTTCGCACGCGACACTTAGTACTTCGATCTCAGAGGAACGCTTGCTATGCAGGCTAAAGAAAATAACATAGAGATTATTTTGGTGCTGACCAATAGGGTCGCGGGCCTTCGAGGACAATAGCCCTCGTTCGGGATTAGATATATATATATTTTTTTTAAGGTGAAGATTTCAATACACTCCTGACAAGAAGAGTCCCAAAAAGGAAACAAAGGAAACAGTCGCATAATACGTGTAGGTCTGGTTATTTATAGGATTGTCATTACTTACTTGAGCAGTCGGGAAGAGCAGGCGATTTCTTCCCTGGTACTTTAGCATTCTTCCATGTTCCGTCAGGGGTACAGTAGTACACTGGATGTGGCTCAATGGCGAACCCGAAACCTTCATTACAGTGCACGGTGCAGAACATCCCAGTTAACCACGTCTCGCATGCCTTGGCACCATTCACAGGTGGTGGTAAATTGGGACATGTGTAATCTTCACAAAGAGAAAGGCGAATAAAAATTGATAGCAAATTTGTCTTTTAATTAGCTACCCCAGCCTTACACAACCACATGCAAAAATACTGCCCATATTGTAATTCGGGACTCCTGAATGTCAAGCCCGGTTTTTTAATAACTATTAGGTCACCACGCCTTCTCCAAAGAAGCAAAGAGTGTCGGAGTCAAAACGTTTTCCGATGAAGTGCCAGTTACAGATGACCTCCTAAAGTGATCACTGACGACAAGAACATGACCGCTTGGTACGTTTACTTTATAGTAGTAGCTAGGCTTGACGTCACAACACCGCTTGAATCTATAACCACATGATTTATTTATTTATTTATTTATTTATTTATTTATTTATTTATTTATTTATTTATTTTTATTTATTTATTTTTTTTTTTTTTGCCAAGCAAACTACCGTTCAGCAACCTTTATTTACATACCAATTATTATAACCTGGAACTTGCATTTAGCTGTATTCCCTGCTTTATCTGACGCCGTATAAGTTATGTTGTGTTCTCCCCATGTGAACTCGCTTCCATTTGGTCTGCTTGTTGTAAATAAGTAAATACCGACATTGTCTGTGACAGTGACTCCAGGTAGCAAAACTTTATTCATCTTCCTTTTTGAAGTAATGTGAACATCAGCAGGACAAGAAGCGATCCTAGGCGGCTCAAGATCTATTTGAATACAAAGAAGGATTATCATTAAGACGTTAAAGGGAATTAGTAAAGGACAAAATATGTTAATTAATTACAAATCAGACGCCTTTCGACAGGCGTCCAATTGGCATCCACAGCGAAAAAACAAGCAATATACCAGCTGTGAAATTCTCTTATTCTCTTATCACCTGATACTTAACCGATGAGGCCCTAGGCCGAGTTGGCTAAAATCAGACGATATCCTGCATGATTGGCCAGGACAATAATTTTATCATGCAGCAAAATTGGCAACGAAGGAAACTGATTTTGCTTGAGAAAAACTGTGGTTATGCAGCGCTTTGCAAGACTTCAGTCGGAAGTTGACGACCTACGTATATCGCGGGTTAGTATATACCACAGAATTGAATAGTGCTTTCCGCGAGCGCGGTTAATTCGGAGGTGATTGGCAAAGTACTATTGATCGTTTGCAACCACGTGACAAGGCGGCCATGTTGGTGGTCAAAACAATAAAAAAACTTTTTCGCAGAATTTGCATGACAAAAAAGTTAAGTTCCCAGCGGAGAAAAACGCTTTGTTCTTGTCCCCCAGCATGGCTGCTGTGACGTAAGTTGCAAGCCAGCAATTCACCTCCAAGCAGCTGGAGAGGAACAAAATGGCTTGGCGCGTCGCTTTGGGTACCGAAAGTAAATGTGTTGGTCCGCTAGTTATTCAACATGTGTGGTATATACTAAAACAATTATTCTCTTCAGTGCTGGTGATAGTGGTGGGTATTTACTTCACCGCTTTGCGGCTTGGTAAATATCCACTACTATTCACCTCAACTTCGGTGAATATTTGTTAAATGTCAGTTATGTACCGATGACAGAAACAATGACTGTCTTACCACATATGGGCATCGCGCGAACTTGCTGAAAAATTCGCGGGGGAAAAAATCATATTCCGACAATAAGGAATGGGGAAAATTAAAAACAATGTTATTTAAATTAAACGGAAATCAGTTACGCAAAGTTGTGTTTGAAGTTTTCAACGATGAGCTAAAAAAGCTGTCGAATAAAGAATCACGAAAATGTCACTAGGGATAAATATAATATTAAAAAAAAAAACGAAAACATCACTTACGTCATTAACATTAAGGTAAAAAGCAATACGTGCCTTTGACATGAATAGAAAATGTACAGCTTCTACTAAGACCAGCTGAGTCGGTGGCTTTGTATGTGATGTACTTTTTACCAACATTCAACTTTTGTGGTGGCCGCAAACCGCTGAGGCTCAGGGGCTCGTTAGAGTTGTCGGTGGGGTCTGGTGTCTGCCACGTCACTATTGCATATGGCCGTCTAGTTTCTGTGGGGACCTCCATATCAGGGGGACATCGAATACTAGGAGGCTGGACATCTGTTGGGTAAGTACAATGAGTGAGGGAATTCAAAAGGTTTAGTCCATGCTTTCATCTGACGCCATCTAAATTCTAAAATCCAAACTGTGAATCCTACAAAACTATGACTTTCACGTATTCTAGGGATAAAGAACATAAAACACTGTGCAAATTTTGGTTCTGACGTAGCGCTTCTTTTAGGAGATAAATCATTTTGGAATTTGCATGTCCCTTATGAACGCGTTTCTTATTGCAAAGTTTCGAAGAAGATGAGGATGAGGATGTACATTGCGTACCTCTACAGATCGTCTTTGTAATATCTGCACTCCATAATCCACTATCAAGGCACGATACGTTCCTTGCGCCTTCCAGTCGATAACCAACCGTAATATTGCATTTGAAAAAGCACTCTGTTAGATAATGTACACCAGATGGTATCTTGCAGGTACTTGGGGAAACCACTCCATGGGACGGCGTTGTAATGCTTAGGCACTTGACAACTGAAAGAAAGGTAAACAGATTTTAAAGAAATAGGTCAAGAGCAGTGTTTGAAGCATCGAAATAGGAGAATAATGGTGCAATACAATGTTTTTTTCAAACAAAACCTATAAGTCAAGACTTGCCCTATAATGTAAGAGAAACTTACAGTGATACTTTGAAGAACCCTTTCCTAATATCCTTTTTAATTACTTTAGATGTCAGAGAACTTCTTTGTTTAAAAGGAGTGGGTCGTGCGTCTTGATATTGACCACTTATAACATACGAGAACACAACTGAACAGTGACCATGCAATAAAGTACTTTTCTATTAATGAACAGTACTACAAGGAATTCAAATGTTACATAGGGAAATGTGGAGAATGCAAAAAGCTGCTATGCTGAGTTGCTTACTGTTGCATTTGGTCGTGTTGCCTGACCATGTTCCATCTGCTTTACATGTACGCAGGCGAGGCCCAACCATTCGGTATCCTCTATTACATAAGAGAAAAGCCTGGGACCCAAATGACGAACCACATGAGAGAGAAGTTATGGCTCCATGTATTGGTGGTTGGAGAACAGTGCAAGATTTTTCTGGGAATAAGTTTACAAAGAGCACATTAATGTCATGGTTATCTAAACTTCGTTATAGTTTTCTTGTGACACGGTTAAGGCCTGAATGAAAGGGGCGGGGATGTTCGTCCTTCTCTTCGGGGTGTAAATTACGGATTTTTATCTCACTTAGGGCGTTCCGGACAAGACGCCACAAAATCATATTCATTGCTGGCGGTTAAGACCGATAGGGATGGAAAATGATATATTTTGGGAGTCAAGAAAAGCTTAACGCCTAGAACAGTCACCTTCAGGGGTTTACTAACCATCACTTTCAAGTAAGTCCAATGATATCATTCTTTACTTCTTCGTGATTATTTATTAAAAACGGAGAGATCAAGAATGACATACTTGCTACTTGCACTATAAAAGTGCAGTTAGCCAGGTTTCCACTGCTGTCTGTCGCTGAATACAATATATTGTAGAGACCAATACTTAAGTTGACAGGAGGCCGAATGGCGGGGTAGCTGATAGACACGTGACCAGAGTTGTCGGTAGTAACTGGTTCATTCCACGTGAGTAATGCACTGGACGAGCATTCAGAAGCATAGAACACCATATTATTAGGACATGTGTTGTTGAAGGAAGGAGGAGTATTGTCTGCAAACGATGGAAATAATTACAACTTGTCAAAGATGCTAAAATGACTTTATGCAACTAAAAATAATGAATAGTGCAATTTTTGCGACGTGCAAAACTACCAATGTTTGTGGTGTACAAACTAAGTTGAAAAAACCAAAGTAGCGATGGAGGTAATAAACAATGAACCGGATAGTATATGGGATATGGAACCAGGGCTATTCTCTTAGAAACGCTGACTTCAATCTGCCTCGTTTCTCTTCAGTCCGTTATGGAAAACACTCCATTAGATACCTTGGTCCTTACCTTTGGTCAAAACTGAGCGCAATTGACAAAAATAGACTGACCGTCGGTAACTTTAGAAAGAATATTAGAAACAAAGACCTCAGTGCTCTAATCGAGGATGGGTGTTCAAACTGTCTCATATGCACTTCTTAATTCTTAAACTACTTACTTAAATATCAATTTTTATTCCTCTCTTGTATTATATTGTATTCGTAATTTTAGAAACAGTTTTTTAAATTATTCATTCTTATTTATCCATCCTAATTCTTAACATAGTAAATTATCGCTTTTAATATAGTAAATTATCGTACACTGTAAATTTTAATATATTCTAAAGTAGCCTAGTGTACCCAATTAATTCTTAATTCGTATTCTTAACTGTATATTTTAAATCTTAATATATTGTAACGTAGTAGTGTCCCCAATTAGCTTCTGTAAGCTAAATACCTACCCTGACACTTAAATAAAGTTCTTATTATTATTATAATATCAACGAGGAGAAAGACTGTGGTTGCGACTGGTCACGTGATTCCCTGTGACAAAAACCTTTTCCGTCGGGGTGGAGTAAGCGAAAAATTTTGCTCATTTCAACTGGAGCGAAAGAAATGGCGATCGCTAACCACATACGGACAACAGAGCAGATTGTGCACCATCCTTTGAAAGTGTTCGGTCCCAAAACGAATATATATTTATCCAGCGTGTTGAAATACACTCAGATTTGAATTCCAGCCGTTTGATTTTTTCTAAGAAGTAAACATGTCGCCTAAACTTACACATGTCTTTCGCTGAATAAAAGTATGTGTTTTATTTACCATTTTGTAAAAAAAAAAGGAATTCTTGACCATGCCAACAATATATGTGTCTAAATGCTGATAAACCTTTATAAATCTAAGGCAGATGCCGTGTGACAGTGATATTGTATGTTTTACACCCACGATACATCATTAAGAAGAAAATAAATTACCTCCGAATTTAAAGAGTTGAAAACATACTGACTCACTTGTTTCTACTCGATTCGGTGCGTGATGGTTTGTATGTACTAACCGTTGAAACATTTGTGCTCGAATCGGCTTTCGAATTTCTATGTGAACGAAACTATTCTATTCTTTGCAGATGCCAATTGTCTTGTAGCATTCTTGATCAGTAAACACCTTGGTCTTTTACGTAGGATTAAGTATTATTTGCCTTATGATGCCCGGTTACTTTTTTATAACAGCTTAGTGTTACCTATTTTTGATTATGCTGATTTAGTCTGGGGAGACAAGGACAATATCTCACTAATGAATGAATTGCAAATTCTGCAAAACAAAGCAGCTAAGTTGATACTAGATAGACCACCTTACTCCTCATCCACTGATGCATTAACAATCTTGAGATGGCCGAATCTCGAAGAACGTAGGAAATGTCATCGATGTATATATGCATACAAGTGTATTAATGGCCAACTTAATCATTCTTTGGACATTGTAAAAAAGAGTGATATGCACTCCTACAATACTCGCAATAAAGATACTATAAAGCTCCCCAAAATAAAATACAATTGGGGAAAACATCGTTCGCGGTACCACTGTTTCAAAGACTTTAATGAGTTAGAGAGAACTGTAAGAAACTCAGCAAGTTTGCCAATTTTTAAGAAGTGTCTTTTTTCTGCTTTTTATAATTAAGTATTTTAATCCTTGTAGTGTATCTAATTTTATTGTAAATATTGATTCGGTTTTAAGCTCTAATTTATAGATTTTTTTTATTTGTATTATTGTATAATATATATCTAGTGTTAGGACCTTCATGTAAACCACTTCTAGTGATGGAGTTTCCTAATAAAAGATTGTTATTATTATTACGACTTCGAAACCCAATGAAGCGGACAGATTTACTTTACTTGGCCAAGGATTTTAAATCAACCAGGTTTGTCACAGCAACAATCAAAGTACTCTTCCACCTCACCCTCCTAACAGAATCCTTTACTACCCAGATTTTGGGTGGTCACATAACCAGCCGCAACCAGGGTCTCTCTCCTGGACGACATCGGAGGAAAAGGAGAGGCATTCTGTGTATGAGGTTGACAAGGAACGACAGACTCGACATTTTTCAACTGACGTAACATACGCGACGTTGCTTTATATGATTTGTTAAACCATGCACAAATGCACTGGAAAAATCTTTTCCTTCCCTTAGCTATGTCCTCTATTTTCACCCAAGTGATTTTTAGATCAAGGCTGGCCGATTGCTCGTTTTGAGGGAGAAAATTAGACAATACAAAGACTTAAGAAAATAAGTGAAAACTCATCCAAACAAGGCCTGAAAAGAAGGGTGATTCTTCCAGATGACTATTCATAAACGTCAGAGTGCAAATGTTCTGGAAACTGCCAAAGAGCAGGTAAAAGAAAAACGAATCCTACAATTATTAGTATTACCTCTGCAACGCGTGTCGTTCGACCCAGTCCACTGTCTGTCGTTACCACACACTCGTGCAGACGTTCCCTGGAGGACGTATCCGGGTCTTTGGCAGGTAAATCGACATGTCTGGCTATAACTGCTACCCACTAGGCATGAGGAAGGAAAAATGGCACCGAAAGAAGGAGGAGCTAGTGGACCACAGGTGATGACTAAACAGGCAAACAAAGAAACATAAGTTGGCGGACACTTAAGTTTTGTAGAATTTATAATAAGTCCATTCCTCAAAGAAAGAGGCTTGAAATTTATGCAGTGTATTCTTGAGTCATGTGTAACGTTAGGTTTTCTGGAATTAATGTTTGGTTATTCCTTTCTTCTGAGAAGGGGCTGCTGTTTCTGATGTGATTTTTCTACGTTGTTGTTTACAGTTTGAAATAGAGAAGGGATAGATATAAGCAGATAGAAAGTTCATTCGTTTCCAATGTAGAAACTTAAGCATCATGTTTAATTTCGAAAAATAAGTTTCGGATGTAAATTATTGTCAGTTTTATTGTCAGTTATTTCTAACCTTGACAATAAGACATTTCTCCACTCCATGTCCCATTTTCCTTGCAACGCCTAATTGGTGAACCTATCAGATAGTGGCCAACGTTGCAAGAAAAACTGCAATGTGTATCATATGGTTCGGATACGATGTTTTTACAGCCGGTCTTAACTCCATTGGTTGGAATAGTAAGAGACGGACATGTTATAGCTACGGATAAAAGAAAAAAAAATAGTTTAAATTACTATACCTAGTAGGAAAAAAAGCATTTTCACAGACGTTCTTTCCATCTATCGTTTGTCCAATGCAAACACTTAGTCGGGAAGAAGAGAATGATAAATAATGTATTAGTCTGTCTTTATAGCTCGCTAGCTGATCATAGCAAAACAGGAGTGGCTGCTCATATCCATTTTAAAAGTTAGGAAAAGACAGTAACGGCGAGAGCTCAGGCCTCGCGAGTGCACAACGCAAAGGTCCTGAACAGGCTCAGACTCGGACCTTTTAACTTCCAGTCCAATTGATTGACCCTTAGGCCACTGCACCTCTCAAAATCAATATAAATGTAATTAATTTAATATGGAAACATGTTATCGTGGGCAGTGTATTTGGCCTCTGAAAGTTGATTGCCAAGAACATTTTTTTTTTCTCAGTTATCCGGCTGTACATAATTCCGCTCGCATTAATCTATCGTGGCTTTCTATCATATACCTTGACATTTAGGCAAAGGGTTGTCCCAGAATCCTGTGAGTCCGTTACCAGGGGCAATACATGTGACTGTTGACGAGCCATTCAAACGATAACCAATCGAACAAGAAAAGTTACATTTTGAGCCATAATGATTACCACAGCTGCCCATGCGCAGGGAACCTCTTGGATCTACCACCAGTGATGTACAGTTGATAACTGATGAGAAAAAAAAATAATTGTAATAATAATAATAATAATAATAATAATAATAATAATAATAATAATAATAATAATAATAATAATAATAATAATAATAATAATAATAATAATAAAATGATAATAATAGCTGAAATATTTTATTTATCATCAAATGTTGATGGTTTGCACCTCATTGGGTTAGACGAACTTGAACGCCTGCTAATCTACTGGAATCCCTTTGGGTGTGTGTGTGTGTCCTCTGCACGCTAGCGAAACGTTTTCATGATTTTTTTGTTTGTTTGTCGTCTCCGTTGTCTTGGATGACTTCACAATATTCGCAGGTTACCAAACACGGCCTCGCGGAGAAAAAATAAACAAAATGGCGGGTCTTTATATGAAAGTTAGTAGAGTTGTGCGCCTCAATAATTGAAGAAACTTTTCTTTAACATGTCGGAGTGGTGTAAGATCTTTAGTGTGGGCAGTGAACAAGTTCGGACAACAGAATTCTGTTGATAACAATCACGAAATGGTCACATCGGTAGCGATAATATTCCCTTGAGAAAACGTCAGCAAAACAAGCTTTAACATCATGGCACTGGAAGCAGCTCTCGGAAGACCTCCCTACCTTTCGAGAGAGCAATAGAGCAAAAAACAGGAACAATGCCCCTAGCCCCTAAAAGCAACTGCTATACTAGAGAACCGGTCGAATTTCATGCTTACGAGAGCTGCTATACACCTGAAAATCATCAGTAAGTAACTTTATTTCCTTTTATTTGAGCTTGCACTGAGTTAGTTGAACGGTCAAATCAAATTACTGTTGTGCTGAGCAATACTTTGGTGGTATGTTTTTGGAGTCGTGGACAAAGATGTGCATTCCCCCTTGGAACACACCAGCGAACATTGGCAGCAAAAGACTTGTTTCTCTACATTTTTGCCATTGAACCGAGAAATCCAGTGAATAGCGATTTTTTTTTGTGCTTGTAATACACAAGAAAATATAACTGAAACTATTCGATAAAGAATATAATATAAATGCCCAACAATCAGTACTGATTGGCCATGTTGTGATCAATCAGAGAGATCCACAGAGTCGAACGCTTTGACCAAATCTGTGATGTCTCCTAATTAGAACCATATATCCCACAGAAAACCAGTACTCTCATTCGTTGTCAGATAAGGATATCAAGCACGAAATGGCGACTTAAAGCGGGACAATTGCATTATATCATTGTATGGCACAATAATGTGAAATACTTTATGCAATATCCTGTAGAACACCTCGTTGCTACAGCTAAGCTAAAACGTAACCATACCTTATATGTATGCGATTTTTACCTTTTATTTTAACTAAAAAACTACAAGTGGCTTTGTTTCCTGATTGATCTACTGCCGTGTATATGATCACGTGAGTTCCCTGACTCAGTCTTTGTGGCGGTTGGTAATTTGACTTAACCGCAGGTTGGACTCCTGAGTTGTCAGTAGCAACAGGCTCGGTCCAGTTGACTTGGGCTGAAAACAGGCCGCGTTCTGCATACACTATCAACGGACTCGCTGGACACGAGGTACCGAATGTTGGCTGAAGAATGTCTGCAATGTGGACGAGTATCACATTAGAGTATCGGTTTTATAACACATAAGTTAAATGAAGTAAATTACACTGAGCTTACACGAGTGTTTGTCAAGATTTGAAGCGTAAAGATCTTCTAGTACAGTTGCAATTTCCCGGCGGCTTAAAATTTGAAGCATACTTAACAATTATTCCACGAGCACGCGTTGGGTGTGAGATGGTAGATAGCCAACGAGACGCACAGACCGACCATATTTGTTTTCCAGGAACTATAAAGCACCATGGCTAGTTTTTGATAATAAGCAACATGTTCATGATTATTGTTTATAATGTGGTACATGGTGGTTCTGACTTTAAGCCTGTGGTGAAACCTAACGTATTTAAATTTTCACTTTACCCGCGCTGTGGGTGAAAATATCTGCATTATGCAGGAATAGACTAGATGTACAAATACACGTGTACCTGTGCAATTGATAGGATTTCCGCTCCAATGTCCAGTCTGCAAGCATGTTCTAGTCACATTTCCCACAGCGCTACCATATCCACTTTGACATCCAAATACACAGTTCGATCCGTATGTATTGCCACATGAAGGGTTGAGCAGCATGGCTCTTGGTGGGATGCTCAAAGGCGCACAGACGATCGCTTTAATGATGATAATTATTACATTAAACTTCATATAGAAAGCATAATGCATAATGAGATTATTAAGGTTATCACCATTTTGCATGTACAACAATCATGTTACTAACATAATTTTGGAATTCAAAATGATCGACTCCTAGCACGCACTAATTTGCATAAGGTTTGCATTAACGTTTAAGTAACACGTGACAAATGGGACTTAAACGGTTTGCCACTTGTTACTGGATATTTCTTCTTCATGTTCTTCATTTCTCTCCGCAAATTTTGTCTGGTGATTATCATAAATGGTTAACAGAGTTTACCTTGTCAAAGTTCCTAACAAGAACTTCGTTATTGCTATTGTTAACTGGAGAAAGATCTTCGACCTCAAATAGGCCAGTTATTATACTTGTGATTTTGTGTTAACTGTTTTCTATGATTAAAGGCAGATGTGATTCTACTCAGTCATGTGACTAATAGTGATGGTACTAATTTATAAGCTGTGTACAATTGAGAAGACAATCCTTGTAGCCGGGTGAGTTTATTTGAAAACACGAGCACACTATTCGCTGAATTGCACGATATGAGTTCCACTTACAAGTTAACAAAAAATTATCAACAACTAATTTCAGGTACGGAAGTCTCTATAAAGTGGAAAAAGGAGTGGTATATTCCATCAGTTTTGCAATAGTTGGGAATAGCAACAAAAATAACCCATTTAAGTGCAAATAATCGACGTGCCAAATCAATGGCGTTGGTGTCCAATTAGGAGTGTCCGATTACGAAGTAGTTTGACGGGCTATATCTGGACACCCATACAATTGCGCGCCAATCCAGTGGAGTATCAACCAAAATCTATAATTCTATTATAGTACGTTGACGTTATTAAAAATTATGTTTTCTCACCTAGGCAAAGGAAATCTTGGCCACTCCAAGTTCCATTTTCTTGACATTTTCTTGACGCAGAGCCAAACCCATTGAAGCCATGATAACATGAGAACAGACAGACTGTGTTGTAATACTCTATTGTTGTTCCTAAGCAGTTCTGACGGATGCCGTTGGACGGAGCTGGTAGAGCTGGGCAAGACATAGCTAAGGGACATAAGTTCAATATTTTAGCCTGTTACGTTTCGTGTGGCGCTCTCATTAATTACAATTAAATCTGCATATCCTTCTCATGATCACGAGTAATCAAGACACAGAATAAAGTTAAACAAGCTATGTGTTTCTACTAAGTTTTAGAGTAAAACTTCTAAGACCTATAACACAATAAAAAGCTTCTGTTTCTTTGTGTCAAAAGCAGGAAAAATCTGATAAGCAGAAGGCTAATCATCGCATAAACAAATGTCTTAGCATAACGAAAAAAAATAGCTAAAAGGTATATCGATCAAGGAAAACTTAAATAATTGTTTAAATAAGAATTTGAATGTCTGTCTGTCTGTCTATCTGTCTATCTGGCTTTGGCTGACTGTTGGCTAACTGTCTGGCTTTATCTCTGTCTGTCTCGAAAATCAGACCAATTGCGGTGAAATAGGAAAGAAACAACTCAAACCGTCACAAGAAACGCGAAAAAAAAAAAAACGTGTTTTCTTGTTTTATTCATTTCTTTTTGTCCCTTTCCTTAGAAGGGTTATCTGTACCTTAATCCAGTGATTTGTCAATTCTTACCGTTACAACGAGTCTGAGTTCCAGTCCATGCTCCATCGCTGTTACATGTCCGTGTTGTTGATCCATTCAGGATATATCCTCTGTCACAGGATAGCAGACATGTTTTTCCTGGCAAATTGGAGCACGGCCGTAAACTTCCGTGCGGAGGCGCATACAGCTGAGGACAGCGGCTCACTATTTCACGAAACGAATTACCAAATTTCAATTTTAATTTGAGGTGATATGTTCGTGTGTGATGTGCTTAATTATAAGGTAGCAGTCTTCTACAGTTGAGCTAAATAACAAAATGGTACAATAGGGTGTACACACTGAATACTAGCGCTGAATGATAACTTGGATTCTTGCTCTTGAATAAGAAGAGGTCTTCCCTATAAATGATGGTTTGAAACAGCAGAATAAATGCGTGGAGACAAAATATTCGGAAACTAAAAACTAGACATTATTTTTCACCTGCTTTGATGGAAAATATCTATAATGGTTAACTCAGTAATAGATAGAAATCTTTGTATTTTTTTTTTCATTTTCCTCTCATTTATAAGTTTGCTGACCCATATACCTCACCTCCTTGACACGTATAGGCATCACCAGGCTTCAGTTGAACTCCCTCTGGACAAAAGCATCGATGGCCATTTGGATTTGGAAGACAGAGGTGACTGCAGCCTCCATTCAGTAGAGAACAACTTGTGGTTCCTTTGAGGCAAGGTTAACTTATATTGTCAAGCCTTTCTTACGAGGCCACTCTTTTTTTTCTCACTTTGTGGCCAATGGTTATTCGGTTTCAGTTGATGCGGTCACTGGCCGGCTTATAAGCCATGCCCCTTTGTCAACGGGACTGTAAGCAAGCAAGCAAATAAGCCAGCAGGCAAGTAAGCAGCGAGCAGCAAGCAAGCAAGCAAACAAGCAAGCAGTGACCACACTTCCTCTTACAGGGCTTTTATTAGATTTTTTAAGGGCTCAGACATCGCTTTACTTTTTTCGTAAACGTTTTAAGTTAGAAAGTCCGAACGACAGATGGTGGCCTTACTTTTGCCTGACAAAGTACGTGCAGTTTTTACCGTCACTAGCTCGCTCAGATCAGATGAAGTATAATGGCTCCATCAATTCCAAAGCGATCATCGATCACCTCGCCCCATCGCTGGCATTTTTCAGGCATTTAAAGTGTTGCTGGATTCCAAAGTAGGTCATTTTTGAATACTCGAAAGGCTTGTGCGAAAATAATGCATTGGTCCGTAGTAGTATTTTTTTTTTAAACTGCAAGTTTAAGAATACCATTTAAGATACTTTCACATTGACACCGTGTGTGTGTCTCCCGTCGATCAATGTTGTCTAAATTTCAGGATAATATTCCAAACTTTAAGCAACAACTTAGAAATGAGGGAAGAGGGAGGGGTTTAATTTTATAACCCAAGCCGGACGATTTTTTAAGAAGAATACAAATTCTGGGAGAGGTTCTCAACAGGTTTTTGCTCATGTTTCTTTTTTTTAAGGAGAATACAATTTCTGGCAGAGTATCTCAAATAATTATAGCTCATGTCCACTGCCCCTCCCCCCCCCCCCCCCCAACAATTCATAGTTTATTTTTCCACATGCTAAAATATCGCTAAACGATGGCGGACAACAGGCCTGATACCACCTTGAGGGAGTGGGGGGTTGTTTAGATTTCAATCATTTCCTTCTTTCTGAGAATAGATTTCCAAAAATGTTATTCAATTTTTATAATGAGTATGGAAAATCACGGCTCACGGAAATTTGTCAGATTACGTTTCACGAAAAAAATAGGGTTTTTTGTCATTTAAAAACAAAAACTGTGGCCAATCACGACTTAGAAAATGCCTTTTACCACTCGCGCGCCATCATGAACATAAGTCATATTATATCGTATTTGCGAGTATCGTAACAAATTAATACTTTCCGCGACAAATTGTGTAAAACAAAATCAACTAAAAATATTACGTATACATACAATGACTATAACCCGGAGAAATAGGTAAAACACACTGGGTGGGAAAGCACTATTAACAAGACCTAATTAAATACCTTGGACTAATTATTATTTGAGCATCGAAACTGAATAAACTAATTTCGGTAAATTAACCACAGTAGCAGGTTTGTGTCCAACTTAGAAATGAGGGAAGAGGGAGGGGTTTAATTTTATAACCCAAGCCGGACGATTTTTTAAGAAGAATACAAATTCTGGGAGAGGTTCTCAACAGGTTTTTGCTCATGTTTCTTTTTTTTAAGGAGAATACAATTTCTGGCAGAGTATCTCAAATAATTATAGCTCATGTCCACTGCCCCTCCCCCCCCCCCCCCCAACAATTCATAGTTTATTTTTCCACATGCTAAAATATCGCTAAACGATGGCGGACAAACAGGCCTGATACCACCTTGAGGGAGTGGGGGTTGTTTAGATTTCAATCATTTCCTTCTTTCTGAGAATAGATTTCCAAAAATGTTATTCAATTTTTATAATGAGTATGGAAAATCACGGCTCACGGAAATTTGTCAGATTACGTTTCACGAAAAAAATAGGGTTTTTTGTCATTTAAAAACAAAAACTGTGGCCAATCACGACTTAGAAAATGCCTTTTACCACTCGCGCGCCATCATGAACATAAGTCATATTATATCGTATTTGCGAGTATCGTAACAAATTAATACTTTCCGCGACAAATTGTGTAAAACAAAATCAACTAAAAATATTACGTATACATACAATGACTATAACCCGGAGAAATAGGTAAAACACACTGGGTGGGAAAGCACTATTAACAAGACCTAATTAAATACCTTGGACTAATTATTATTTGAGCATCGAAACTGAATAAACTAATTTCGGTAAATTAACCACAGTAGCAGGTTTGTGTCCAAGAAAGAGTAGTTTGTCTTGCAAACTGTCAGCTACTTCAAATTACTTAGCAGGGAAACTGCAAGTCTGTTATAATTTTCGGAACGTTAGCGAACCAGAAAATGTAAGTTGCTCGGTTGTGAATGGAAATATCTTTTCGGCGAATGAGCTAATGGCATCTAAAATATCAACTGTAATTCTGAAATCGCGAAGTTTAGTCATTATTGTTTGAAATACGCCATTTTAGGGTTAAGATAAGTTTAATCAATCGGGAGATAAACTAATTAATGTGGACGTGCATACCATTAAAGATTTCCTCGTGATCATAAACGTGCAATTCCATTGGACGTCCCATTCCACCAACCACGACTTCGCGACGAGATGACGTCGTGTTGTATCGGTGAACACTTTTACTATTCCAGTCAGACCAGTACAGAACATCACCAGAAAGGACAAGTCCAAACGGGTGCAGGTTATTCAATGATAAATCCAGAATAAGTACTCGATTATTTCCTTGCAGGTCTATTCTTTCAATCTTATCAAGTTTCGCATCGCACCAGTACAATAGTTTGCTTTGGAAGTCCAGTGTTAGCGAATTCACCCATATAAGTCCAGAGCTAACAAGATTTTTCCTGGCAGAACCGTCCATGTTAGCTTGTTCAATCTTAGGTGATGAGCCCCAGTCACTCCAATACATCTTTCTAAAAGAACAGACTTCTGTTCATTAACTAAACAACATATAGAGAATATGTAAATGTCACAAAATAGAATTTGCAGCGTAACACTCAAATTAATTGACAAAAACGGTGAAACGTTTGTTGTGTACTTTTGAAATACAGTTAAAACAGTCAGGCGATTTGAGAATAAACCCTTTATCAGTGTTTTGTCAATGTCTCAAGGACAAACGCTCGAGTTTACGCAGTGTGTTAAAAGCATTCCTACCATACGTTTCGCCAGTTTTGTCAACAGATAGACTAGCATTTCTCCGGTACTTTCCCTGTATCGTCGATTATTATTACATCGTCTTGCTAAATCCTTAAAACCGTTTTATTTTCTTAAATTATTGATTAAAGCTTTTCCGATCCAAAGGTCAACGCATGTTTAATTAATCGATTCGTTACAAATGAAACTATGGAGTAACTTTTAAAGGGAATATTTGTCTAAATTGCGTTGCATTTTGTTGGCTTTACTCTATCAAAGAAATAGAAACGGTATCTTTTTGTTTACATAGCCTGATGCTAGGTAAAGCTAAGTCAACAGACAAGCCTAGTGGCCCATGAGGCTGGAGCTTAAACCAGTTTCCGTAGCATGAAGCGACTGGGAGTATCCCCCCCCCCCCCCCCCCCCCACCCACCCTGGATGGGATGCTAGTCCATTGCAGGGTTACTCCCAGCAATAAATTCACCGGTACCCCTTTATAGACCTGGGTGGATAGAGGCACTATAAGAGTAAAGTGCCTTGTCCAAGAACACAACGCATTGCCCCGGCCAGGGCTCGAAAATGGACAGCCCGATCCGGAGTCCAGTGCACAAACCATTAGGGCACCCCGGCACCCATAGCCTGCTACAAAGAGAAGAAAAATTTAGGAACAATTCAAAGCTAATATACACGCAAGCTATTTTATATATAATTTATTTAATGCTGCTTTGGCGGCTATGAAATACAATCAAGAGCTATGCAAATGGTACTATACAGTTCTCGATTACCTTTCTGCAATGTCAAGTATTACAGCTCTTGGCTTCTCGATGCTTGACGTAATTAGGCTTCTTCGAAATGACCCATCTAACCTTGCAACCTCCATTTTACTGATATTCACGTCGGTCCAATAAACATTTCGCCCAATATAATCCACTGCCAGTCCGTCAGGATTAATCACATTTTTGTACGCAATGACTTCAACGGAAGACCCGTTAGGAAATGCTCTAGCCACTAGTCCCAAGGTTACGTCTGTCCAATAAATTTTTCCTTCGAGTGGATCGTAATCGACAGCCACAGGTCTTGAGATGTTTGTGTTGATTTCCAGTGGAATGCAAGGGGTTTCCGGTACTGCGAGAGGAACCTTGTAAATTTCCCCAGAATTAGCTTCAGCAAAGATCATAAATTTATTTGAGCTTCTTTTGTAGAACATATCTTTGATGAAAAAAGGAAACACAAACTTCAAATTGGTGCTTAAAAAAATAAGTAAAATAATATAATTGTCACAACTTTTGGCAAAGCAAAACTAATATCATACCGTTACCCAGCCACTCCCAGTAACAGCTACCTCGGGAACCTTAAGGAAACCTGCCACGAGAGGTTTATTAACTTTATTCCTTTCCTAATTTCTTAAATGCAGCGACTGGACCATCCGGGACAAGAAAAAAAAAAAAAAAAAAGAAAAAAAAAAAAGAAAACAAACTGCTGTCTTACGTCCCTGTCAATTTGCTCTAAGGAAGGATAATACTTCTCTCCCAGTTATTCTATCAACTTTGAGAGTTCACTGAATGTGCAAGATCATACCTATTCTTATTTATACTAGTGACATTAAGCTTGCATTTCTTCTACACTATTAGCAAGGGGAAAACACGGAACCTTGTGCCTTGGGTGTTCAATGAGCCAACCCTTTCCAGACCGGCGGGGGATGGGGGGAGGGGGGGGGGGGGGGATAGGATAGGTTATTGTGTCTGGAACGTCATTTTTACAGACACGTTTTTCCAAATTTGTAGTTTTCGTTTTCCATTAATTCAATTAGTTCATATCTTGTAGGTTTTTTGCACTGTTCTATAGATTTTGAGTATCTTTCAGTAATTTTGGGTTGTTTTCAGACATTTTGGAAAAATTTCGAAATGCAATATGGCGGATCCAAGATGGCAGCTGTTTTGACATCATGATGTAATTGTCACGTGATGTGACGTCATCATCCCACGTGACGCATATAAATAGATAGATTTTTGGACATACTATATATCATGTAAGTTTCATTGTGATTGCTTAAATATTCTGGAAGTTTCGAGGGGGGGGGGGGGGGGGGGGGAGATCTAAAAAAGCCAAGTAGATCGGTAGACGCACGCGTCTACTCCAAGTTGAAAGTCAGAGAACAGAAGAGCATGGTTAAGGGGGTGACTCTTAACTACCAATTTGTTTCTAATTGCCATATTTTGGAAATTAGACCTCATATGGATAAGCTTTTTGCACGAGTCTGTTATATTGAAGATTCCTCCAAGAGTCTCAAGTCACGGGCATATTTAACGAGTCACGTGACCAGAATAGAAAAAACCCTAAAACTCAAACGGCGGATTGATTTTAAAATTTCAATGAGCGTCAATGGATAAAGAACGTCCACATGCGTAATCTGACGTATCGTTTTTGTGAAATTCGCATTATTATAAGAGTTATGGCGTAATAAACACTCGTATTTACAGACTTTCATCAGTAGCGTTTCCTCTTTTCGTGTAAACGTTAAAAGCGTACGTCAGATTATTAAGACGTTATCTCTGATTCGTAAAAGAAATCGGAACTTCACCTTGTTTCCTTGGAGTTTTAGGCATTTTAAATTTTAACGCGCGGTTTGGGACTGGCACTAGTTTCGCACGCACAATGATACATTTTTCAAAGCAGGTGTACCCTCAAATAAAATTCACCATTTAGCGTTACAAAGCTTCAAAATCGCTTGGTTCAAAATACAGTCTTCAGCAATCCCTTAGCAACTGCTCTGGATCTGTAGTTAAGAGTCCCCCCCCCCCCTCCCCCCCGCCCCCCTTAAGAAATTGAAGCAAAGCGACATATTCCTCACCATGGTCACAACTTTTCCCATCAGACATGAGGGTAATGCCTGTTGAACATGCACACTGGTACCCTCCTGGCTTTAAAAGACAGAGATCGCTGCAGAGTCCATTGTTTACAGAACAATTATGAGGACCTGATAATAGATTTAAAAAAAATCGCATGTCAAAATTTGGATCTTTCACAACTACTTTATTACATTTTCTAGTAACGGTTTTATTTTTATAGTGAGGAAGTCCTATCTTACATAGCTGTTCACATGCGGAATTTTTCAAGGGGACGTTTAATGATGACAAAGGAAACGAAAGAATAAATAATTATTTTAAGTTGATGATTAACATGAAGCCATCTCATCTGTGTTCTATCTTAACAGTATGACCAATCGTAGTAGGGTTGTGTATTTTAAAACATAAGGGGAGTCTCCGCCCTGAGGCCCAAACTCTTACCATTTTATATACCGTTTTTTACACAAAAGGTAATCCTTTCATATAACTTAGATATAAAATTGTACCCCCTATCACGTACCTTTAGTAGAAATGCTGCATCCCTTTTCTAAACTTTTAATTTGAATAATATCGTATACACTTAATTGAATTAATAAATCTACTCGGTGTTTCTGTTCGAGATATTTTGAAAGGTCTTTTTCATGGCCAAATGACAATTTTCTCACCGAACTCTTCTAACTTGTGACATCCATACCCTTTCATATACCACAATTACAGTCTTAAAATGTTCCCTGTTCGGGCGGAGCCTCCCCGTATAGTTCACCACAGGGAGTGCGAGAGTACAAAATGCGCACGCAGATTTCAACCTTTGCTTACGTAAACAGCATTCGCGTAATAGTAGCCAGACTTCGTGACTTTTTCTAAATATTTTGGTGTGTCAGTTGTCTTCTCACCGAACTTGACTTTTCTATGGCAGTCGTGTTTTCAAATTCCTTTTGTTGAAATTCTGTGGGTTTTTTATTTTTCGCTTTTTTTTCTCTTTTTTAGTGGCAAATCTTAAAGGCTATTTAACTCTCAATGTATATTTTACGATTTTTTAAACAGTTTTAAAGTTTTTTGTAGCATTAAAAATCCGAGATGATATCATTTGGTGTGAGGTGAGGTCACAATAAAATGCAAATAAAACTGTTTAATTATCATTTTATCGATGGTTACACATAAGTCTTGCGATTGACAAACATGTGGCTCTTGGATTCCCGATCGATTGGAATTACATTGTGGAGGAAAGAAAACTGGAGAACCCGAAAACAAAAAAAAACAACAACAACAAAAACAACAAAACCAAATCGGTGCAAGGCCGCAGGTCGTTTCCCGGATTCGGGAATCGTACCCGCGTGGAGGGCAAGCGCTCTCAACACTACGCCATCTCTGCTCCTCTATTTGACACTTGACTGCTGCTAACATCATTTTATGGGGGGGGGGGGGGGGGGATATTTGTTGAACGTGTCATCAAAATCCGATAAGAAAAGGAGGTAAATTGTAAACCTTCCCACTAAACCGTGTTTGAAAAGAGCAACGCGATACCTGAAAATATCATTGACGGATCAAACACATGAATGTCCATTGGTTGTTGAAGGCCTGTAACTACCATATCCTGTCTTCCACTGCTTAAATTGTAACGCGAAATGCTCTGGTCATTCCAGTCAGTCCAGTAAAGCACGTTCTGGTACACTGCTAGCCCAAACGGATTGATATTAGCAGCAGATGATATGATAAGCTGCCTGTTTCCTCCATTAAGGTCCGACATTTCAATCTTGTCCAGTTTAGCATCAGCCCAAAATAGATGGCTTGTAGCTTGGTCGATAGTGAGTCCATTTGGCCATGTTAGGTTTCTTGTTACAATGGCTCGTCTCGCTGACCCGTCCATCTGAGCTTGCTCGATCTTTGGATTGGCACCCCAGTCTGTCCAGTACATCATGCTGAAAGCCAATAAATGGCAAAGAATATTCCCGTCGAAGATTAGGATACGGGAGTAAATATTGAAAATGTCATACATTACAATCATATTGTATTCAATGATATTATATATATTTTGTTTTCAAATAGATATCTTCGTTTTCCGCAGGTACATTACATTAAAGTGACCAGCTCTTGTGGACATAAAAGCTTAGTTAATTGGTAGAGAAATGAAGCTGCATCTTAGGGGTAATGATTTTAAATCCCGTTCAATCCAGATTTTGTTGACGTCCAAGATTTACATGTTATTTTTGTAATATGAGTGACAATTGTAAGTTTCAAAATAATAATAAAAAAATGCTTAAATTGTGAAACATGGAAAGGAATACCGTTTACTTTTAAACTTAACTATTTCAGCAGGCTATCCAAGGTCAGTAATATAACGCGCGAAACGTGTATGTCATTTTTTTTTACAACCTGTCCACTTTTAACCTTCAATTTATTTATTTATTTATTTATTTATTTATTTATTTATTTATTTATTTATTTATTTATTTATTTATTTATTTATTTATTTATTTATTTATTTATTTATTTATTTATTTAAACCAAGCGATACGTAAATAATTGCGTTAAGCAAAGGAGAACGCATACTATTCTGGTGGGATATTCTTGTACTCGTGGGTGTCATGTGTACTCATGCAAGCGATTTTCGTCGTTGTCGTTCGTCTTCCATTTCGGCGCCACTTTAAATTAATTATTTTGGCCGGCGTTTTCTGAAATAGAAATTTAGTTTCACGTGGAGCAAAGGTACGCTTGCAATGGGTTTTCTGTCATTTCGTTCCATAGTCAGATCGTTCCAAGTCACTTCGTTCCAAAGAAGAGTTAATTTGTTCCACGATATGGTTAGTTCGTTCCACGACATAGTCAGATTGTTGCAATTAAAAAAAAATCGGTTATGCAAAGAATTAAACCTGCTTACTCGATGAAAGTGTAGATTAATGCTCCCAACCCATGAAAGCAAAACAACACAACACAAGTTCAGTGGGAGAAAAGAGGCAGGGGATGAAGTGCTGGAGTTGCCAATATGCATCATGCAGGATAACACACTGGTCATTGGTTGGCAACAAAAGGTTTAAGTCCCCTCCCTCAAGGCCCTTGGAAACAAACACAACAACATGCCCTATACTGGGGTCCTAATCTCCAGGGCCTTTGGGAACAAACAAGACAACATCCCTTGGTTCTGAGGCTATGCTGGGGTCCTAATTCCCAAGGCCTTTGGGAACAAAGAAAACAATGTGCCCTGGTTCCCAGGCTATGCTGACCTTTGGGAACAATCACAACAACAACAACTACAACACTGGGGGTCCCCCAGGAAAGCTGACCATGTGAGTCTATGGGGCAAAAGGGCGACCTGTACGGAGCACTTCATCCCCTCCCGCTGTTTTTTCACTTCTGGAAAATGGACGTAGAAGAGATAACAAATACTTGAGCTAGCATAATTCTATCTTTGCACTAAGGGATACAATTATGACAATGTCTCAATAAGCAGACAGGCTGCTTAAGTCCATCAGCTCTTGGCTGGGCAGCTACATGTTCAACATTTTGGAAGAGAAACCCTTACATAGTAGTGCAATTGTGTGAAGAATTATAATCTAAATGATTCTTATTTTCTATACTTAAATGTCTACAAGTACATGTACTATACTTAAAGAAAAACAAACAAAGGGGTTGGGAGGGTGGGAATTTTTGTGACAACCATTTTGAGAGTTCACAGAACTTTGAGGTGAAACCACTGATGTGTAGATAAGACCGCATGGTATTGATTGACATAAAGAAAAGCGGATATGTGATTGGCCGGGCTGGAATAGCACGTCATGCCGGTACGAGAAGTAACGTTGACCTTTGAATATAATGCAAGAGTGTTATTCTTGTCAGAGTATTGCGTGACGGATCTGTTTTGGAGTAAAGAGCTAGTACAGGCTATCTGATCTCCCTTTCATGGTTGTCGCATTAACTTTAATTTATATTGCGTATAAATTTGGCTTAAAAACGTTTCTTTTAATTTATCGAGCTAAATGACGTGATAGTTATGTTTATATCTGGGAATGAACTGGTCCGCCATTTTGAATTAAAGTAAACCAAGTTAAAATTGTTGAAACAAAGAGAAAAAAATCACACCTACCTTGCGCGGGACACTAATTAGCTATTATTGTTGATATGCTAGAAAAAAAAAAGCGGGAAAAAAATCACGCGTACTTTGCACATGCCACTTAAATCCTGTCATCGTTAATAGAGTCACAAATGAAACTTCCCTTTTACAACTTGTTTTTACGACGATGAATTGCACTCGCCGTACGCAACAATACTGAGCGCGTCATTACACGTTTGAAGTGCTCTATCAACTTTAAGTAATTCTGATGCCTTTTAAAAGTATAGCTAAGTGTATTACTTAAAGTTGTCAAGAGTTTTAGTTTATTACTCAATTTTTTTGACTTTGATGAAGGCGAGACTTTTTTGTTCTATTGTTGTTTTTTTTTTTTTCAGGATTGCTTCAATGCTAATTAAAGCAAGCGCGTTTACTTGAAGTTGTCAAGGTTCTTAGCTTATTCGTTCTGCGTTGACTCAGTGTTTTTTTTTTAATCTGATGAAGGCGAGAATTTTTCGTTCTATTGTTTTCTCTGTTCCAGTATTTCTTCAATGCTAATTAAAGCCCACGCGTTTACTTGGAGTATTCATTTGCTTCAAGTATTCATTCTGTAAATAAAGGAAAGACTTTTGGTTTTAGTTATTGTTTTCTCTGCTTCAAAGCACGCGCGTTTAAGCAGAGTCTTCCACGTCGACTTTTCACTGGTTTTAGTCTATCAATATGGAATGATAATACCCGCAGAAGCCATATTTAAAGTGCGTGCAGCGGGATTGGGGAGAGCGCACTATTGCAAAGCTGTTCCTTTCGTCATTTTGACGATTAAAATTACACCTATAGAATGTGCAGGTTATCAGATGAGGTAACTTTTAACTAGAATTTCACTATATTTAATTTTTTTTTCTACTTTAACACTTTGTGGAACGATCTGACTATGTCGTGGAACGAACTAACCATATCGTGGAATGAACTGACTTTTTTGTGGAACGAATTAACTTTTCTTTGGAACGAAGTGACTTGGAACGATCTGACTATGGAACGAAATGACCGGATACATTGGAATGACTTGCGGGTCCGAAACAAGCTTGGACAGGAAACTCAACCGAAGGAATAGAAGTTGGAAGTGAATCGCGGATCGAACCAGATAAATGGGCAGATCAAGTTAGCAGTTGTGCTTGACAGTGTGTTATATATTTATGTAATTTACAAGCTGTAAAGTCTCCATTTCGTTAGCCAAAATTGTCAGAAGAGGACTTTATTTCTCATATTGTTTCCTGAAATTGTTCGAAAAAAAAACTTAAGTGGTAGGCAGTCACACCGACCGTTTTATAAATACTTTGTTCATTCAAATATTGCACATGCTGTTCCTCGGAAATTGTTTTAAAAACGTTACAGTCCAACTGTGCCCAGACTCACCCTTTCCTCTCATCAAGTACAATCGCCCTTGGCTCATCCAGTCCATCTTTAATCAGCAGTTTCCTGCTTGTTCCATCAAGCCGAGCTACTTCAATCCTATTGGTTCCTGTGTCAGTCCAATAAATGTTGCGTCCCACATGATCAATAGCTAAACCCTCGGGGCTTTTGACATTACAGCGATACAAAATCTTCACGGAAGTGACATTAAAAAAAGCGCTGATAATGAGACCTTGAGCAATGTCCGACCAATACACTCGATCTTCGACAGGATCATAGTCCAATGCAATAGGACGCTGATTTCCAAGATGGTAAAACAGAGTTTGAGAGACAAAATAGTTGACATCTAACGAAATAATATTTGTGGATTTGGCGTCGGCGTCAGCAAATAGAATAAACTTCCATACTTCTGCAATTGGGAAAGCAAGAACTGAGTCAGAACATTTTATATCTAATAGACATATCCTATTGTCTATCCAAGGTTGGAGAATATGTTGTGCAGTACAGGTAGGTCTCAGGAAGATTTCTTACTTAATTCAGCTTAACTTTACAAACGCGTTCGGGCCTGGCGTGCGTTTCTCAAAAGACCCGAAAACTTCTCGGGCCCGAAAACGGCCCCGTTAAGGCCACGAAACAGCTTTCGCGTGTTTCTCAAAGCGCACGAGAAGTTAGGGCCCGAGACAATAACGTCATTTTTTCCCGTAATACTTTACGGGAGCTCTTGAGCTCCCGAAAACCTTTCTCGGGACTGATTTTATCGCCATAAAATTACATCCCCTAAGTACCTTTTTTGGAAATAAAGTCGGCGAACGCCTTAAATGAATCAAAGGGCCCTATGAGGCCACGACTGTTTTTTTAGCGATGACGTCATCGTTTAATGTGTTCGTGCGAGTTCTTGTCGCATTTATTTAACAAGTGACGAATTAAATCGTCGAAGTCGAACGTGCATCACTTCTAAAGATCTATACGGATTTACGTTGTTTTTCATTTTGTTTTGCATTGGTTGTAAAAGAAACAAGCTCCAAGCAGACAAATTCAAGTTTGCGTGTTTTTCGTGCTAGCTTCCCTGTACAGCGTGTACGATTGACGTTCAATTTCCGGAATGTGTTTTGATAGTGCCATGAGCATGATAAGTTTGATCTTGCATTCTTTGATTGCTGTGAAGATTAACGTCGCATAAAATTTATTTTGAAATCGGCTGGGTTGACCTTTCAGACCTTTGTTGCGTGACACTGATAATCTGTCAGCTAGCGATTACACAAACTTCGCTTTCAAGTCTGATTTTGTGGTGAATTCAATTGCACGTGGAACGACTTTTTTGGTGGAATTCGATTGCGTGTATATCTGGATAACTCTGGAGGCAAGTTGTTTTCTTCTATGTATTTTTCTATTCGTGTTTGAAAACATATGATCACTTTTAACGATCCGCGCATCGTCTTTTATTTTAATATGCTTTTAAAATATGACTTTGCCTGTCTTCTGCGACCGCTATTTTGGTTGCTTATACTGTGAGTTTTGTTGTTCCTTCTTTACTTGCGGTAGGGTCCTCTGGCTTTTGGGATAGGTAGTCTTCTGCTAGGAATGAATCTCGCTCCAGATTTTATCTCGTCGTTGAAACTCAAGTGTTCTCCGCTGCGACCTGTGCTGATGATTTTGCTTGTATGCGATGAACATTTATCTGTTGTGGGTTATAAAACTCAGCAAGGGTACTTCTTAACTCCGAGGCCTATAAAAGGTGTTTGAAATGCGTTGATTAAGGTTGTCGCTGTGAAGCACACGATGTAGTTGTTCCTTCTTGTCGCTATTTAACAATTGACGAATTAAATCGTCGAAGTCGAAAGTGAATCACCTGTAAAGATCTATACGGATTTACGTTGTTTTTCATTTTGTTTTGCATTGGTTGTAAACGAAGCAAGCTCCAAGCAGACAAATTCAAGTTTGCGTGTTTTCGTGCTTGCGTGTGTACACTCTTTTCCCTGTACAGAGTGTACGATTGACGTTCAATTTCCGGAATGTGTTTTGATAGTGCCATGAGCATGATAAGTTTGATCTTGCATTCTTTGATTGCTGTGAAGATTAACGTCGCATAAAATTTATTTTGAAATCGGCTGGGTTGACCTTTCAGACCTTTGTTGCGTGACACTGATAATCTTCTGTCAGCTGGCGATTACACAAACTTCGCTTTCAATTTCGCTTTCATCATCACATACAAACTTAAGAAAATTCTGTTGATTTTTCTATAGGGCAGAAACAACATACACCTGATTTAAGGTAAAATAAAAATAAAATATGTTCACAATCGATTTTGAAATTATCATCACATACCCATCAAAACAAAACCATCAGCGCCTAAAGTACAATGGTCTGTCATCGGTCTTAATAAACCCCTACGTCAAACTGAGAGTAGCGTTACATGTAGGTCTGCCAACCATCTGTCAACGGCCTTTTGTTTACATCTGATCGACGGAAGGAATGAATGAAGGATGGCTTCAAATCGCCACTCATTCCGTAACTCCCGTTAGGCATACGCAAAAACAGTCGTAAAAAGGACGTCAGTATAGGATGTGAGGTAGAAAGAGATCTGGCAAGATTCGGTAGTTTAATTAACAAATTTCAAAACAAACTCGCTTATATATCGGGCACGCCTAGAATTTTCACTTCGCGAAGAGAACGCAGAGCGATTTACAAAGATACTTGATAGTCGGCTTTTTTCCGGCTGAAATTGTTTACAGAAACTGCCAAAATTTATTCGCCAAGGTCCTGAGCGACAATGGTAGCGAAGAATTCAACCAAACTTAACTTTACCTCACCAAATTTCAAGGCTCAGATTCAAAAACAGGATTACGAAAGACCAGTCTTCTACAAAAATTATTTTGAGGCGGGAGTGATTTGCATCCAAGACCTACTTTTTGATTTAAATATAAACGATGCTTTCAGTCACTGGTCTGACAAGATTACCAATATTAGGTATTTGCAATGGGCTGGCCTTCGCCACTCTATACCGCCCTTTTTAAAAAAAATATCACTTTCTGTCCATCTTCAGCTCCTCCTTCCTTCTCAATTGACGACAACATCTTTGACGTCAAAAAAGAAATCAAAAGACTATTACTCATTTCTTGTTCGAAAATAGCACAATATCCTAATGTCATAAATCAACTGCAGAACGATTTTAACTTCTCTATCGATCGGCTGAGACAAATTTTCAGTTTGCCGCTCTCTGTTGTACTTGAATCCTATGTGAAAGGATTTCAATTCAAGGTGCTCAACTCTATTTTATACAGAGGCAAGGCTTTAAAACGGACGACCTATGTTCATTTTGCAAGGCAGAACCGGAAACCTTGTACCACCTTTTTTTTATCAATGCTCCTATATTAAACGGTCCTGGAGTGAGTTTCAAGGTTACTGGCACCGAATCTCAAATCAGCATGTTCATCTTTCCCTCAAAGGTGTTTTATTTGGAATATTATCCAAACCATGCCCTTTACTCAACTTACTAAACTATTTTATAATAAATGGAAAACTATTCGTATCGGACTGCAGAAGATGCCAAATTCGACCCAAAATTCAAGGATTTCGGACTAAAATTGCCATTAAATATGAAACGGAAAGCAAGATCAAAAAGAAAGATTATTTTAAGAAAAAGTGGGTACTAATCCCAATTTAATTTATGTTGTATTTCCATTTTTCTGTTAATAACGTACGTATGGTATTATTATTTGAAATATTTGAATAGTATGACATCTGTAACTTCTTTTTTTTTTTAGTACGGTTTAATATAATTATTGTGAGCAATGTTATCGCGTTTGTACTGTTAGTTATTTAGTGTTTTTAGTTATCATTATCGTAAGCTAGTTATGTTTTATTGTAATTTAATTGTAACATATTGTTTGTAAGTAACTTTCAATGTAAGTTGCATATGTCACTGTAGTGTAATATTTTGTAATTATTAATGTGTGAACTGCTAATTAATATTAAAAAAAAAAAAAGATTACGAAAGTTTATTAGCTCGTGCTTCGTAAATTGCAAGCCGGGAATAAAACACAAAAAAACGCATTAAGAACTTGCATCAGGCTGTCTTTACGTTCAGTAGCCCATAGAGGTGAATCAGTGTTAAAAACTAAACGTTGCTGGGACTGTATAAATCGCTAGAGATAAAACTTTGCGTGCGACTCATCGAAAAATTCTTGAATTTAATGCGTACGTGACGAACCCAACTCAGTGCAAAGGTGTCAATTGCAATTTTTGAACCAATCAAAGGCTGGAAAAATCGAAGCTCGCGCTATTCCTTGCGTTGTATTTCCCGAAAACATTCCCGAAAATATCGGGAGAAAATCGGGCGCTTTGAGAAACGCTTTCCGGAACCCGAGAACCGCGCCCGAAAACTACCCCGAAAAGTGTTAGGGTACGAGAAGTTTTCGGGACTTTTGAGAAACGTACGCCTGAAATGTTATACGGTCTATTTGTAATCCTAAGTTGGTTATAATTTTCCGCGCAATTCAAGAAAATGACCTGAGTCTTTAAAATGACCGAATAGTATGAAAATGTACTATTTTGGTGAACTTGCTGGACACTTTTCTTCTTTTTGCTTTAATTCCACAAAGTAATAAGTTTCAGAACTTCGGAGTGTTGCGTTTTCATTTGTTAAAGAAAGTTCAACCTTTTCAGCTCTGCTGAAAATACACTTACTGTCTTCGCATGTCTTGCTGTCCTGCTTCACAGTCAAACCAGTAGGACAAACACATTCGTAACCAGAAGTTCTTGGAACACAAAAATGGCTGCATCCTCCATTGTTTACAGCACATGGATTTGAAGCTTTAAAAGACAAAATATAAAAGATGAAAGAGAAGAAAATATTGTGCAGTGCGTGACGAATAGTTCAATAAAGTCTTAGGAATATGGATTAGGTACCACTTTTTGTACTATTTGCTCATCTAATGTATATCTTGTATTGAAACTCTTAAAGATCTGCCTCTTAGGACAATTACTACAAATGCTCAATTACATTGCGATTAAGGCACTTGCATAATAAGTGCCTGAATATTTGAATGAATTTGAAAATTGCCTGACTGATCAAATAAGAAATTGACGGAAGTTTAGCACGGCAGTCTGTTCACACTACTATCAAGGAGTACGGAAAATTTGTTACCAACTTATTAAAACTTTTCTCCTACTTATTTCGAGAATTTCGACGTTACCTGACGTGAGTTAGAAACAAAAGAGAAGCAATAATAACGGATTAAAGCACCAAGTCGAACGTGACACGAATTATTGTCCGGAAACCGAACTCACTAAAAATGATGTGCTCGATTTCGTTCCATAGCCGAACAAAACTGCATTCCATAGTACCATTTAGTTTCAGTTTGGTCAAAATTGTTTCAACAGTTTTAAATTGTGTTTTACGTTGATGTTGGTTCTCATATTGGAGCGATGCTTCTCCCAGGGGACAAACATTGGCAGGAATTTTTTTGGCAAGATACACTTCTCCTAATAGTAGCTAGATGTGGAAAATTATGTTTAAGAGTTAGGAATTAAGTGATAGACACTGGCTAAACTTCTTAACACATTTTTACCAAATACGAACTATAGGAGCTAAATGCAGTGGATCAATAACTTTAAAAGCTCAAGGTTGCCTTGTTTTTCTGTTTATAAATTGTCATTATCTAGTTAGAGGGAGGTTACTAATGTAAATTTAAGGTGGCTTACTATAGTTTTTACGAGGCAAGAGCGCGCGCTACGATTCGGCTGCCTGACGTCAATATCGCTCGCGCTCGCAAAACTTTCGCGAGCAACACTAAAAGAAACAAAAACAAGTTTGAGCCCTTTATTCGAAAGTTAACAGTTTCAGAAAGTTTCAGAAGGTTTTAGACATGTCATAGGACGAAAACAATACTACAGATAGGTCGAAAAACAACCGACAGAGGAGTTCTAATTCGCTTTTTTCATCCCTCATAACGTGTGGTGTCATACGAGCGCGCGCTGAAATAAAAGGGCATGCGCAATTCGATTCACGTCGGAGGTCGTAAAAACCTGACTTCGGCTCAAAATTTCTCAAAAACCTACGGTACAACCCATAATGAAATTTTCACAATTAATATTTTGGGGTCAATCGCGTCAACTGCCAAATGTAAAAAAAAAAAAATCTGTAAGACAGATTTTGAGCTATTTTTAAAATAGGCAAAAAAAGACATTTTCCTATTTTGCATAAATGCTTTATCTGATTTAATTTCTAATTTCTTAATTTTTGAGGCAGGGTCATACGAGCAGATTTACAGAAGGGGGTTTTACAGAAAAAAAAGGCTAAAAAAATAGTGTGGCGCTTTTAGAGCTTCCACGGTATTCGTGTTCCCGGTATAGTCTCGTATCCCAGGCTTTCAACAATGATTTACCTGAGGGTTGCCGGGCGTAATCGTACGCTACAATGCCCATAGGACGTCCACCGTTGATGCTGTAGCTGCGGAGCACTTCTCCAGTGGTAGCATCCAGTTGGTGAACCTCTTGGAGCGTATTCCAATCAGTGAAAAACAAGAAAGGTGGAATCAGCGTCACATCAAACGGATGTAACCCACTTTGTTGAAAAAGTAGCTTCCTGTTATTGCCATTGTAGTCGACTGATTCTATTCTGTCCAATGCTGCATCCACCCAAAAGAAACGTTTGTTTCCTTTGTCAAGCTCAATACCATTAGGCCAATGCAGATTTGTTGTCACAATAGCGACTCTTTGATTTCCAATCGATGAAGCTTTTTCAATTTTTGGGTTACTTCCCCAGTCAGTCCAGAAAATTAGGCTGTGAAATAAAAAAAAAGGACAAATTAATTTGTAAATGTGTGGTTATATAGCGGGCGTATTGATTGGATAAATAAATAAGCTCGATTGGGTTAAATAGATAAAATGGTATTAATTAAAAAGTGAATTGACTTAACGTGACTCCGTAGTTATTCCGAGCGCACTTGTCCATAACAAACTTTGTGTTATAACTTTTTAGGCTTTGACGCGATGCCTGTGAAACTTTGGGAAAATGTTCACCTATCATTATATCATTATAATATGAAATTTGCTTTTACTGATGAAAAAAAATATTAATAAAAGAGTAAAAAGCGTTCTCTGGTTAAAAAGTATAAGAAAATATAAGCTTTCGGCTATAATACTATAGCCTTTAACGAATATAAAAATAGTAAGCGCGTGGTTGGAAATATATACAGGGGAGGGTGTGAAAAGATTAAAAACTAAAAATACATTAGAAGTGTGAAAAGCTAAAAAAAATGGACAAACGGACAAAATAAAAATTACAATAAAATAGAATATTATCTTGGTAACGGCTTAGAATTATTATCGGCGCAAACAGTTTTGGCAGTATGCCAAGATTATAGTGTTCTTCGAACACGGTAATTGCCTTTGTCTATCACAGTAGCGCCATCAAAGTCAATTGAGTGATTGTTTACCCAAGCATGGTTTGCAATGTTCGAGCCTCTCGTATAGTTTTTAAGATTTCGTTGATGTTCCTTTCTTCGGGTATTAAAACATCTGCCAGTTTCTCCTACATAACTCCAACAGCAGTCAGCGCACGGAATTTTGTAGACAACATTGCATTGGAGATCCAGGGGCTGTCTAAAATTGGGTGAAGGAAAATCTTGTTACAGGGTTTTAGCTGGTTTGCTTACTACACGAATATCATTTTTGCGAAGTAATCTGTTATGAAGTTCAGACAGTCCGCGGATGTAGGGAAGACATGCGAAACCCAGGGATGAGTCTGATGGATCGGCCCATTCGAAGAACATGGCCACTAATTATTCTGGTGGAGGAGTTGTCGGAGCTGACTTCTTTTTTAAAAATGTTAGAAACAACTGTTTTTGAGTAGCCATTGGCTGTCAATGCTTCCGTAACGTGACTAGTCTCGCGCTCTTTTCCTTCACAGGTGCTAGGTAGGTTGGCTGCACGGAATAGGAGGGTCGAGGCCACACTGACTTTATGTTTTATTTCATGATGTGGAGAAAAATCCAGATATCTATCTGTGTGTGTCGGCTTCAGGTAAACGTCGATGACAGTAACACCATTTTTCCTGGAAACCAGGGTGTCCAAGAAAGAAATTTTGCCATTGTTTTCTTCTTCGATAGCAAAAACGATTTTGGAATCAATGGAGTTTAAGGTGTCATGGAAGGAGGATACAGCGTCTTTCTTAATGATGACGAAGCTGTCGTCAACATATGGTTTCCAAACCCTTGGTGCAACTGTAGAAGTATTGATGGCTAATTCTTCAAAAACCTCCATGCAGAAATTAGCGACAATAAGGCTTACAGGGCTGCCCATAGCACAACCGTGAACCTGCTTATATACACAATTATTGTAAACAAAATAGTTATTGCAGAGAGTTAAGTCCAATAAAGAAACGATGTCATCGGTAGTAAGGCTTGTTCTAGATTGTAAAGTACTGTCATTGTTCAACTTGTTGCGAATGTAATCACACGCTTTGTTGACCGGGATAGCTGTGAAAAGCGACACAACGTCGAATGACACCATAACTTCGTCCACGGAAATTTCCATATTGGCTACTTCTTAGGCAAACTGTAAAAAGTTGAGAACTGAATAGCCATTGAGGATCTGAATCGGCGATAGGATGTCAGAAAGAAACTTGGAGGTGTTGTAAAGGGCAGACCCGACACTCGATACAATCGGTCGAAGCGGGAATCCTGGTTTATGGTGTTTAATGGAGAACGAAGTTTTTGATATACTGTTTCGTTTATCTTGTTTTGTCGTTTGAGAACGAGGAGTCTACTGTTCAGTTCCCTTTCAATTTTGGCGAATGGTGACTTGAGGACTGGTTTTTAAGTGTCTCGGTCGCTGAGTAGAGTTTCCATTTTGGAGTCATAATCAGTTCTGTCAAAACAACAAAACAATTCCTTTTATCAGATTTGGTGGTGTTGCTGTGTGGTGGAAGTCGCGCTCTGAAATACAGTTATAGAGAAATAAAAGATCTCTCAGTTCCCTGTCGTATGTTAGTGGTAGCGAGCGGAGAGTCAGCAGTCGTTGTTTGTAGGACATCTCGCCGATTCACGGTTGTGCTATGGGAAGCCCTGTAAGTCCTATTGTCACTAACCTCTGCATGGAGGTTGTTGAAGAATCAGCCATGAATATTTCTACAGTTGCACCAAGGGTTTGGAAACCATATGTTGACGACAGCTTCGTCATCATTGAGAAAGACGCTGTCTCCTCCTTTCATGACACCTTAAACTCCATTGATCCCAAAATCGTTTTTACTATCGAAGAATAAAACAATGGCCAAATCTCTTTCTTGGACACCCTGGTTTCCAGGAAAAATGGTGTTACTGTCATCGACGTTTACCTGAAGCCGACACACACAGATAGATAATTATCTGGATTTTTCTTCACATCATGAAATAAAACATAAAGTCAGTGCGGCCTCGACCCTCCTATTCCGTGCAGCCAAGCTACCTAGTACCTGTGAAGGAAAAGCGCGCGAGACTAGTCACGTTACGGAAGCATTGACAGCCAATGGCTACCCATCAACAGTTATTTCTAACATTTTAAAAAAATGAAGTCAGCTCCGACAACTCCTCCACCGGAAGAATTGGTGGCCATGTTCTTCAAATGGGCCGATCCATCAGACACATCCCTGGGTTTCGCATGTCTTCCCTACATCCGCGGACTGTCTGACCCTCTTACCAGATTACTTCGCCAAAATGACATTCGTGTATTAAGCAAACCAGCTAAAACAATGCAACAAGAATTTCCTTCACCCAAGTTTAGACAGCCCCTGGATCTCCAATGCAATGTTGTCTACAAAATTCCGTGCGCAGACCGCTGTTGGAGCTATGTAGGAGAAACTGGCAGATGTTTTAATACCCGAAGAAAGGAACATCAACGAAATCTTAAAAACTAAACGAGAGGCTCGAACATTGCCAACCATGCTGTGATAGACAAAGGCAATTACCGTGTTCGAAGAACACTATAATCTTGGCATACTGCCAAAACTGTTTGCGCCGATAATAATTGTAAGCCGTTACCAAGACAATATTCTATTTTACTGTAATTTTTATTTTGTCCGTTTTTCCATTTTTTAGCTTTTCACACTTCTATTGTATTTTTAGTTTTTAGTCTTCTCACACCCTCCCCTGTATATATTTCCAACCACGCACTTACTATTTTTATATTCGTTAAAGGCTATAGTATAATAGCCGAAAGCTTATATTTTCTTAAACTTTTTAACCAGAGAACGCTTTTTACTCTTTTATTATGTTACATCCTGGTTACAGTTCAATTTTTAATTGAAAAAATATTATTAATGATACTGGCGTTTAACTGGACCCTACTCTTTTAACAAAATCGCATCTAAAATTTTGCTGATATATAGTTTTTTTTTGGTAAATTTATAGAATAAGCTTATATTGACTTAAAACATACCATAGCATGTATGAAACTCCTTCTACGTGAATTTTCATTTTCTGCAATATTTTTACATCGATATTTGCTGCTGTGCCATGCTGTAAATTGGAGAATTGTCGTTGGTATTATAAGCTACTCCGCGACTGATCTCTGGCGAAGCAGTCGAACAGTTTTGTTGATACAATTACGAATACGAAATTAGCGCGGTTGTCATTATTTTTACTCCAAGAATTCACACCTTTATCAGAGGGCCTTCGGTGCATGTGCGATGCTCCATGGAGTAAACATGGGATGCAAAGTTATTGAGCGTAGGATTACCGTGAAATTATTTTTTTACCAGCAAGATAAGCAAAACTCGAACCGCCACAAACAGCAATAAAAGGTACATTTAAAGAGTCAATTCGTTGATCCTCTCAACCAATTTGTTGATCATCTCTTCCAGTAGCCGGGTCCGTGGATATATCACTGACGCCCCCTTATAATGGTGTGAATTCCTGGAATAACTGCCGCATGTGCTTATTTCGTATTCGTAATTGTATAAACAAAACTGCTCGTCTGCTACGCCATGGATCAGTCGAGGAGTAGCTTACATTCCCAACGACAATTCTTCGATTCACAGCACGTCACAGCAGCAAAACTCGATGCAAAAATATTGCAGAACCTTGTAATCCACGTACAAGGAGTGCACACAAAACGGCTGTATAATTTTCGAGAATTTTTCTGAAACGCAACCCTGGAGGTTGGGGAAGGTTTTAGAGCATTTTACAATGTTTCAGAGTTAGCGGATACTTTTTAACGGTTCACACGATCAATAATCGGCTAGGCACTCTGATTTAACAAGCATTGGAGAAGCTTCTTATAGGAATTTGGGTTCGTGACTTGTTTCGTCGTCGAGCGTCAAGTATAGAAACTTTCAGTAGAATATTAGAGTTGAATTTAGTTGACCTTAATACTTCCGCTCTTCTGCTTCAACGATTTTCCTGAAACTTGGCTATGGTATATGTATTAAGTCAATATAAGCTGATTCCACAAATTTAGCAACTGAAAAACTATCAGCATTTTTTTAACTAGATGCGATTTTGTTAAAAAAGTGGGCTCCAGTTAAATGCCAATATCATTAAAAATATTGTTCTTCAGTAAAATCGAATTTCATATTGTTATGATATAATGATAGGTGAACATTTTCCCGAGGTTATACAGCCATCGCGTCGAAGCCTAAAAAGTTAAAACCCAAAGTATGTCATCGACAAGTGCGCCCGCAATAAGTACGGAGTCACCTTCATCTAGATACATACGCTCTATCCTGTAAATATATATATATTTTTTTTATTAATGACAAATTTTCATATTCGTCTGCAATTAAGCTGAACACTCATTTTCAACATCCTACAAATTATAGGGTCGTGTGGACCTATAGTCGTGAAAAATAAGAAATAAAATCGTTACTTCCGTTTAACACCAAATTTGGCATACGGGAAGTCAAGATTTTTACCCAATCACATGACGATTGCTAGCCTTACATGTCTTAGTGGCTACACGACAAATTTTTGAAGTCGGACACGAGAGTGTTAGCAATGGCGCCAGTCGTGAAGGTCTCGCGCACCGTCTCGAATGACCCAGAAGTGCTTTTATAAAGGACTTTAGGAGATCAGATCGTTACAGATGGACTGTCTATAGTAATTAGGAAAGTAATTTGGAACAAAAGTTGCAAAGTGGTGACGGTAATTCGAGCTAAGCGATCAGTAAACTCTTTACTCATCTGACTTGCTTCTTTACTGGTTAGATAATACTTACCCACTATCGGGATCGGGCGAAATTGCTCTGGGTTCATCAAGTCCCGATGAAATTAACGTACGTTGGTTATTGCCATCTAGGTCTGATATTGATATGGTATCATAAGTTGTATCAGTCCAGTACAGCTGCGATGACCTCCAATCCACTGCCAGTCCGTCACAAACTCCAATCCCAGAAATAATTGTTGTCGTGCTTTTTACGTCAATACGAAAACGTTTGATGTTTTTCTCTGTCACATCGCTCCAAAATATATAACGCAAGCTGAAATGAACGTCCATAGCGACAGCTCTTGATAAACCGGAAGTAATTGGACTTGCAGCTGCAGTTTTGTAGTCAATGGCAACAATATCGGATGTGTTTGATACCAGCAGGCATGGAGGACTGCATAAAGTGGCTAAGTACCGGGAAACGAAAAAAGAGTGAGGTTGATGAGATCAATGCAAGATTGTTTATAAATGCATTTGCAACCTGAGAAAAAAAAAGGAGACAAAGAAAGTACAAAACCTTAAGAAACTATGGGCTCGTCACGCGTTAACGCCTAACGCGTTAAGCCCAAATAGCTTCTAAGCAGGAGGCTGAAACAATGTATGAATTGCATTATTTTGCGATAAGATTGGTATTAAAGGAAAGGTGTCCAGACACTTCGGTTAGCTTAGTTTGCTTGCGGTTAGCCTTTTTATTGAGGTTAGAATATATAGCCAAAATTTTCGTGTTTGTGGCAGCTGGTCATCGAAAGCCTACTGCATTTGTTTCTCGCGCGGCAATCCGACGGCCCGGTTTCAAACTCTATTGTTGGCACTCACACGATGTTTTTTTTTTTCTTTCTTTTCCCCCCAATGAAGCTAATAGGTGCTTCCCGTTTATAATAAGAAATTATTTTGCTCAATATTCATGCATTGCATGCATCATGTTATTAAAACCCATGCTTGCCAGGAGCCCGAGTTTATTTCGTAACAGGGACAACAAATGCTTTGTTGTTGTTTTTTAGCAACTCAAATAAGAAAATACTCGCACCACATGCTCTAGACATAGTTGTAATTATTTCATCACTCATTGCTTCACTACGTTTTGCATTTGTAGACATTTTTAAAAGGATTGACCGACCGAGCAAACGACCGAGCGAGTGAATATTCGTTTGCTCATTTAACTCGTATTTTGCATTCTGCAAAATAGTCGTAAAAATGACAAGTCATGCATTTGAGTTTTCATGGTCATCATGGCCAGCGGCATTGTTCGCGGGTGCGTTCGCCTAGCGACGTCGCCCAAACATGGCGGCCGTAGTCATCCGGGATATTTAGAAGATCTTAAACCGAAACGAAGCTTTGTTTTTCGCGCGCTTTTCGCGGCTCACCGCGGCTGCACAACCTACAGCCAGCAGTCTACAGTGTTTAGCTGAAGAAATGGTTTGGAAAGCCTTTCTTTCTGCTTTTTTCATAGCGTTTTTCGATATTTCTCACTCAAGTTCCTCATGGAAAATTTTGCCAAATGATTTAGGACAGCCTCTTAACGGAAAGATCCGAAATAATTGCTGACTGGAACATGATATATCGGAATAAAACTAAAAAAGGCCGACAGTTGATGACTACAGTTCGACCTGCGGCTGGTGGTGGTTAAAGAAAAAAAAAATTGTGGAGGTGGGGCTGGTGGCGGCGATGGTGGTGGTGGTAGTTATGGTGGTGGCTAAAGTAAAACAATAGAAATGTGTCGGCGGTGAAGGCTAAAATTATAGAAATGTGGCGGTGGTGGTGGGACTGGTCGTTCGGCGGTGGTGGCGTTGGTGGTGTGGCGGTAGTGGTGTTGATGGACTTAACAATAGAATTGTGCTTCTGGTAGTGTTTGAGATAGTGGCGTATATAATTGTGAAATGTAACACAGCTCGTCAGTTAACGTTAAGTTGTGACGGAGTTAACACGAGTTGGTCTTGTCCCACTTATTCACACGGATTCTTCTATCAAAGATAGTATGCAAATACACATATAAGCAGTAAACATAGCACTTCTGGTTATGTTCCATTTCAAGCTATATCGATTTCTTCAAAAATGTCCGCGCTTTCACCTGGTGCATCCTTTAATTGCATGGTTGCTCCAGAGAGGATTGCTTGGTGTTGTTCTCAGTGGCAACCTTCTTACAGTGAGTTATTGATGACGATACCAGGAATTGAATTTTTCAAAGGTATTCCTGGGACCCTGGAACAAGATTTGTACTTTGATGATGTTATTCGAAACTGATTTTCATTGACGACCAAATGATTGAAGCTGGAAGTGATAGTCGCATCATGAACCTGTTTACAAAAGGATCGCATCATCGCAACTTGAGTGTCATTTACCTCGCACAAAACCTATTCCATCAGGGCAAATGCAGCCGAAGCATCAGCTTTAAAAGCCATTACTAAATCCTTTTCAAGGATCCCGCGCAAGCTACAGATTTTAACGCTAGCAGAACAAATGTATCCTGATCAAACTGTTTTGTTTATGAGACAGTAAGAAAAAGCGGTACAGAGACGGTTTTTTATCTGTTAAATGACCTTAAAGCCAACCACTCAGGACAGTCACATATTTCGAAAAAACGGATTACATAGTGAAGAAGAATTCGAAAAAGGCGAAATGGGAGACAAGGTATCTCAGAAACTAGTGCAATATCTGAAACAGCAAAACCTGGTAGCTCCCTCGGTAATTCCAGAGATGCAGCGCTTGCAGAATAATATGGGTAGTATTTGGTATCGTCTAGACATTGGAGACGAGGAAAGAGCAATGTAGTACATGCAGCTGAAAACAGGTTATTGACATACAAACACCAGATTAATCATATACCCAAAGCAGCAATGCTAACCCAATTCCATGATCGGGACCAAATTTCTACCAGTCATCTCACAGAGAATTTACCAATAGTTCCAACCCCCCAGTGAAGAACCAGTGACAATGCCGGCGACCCATGGTCAAGGGCCAAATGTTGAATCAACAACCAAAGTTGCAGATCCACAAGTTATGTCTTCCATAGCAACCTTCACTCCATTACCTCCCTACCTCCCTCCATCGATCTTGACCCCTTCCCCACAGTGGAAAGGTCCTCGCCTAAAAAGTGTAAACTCTCGCAAAGTCGGTTGTAAATTATTGTCATGATGAACGAAAAAGGCCTTCGTGGCGATCCAGATCACTTTACAAATATTCCAAGACACAATAAGACGATTTTCGAGAATTTCATCATTGTACTGTATTGAACGACTGAAATAGAAGTTTTGCTTGACCTATTACCCATGTGTTTATTATTGATGTTAGTACCGCAGCAAACTCGTTGTGTTTATTTCTAAAGTCACTGAGGCGCATAAACGCCATTGATTTATTTTTCGTTTGTGTATGCTTTGTTCCAATAGATATACTGTTTTGTTTTCCTTCCATTCATTCAGAGTAGAACACGCGTAGTTCAACGCGACTTCAATACTAGAAGAGTAGACTGATGCGTTGGGCCTCCCAACCTGTCAAAATCTCTTTAGTTAATCCGCCTGTTTACATTGTCTGGACGTCATTATTTTTCTAAGCCATAATTCATGTTGCGTTAATCAAGAAAAAAAAAATCTACGAATCTACGAAGCCCCTGCTCACTTACTGCAAATTTCCGTCCCAAAATCAGCTCTTGACTTCTCTTAGGGGTACCTTCGTTTAATCACTTGAGTTTGAAAACTCCTCTAATAACGTATGACTGATAATCATGTATGTCGTTCAGCTGGCTCAATATTTTCTTCGATATTTAACTTTTTCATTGACAACATTTTACATTGAGACTGCGCGTTGTTCTGTGTGAAGTTAGACAAGCTTTTATAATACAAGCGCAATCCACAAAACAGTGGGCTGGATTGGAATACCAGATTTATCACGCTAGATTACCATCGCTTTCTCGAGCTAAGTTTTCCAGCGTACAGATTGAAGAGAGCAGCAATAACTATTAGAATGCATTATCTAGCTAGTACACTTTTCCAATTTTCCACTTATTCAGGGTACCACAACTAATGTTTTCAACCCCGCTCCTTCATTGCAATGTTGTTATGTGGTCAGAACAAAGTCAAGTGAATTGCAAACCCCAGGAAACAACATTGAGCGGGGGGAGAGGGGGATTAAATATTCTTGACCCGCTTGTAAGTCAAGGCATTCGCGAAAAATGTGTGATATTCGTTTGTCTCAACTACTTTTGTCCATGATTGTCTGAAGTACGTTTCGTGGAATTTTGAGAATTTGCGCTCTTTTTTTAAACCTAAGGGGCCAAAAATATTAAATATTCTGTGAATTGTGTTGATAAAGTGCCTTTTTGTCTTCATAGTACGCTACACTTAATTTTAATCAGCAAAAAAGAAACTTATTGCGCGGCGAGCCATAATAATGGCTACGTAGGTGTCTATTATGGCTCGATCCTCTGCATCAGCGTGTTTGCTAATTCAAGTACATTCTCACTTCGTGCCTTATGCTTACTTTCTTTGTGGGATGCAACAAAAGAAGAGATTGATCTCTTTATCTTAGAAGCCAACAGGCATCATACTACCATTAAATTCACGGCTGATATATCAGAGAGAGGTACAAACTTCCTAGACACTACAGTATTTAAAGGCGAAAGATTTTGCAAGGAGTCAATTCTAGACATTCGCACACATTTTAAACCTACTGAAACCTTTCAGTACACGCATTTCTCTTCTTGTCACGCCCCCGGTGGGGCGAAGGGCTTCATCAAAGGGGAGGCCCTCAGACTTCTTAGAACTAACTCTTCAGAAGCACTCTTTGAAGAAAGCATTAACAATTTCAAGTTGCGATTACGCGACAGAGGCTACCCAAACAACATAGTTGAAAAGACCCTCGCAGAAGTCAAATTCAAAGAGAGAAAATACGCGCTACAGGAAAAACAGAAGGTGCGGAAAACAATATTGCCTTTCGTCACGCAATACAATCCGTTAGTGCCAAATCTCAAAAAGGTTTTAATGACCAAATGGCATATCATTGAGAAACAACCCCCTGCTTAGAGAGATTTTTCGGGACCCACCCATTATCTCTCACAAAAGAGGCAGATCTCTAAAAGATATACTCGTCAGAGCAAAACTATAAAGGTCAAACTAATTATATACAACATCACGAAACCTGCAGGAGTCGTGTCAGGCCTGTGACACTTTAAAAATCGGTCGCTCCACGTGTAAACTGAAGAGCCCGCGGTAGTGTTTTGTCAGCGGATACAGTATACCAGCAAAGCATCTTGGGTGTGGTGGTCGATTTAGAAGGAAACTGATCGATTTGGAAGGTATCGAATCAATTTGAAGAGTGTCTGATCGAATTAACCTAATCGATTTAATGTGAACGATGTAATTTGCTCGATTTAGAAGGAAACTAGTCAATTTGAAAAGTAGCTGATCGAATTAACCCATCTGTTACGAGAAAATTGCATTCGATTTAGAAAAGGTTTGTTGATTGAATTGGAGCTATGGTGGTCATTTTGGAATGATGACTCTCGATTTGTGATGCTAAATTTTGACAGTATAAACGCGCCATAGTCTATAGATGGTATTGTTGCTAGAAAAAGCGTGTTTCTAGAGGAGTGCCAATGCTATATTTATTATAAATCCATTTAATTAAAGACACCACCTCAACTGAGATAGATAAAGAGCACTGTGTAGTAATAGATCGCTTAAAACAGCCCGATTACCTTAGACATGTTACGATGCCCCGTGCCATCTCGCAGGAAGTCCCGAGATTTTCGAAATGTACAGTTCTTTCCTCCTTTTCAAAACACAAAGCGCTAAATGAATCTTAGTAAAAGTCGATTAACGTTGTGGGTTGAACACTACGAATGCAAAAAACGACGGTTAACAGAGCTTTTCAACGGTTCACAGGACATGCTTTATAACACACTAGATGATCATCTTTTAAAAATAGATGTGAACCGTTGTGAACTGTTAAAATTACCACAAAACCTCATGTTTACCTTTCAAAAGCACAGTATTTGCAGTTATCTAGCGTTCTAGCAGATAATTAGGGCTAACTTAAGCTATCTGATACGGAAAGCTCGGATTCAGCACGAGCGAACCGTCGAGGACAACTGTTTGGTAGTAACAGTGTTTGTCACGCGCTTTAAAATTTGTCGCGCTCGGGACGTAATCGCGTGACACCGTTGTTATACTTGATTCCGCGCAACAAAAGGTGGTGTTTTTAAAATATACTTCCTTTTTGTTTCAATTGAATACGAAATATGTCACGTTTAGTTTCGCTTTCGGCACTGGACGTTTGCTTTTACGACAAGTTTTCGAGTTCATAGTACGCTTTCAGCGATACCGTATCAATGAAAGCGTTACAAATTGTTCCAATTACCACCAATTGCGAGCCAAAAACACTTATTACATATTTTATCGAAAGTTGTCAAGTGTATCAGCTTTTTAGTTAAACTGTTTGTTACCTTATTTCTAGACAGACTCTGTATCCAGTAAATCGGATAACATTTCAACCGTCTTATCTGGCCAGGCTTCCAGAAACCATTCTAATTGATGCATTAAAAATTCCAATTGGGTTTTGTTGTACTCGGAAAGTAGTTTGCATAACACCCTGCGACACTTCGGGTTTGTGAACTCACATAGATGTCCAGCCGGACAATGTGTTCATTATTTTTAGACATTTCTTTCCTCAGACAATCATGGACAAAACTGTTTAGACACTTTTCCAATTTTCCAGTTATTCAGGATACCATAACTAATGTTTTCACCCCCCCCCCCCCCCCCCCCCACCATTTCAATGTTGTCAATGTTGTTTTGTAGTCAAAACAAAGTCAAATCCCAGGAAACCACATTGAGCGGGGGGAGAGGGGGATTAAATATTCATGACCCACTTGTAAGTCAAGACATTCGCGAAAAATGTGTGATATTCGTTTGTCCCAACTACTTTTGTCCATGGTTGTAGCCTTGCACGATGAGCAGGACAAATAGTCATTTCCAATGCGTTTGTTGCTTTTTTTAGTAGGGCGGTAGGGCGGAGTCGAAGAACAACATTGTACAGCGTTCGCCCTAACACGACCTTGTTTTTCTATACGTCTCTAAACGTCTCCAGCAGTAAACTATGTGTTGTTCTTATGACTTTTTCTTATATCTCTACAGCAAGTTAACTGGAAAATTCTCCTTTATTAAAGCGAAACCTCGACAACTAAGTTACTTAAAAATGTGACTTGTTTTGAATCAATGGATATAAAATATGTGTTTGTCAACTGTGACTTGAAAGCGGCGAAATCGCTCTTGCGTGACACAAATCGGGGAAAGTTGAAGTGCGATGATTAGTAGTATTTTTATAGTGCAGACAATCCTTAAGATAAATACTATTTTTCTAACGTTTCAAGCATTTAAAACTCTTATTTTAATGTGTTTTCTTTGGCCGAAAAATAGACTTATTTTTTTGTTGCGTGTCACGTGTCACATGTTGAGTTGTTCATTTCAAAGGCGCCGAATTGTAATTTTGTCGAACTTTCGTCGACGCTCGTACAAAATTGCTTCTACATCCCACACATTTTAAACAGTCAACCTACAACTCAATGACTATTTGGTTAAAATACAGAATATTTGGAGCACTACCGGCCAGGTCGCGGGGGACACCTGGCCATGAATATATTCATTAGGCAAAATTTTGCTTGTCATACACCTTTTAAAACGCTTATATCTCAGCTGTTTTGGGTGCGATTGAGCTGACATTTTCCAGTGACATAAAAGAATGATGAAAATTTACGAATGTCGTCTTTGATTTGATAGATTGCGCGTAACGGCGACGCTAGAGCGCCATTAGTGACAAATTGAAACATCCATGATTTTGTGTCCAAGTTTGCGGATCGGGTAGAAGACAGCACTCTGTTATTTTATTAACAATAGATCAGTTAAAACCTCTAGTGTGTCATGACAGAAGCGGATTCACGTGCCATATTTTATTCTGTCATGAATATTCCGTACACTTGTCGATGCCAGTCGTTGCGCTTCGAGCATACGCTTTAGATAAATGCATAATGATTGCCTATGGTGTCCCGTGCGACCTTAATTGCATGAGGCTCGGTTCGCTCAGAAATAACAAGAGATAATAATAATAACTATATTTCGACTAAGGAAGAATCAGTCTATGTAATTAAATTGGAAGAGATTCACAATGGTTGAAACGCCTGTTTAACATGAAACTGAAAAGTGTAAAATTTCCGATCGTCGATAAGTTAAATCTGAGCTTCCGGTACGATGACCGTTTTTTGCGGTTTTCTGCCAATGAATTGAATATCTCTACGAAACTAACTTCATATCTTTCAGTTACATACCTATGCCTTCAAACTCACAAAGTATATGAGCGAAATCGATTTTTTGACCGTGGCCACGATTTCTTCGATTTTTACTGACATTTACTTTTAATACTAATTTGAATCAAACATCATTTTTTTTAATGCTAAGATCCAAGATGAAAGACGAAATTTGGAACCGGACCATTTATCTTTGTAATTTCGTCATTGCCTTATATTTTTCTATCGGGAAATATTTATAAGGGACTTAATATTACTTTTACTTTACAGTCCACTAACTTTGATTTTCAGGTTATTTAACGGATTGAGTAAATTTGAAGAAATGCAAAATGAAATAGGGAATATGGTCGGTTTCTGACAAGGGAGCTCGAATTTGGAAAGGTTCAGTCACACAGAAATATGCCACATGTCTTCTTTTTATGCCTCAGGAACATTTCCGCGTCACATTTGCGTAAGAAATTGTTCACATGAGAAACATTATGATAGTAGTTTACCTTGCTTGCAAACTGTTTTCATTGTTATACGATTTTCCCGGCAGAATGCAAATACTTATCAGTTTGGCGAGTTTTCGAAATAAAAGTATGATACTATACAAAATTGTATACTGAAGGTTTGCTATTTCAATTAAAGCAAACAAACAAAAAGCGCGACAACGATACGCGATAACATGACAAAAAAAAAAAAATAGGAATAATTAATTTGTCAAGTTAAAACATCTTGATCGTCTTTGTCGCAGTCGAATGGCATTTGTGTTGACATTTTTCTTCAGAAATTCGCCTGTATAGGCACTATTTACCGATGGGACCTTCTAAATTGCAAGAAAATGGAAAAAAAAAAAACAGATAGAAGCGAATGAATCGTGAATTGTTCGACCATCGCTGGGCGCGTGTTTACTTTTACTAATCCATAATCAATTTACCTCCATAGACTTGTGCACTTTTCTTTTGAATCAGCGCCAAAACTGACAGGGTACAAAAACACCAGATGACATTCATGGTCGTTGAAAATATTCCCTGCACAAAAGTACAAAATACAAATATATGATAAACCGCTAACCTATATTTATAGGGCCACTAGCGAGAAGACACGAATATAAATGAGTTATAATACTTACAACAAAAATATAAGTACAACAGAATTGTACAATGAAAACATTTTTAGGTCTTATCACAGGAAACAAAAATTCTCACCCAAACAGGCTATATGCACAACAAGAGGTCAGCTCTTTGCACGAAAAACTTGAAGCCGACAAATGTTAATATCTTGTGACTTGAGCTTGAATAACAGATAAAACTATAAAATAGAAAGAGTTCTGCAAGCATAAACTGTCTTCAGATTTGGAAAGTGGTGTCGACTCATTTCCACTGGTGGAAACAAATGGAGGCAAAAAGGATCTATCTGCGACGCTGATAAAGATGTAGGCGAAAGATCAAGGTCGGGCATGCGAATGCAATTTCGGATACGTTTTAGCAGAACAATAGCTTTCAATTTACTTCTGTTTAATCGGTTGGGCTACATTTAAGTTGAAAAAGTACTTACCCTTATCATAATGCATTAGATGTGTTTGTGAGCTCTCATAGAGGCCATTTATATCTTCCACGAAGAAAATCTGGATTAAAAGCCAAAAGAAATAACTTTTAGTTAGAAAGAATCTGGGCTTTAAAGCCTCGCACTGCAAAGTAATAATCAGACTAAGTAAGATAATATGTTCATTCCAGCTGACCCCGTTTCAGCGATGCGCTGAAATAAAGCACTAGAAGCGCCAAAACAATGCCCCGTGTAACATTGTTCCCATGGTAAATAGAAGTAAAAAAAAAACGCAAACAAGGAAACAGATCGGTTGCATGCCAAGGCTTGCTGATCTGAGACGCAATAGTAAGATAAGGTAGGAGCAACTTCGTAATTCTTGGTGGTTATAGTGCTTAACAATAGATTTTCTATAGCCGATTGATGTTTAGTTTGTATTTTACAGGCAACGTGTTGCTAGTTTTACAGTCAAGTGAAGATTTTTCCTTCTTTACAAACCGAAAGTGTTTGCGCACCCAGAAGGTCATTCAGTCTGAACTGGTCTGGATCTGTGGTCGTTTGGGTGTAAGAGTAATGCATAAAGATTGTTTTATAGGCCCCTTTCATTACTTAATAAAGACTGTTCCATCGAGCTAGCTTAGTAAGCATTGAGCGCATCCCTCGTCGCGTGACGTAGGCCTTTCTTGATAGACTATAAAAACAATGGGTGAGCTTATTTGAAGGGAAAGGAAACAACAATTTGATGGCTTGGCTTGGTTTGAGCGAGGGTGGATCGAAGTTTATCGATCTGGATCTAAACAGGAGTTGAAAAATACCGAACTGCTGGCAACCGAAATCATCAAACGCTTGAAATGTCGTTTTATAAAATAGAACTTGAATCCTATGGTCATATTTTTATCTGTTTATCTTTGTCCAATAATAAAAACTGGAAGAAGTTATGTTGTGTGTCCGGAGAGATTTCAACACTACAAGGCAAACTGTTTTTCTAAGAAAACCCCTCTTTGCTGCGAAAATACAATAATATAAAGAGCCTGAAAATATGAAGTCAATGTACATTAATTAAGGTCGTTAAACGGAAGAATGGAATATTTATAATTATGTTTAAATAGAGGGCACAAAAAGTAAACTGCAAGCAATGTATGCATTCTCGTTCTTCGAATAATGAGTCTCTTAGCTGTTCAAAATGAAGAAGTTAAGTCATCAAATTGTCGCAGTCAGTTTCGAAGTTTACAAAATTTTAATCAGCAATAATTACTCTAATTTTCCAGTGATGACTCCACAAAGGTAAGAAACGATAAATTTTCATCCCGGAGCATTTTCAAGCGCATAACTGATTACTACAACTTTCTTTAAGTTTAAGTAGTGCAAATTGTAAAAGAGGTTTGTGAATTTCTACTATTATGAAAATGTTATGCTTTCATGATTCAGGTCCGTTCGATATTATTTCCATTTAACCGAAAGCTAAACGATAGATTGCTAATGAGCGATTGCTTAGGAAATCCGTTGGTTATAAATATATATATATGTTTTCCAGGCTCGAAAACAAAGCAGTTTTCGCCTTTAATACGCAAAACATCGCGATTCTAGCGAAAAAAAATTAAACTAAGCTCTTTTCATCGGGATTCAACAAATGTATATTACAATGTTAATTGTTTGAGTACAACCGTGACCGAGTGCCATCTTCATCTTCACGCTCAAGTTCGTCTTCAGGCCAGCTTAATAAATATTACTCAGCCTTTCACCTCTCTGTACATTGCTTCTTAAAACTCTCACCAGCTAAAACAGTCGATAAAAAAGCAACTCGATTTAACTTTATATTATTGAAATTATCAAACACTTCACGCCTCACAGCTGTTTTTAAGAAGATCTGTGCTGTTGTATACATACAAGTCTGTCGGAACAAAGTCGAAACGCCATCAGCAAAATTATACGTACAGTTTAAATCAACTGGCTTGTATATGGTGGCTAGTTTGTCGATTACGCGGCAAGTTACAAGAACCGTACGTGTAGTTCAAGGAGGCTGCAAGACCAAAAAAGTAGTAGGAGATTTAAATCGCTTGCCAAAAAAGGAAACCAAAACTTGCTTTTCAATGCTTTAAAAAAGCATTTAAACGTGAATTTGAATTTGCGAATTGCTCCAAGCTTAGCAACCTACGAACCAATAATTATAGTTAAGCATTTAAAAAGGACAACTACGAAGCAGTTTAGTTTAGTGTATAGCATGTACCAAGCGGTTTGGTTTACTTTGATCGAAACTGTTGCAGTTTTTAAAGAAGACGCTCTGTTAACAATTCCGGATCACATGGGTGTGCCAATGCTGTGCTGACCTTCTTATAGCACGACTTAAACTCCTGGAGCTGACTTACTACTGGTATACTAACCTTCCTGACATAATTATGTCCTGTCTAATGTCATATGATTATTATTTTTTCTTTTCTTTTGATGGAGGTTGCTGAAGGATTGACAAAAAAAATAGTAGTTATATATCTTTTTAGTCCAGATACAATTGCTTGCTTTTTTATTTATCTTCTATTGTGTATTGTATTACTATTGTAATATTTCAACTTCATCTGAAACACGTAAATAAACTTCGGGTCTCCACTATCATCTAGGTTGGTCGGTCGAACCAGGCTGTAAATCTTGGAAGGCTCGAGCGAGTATCCAATATGACTTCTTCCTGAAAAAAAAAAGAAATTTCAACCAAATTGTCTGTTTGATTTCAAACAGGCGCATAAATATTCGATGTTACATTTGCGTAAGAAGATTGTCCGTTTGAGAAAACAAATAATAGTAATAAAAAAATAATAATAAAAATAATAAATCCGGCCACCAAAACATGCATAATAACGAAGTTAGCTCCGAGCACGAAAAATGCTAATCTTACTGTGAAATCATCACAAATGACAAATTTTTCCATGGGACAAGAAGAGTTCTGCACGCATAAACTAGCTGCCAAACTTGCAAAGTGAAACATCACAATCAGATGGTGTCGACTAGAAAAGATAACAGCGGAGCAAAAGGAGAAAACTGCGCTTAGTTTCAGCTGACAAAAAATGATATTAATAAGACCTTTACGTGCAACGAACGCTACAATTAACTGCGAAAAATCAAGTTCGGGCATGTGAATGAAATTACAGCTAAAAATATTTAGCATTCCGCATGATAATCGCTTTCAGCTTGATCCGAAGCTTCTAAAGCTCAAAAGGGGCTTTCCCCTTTCATGACACATTAGATGTGTCAGTGAGCTACTACAGAGGCTCTCTATACTTTCCGCAAAAAATCTAGGGTATAAGACCAGAATAGAGAACTTTTAGTTAGAGAGAATATGGGTCTTTAGAGTTATCGCATGGCAAAGCAATAAGATAATAACTGAATGACTTTTTCAGCGCTGGCCCCCTTCAGCAATCGAAATGCTCAAGTGTATGGATAGACGTAAAAAAAAGCAAAACCACCACCACAAAAAAAAAAGCAAACAAAAAAAAAGTAAGCAAGGAAACTGGAGCCGTTAAACAGATGAGTTACCGAATTTTGCTGATTTGAGTGAGACGCACTATATATTAAGACAAAGTAAAAGCAACTCTTGCCCGGTCACAGCGCTTTTTAAAAGATTGCCTATCTGAGTAATGTATATTTTTATTTTATCTTGTATTACAAAACGTCTTCCTTTTTACCTCATTGTATCATGAATACCATGAGGTGTAGTGAGGGTTGGATGTCACTCCATTCCCGTTAAACAATTAATGCATTAAATCCCAATTAAAGGTAAATTTAACACGTTTACCCCTGCCTCCCCCCCTAGGTTTTGAATTGTCTACAAAGTCGGGCCATGGTCTTATGTTCATATATGTGGGGGGAGGGGGTGGAACAAAAAAATCGATAAGGTGAATGTTGTTTTTGTCCTAAAGACAACTATCACAATTAAATTAAGTTTTCATCTGACGATCGAAAGTGAAGTTTTCGTAGTTACTAAAAGATTATCATTGTCACACGATTTGCTACAAAGGACAACAACAAGGCAACATATTTCAAAATTTCATTCTGTGCAAATTTTGCACCAATTCAGAAGAAGGCAACATCAAATTTGTCATGGTCATAAATTGTACTGATGGATTTATGAAAGGCAAATAAAAAAATATCTACAGTGGCAGCTGCCAAGCAAAAAGCTGATAAAACACAACTGATGTGTCTATTGGTAAGAGTAATCACAGTATGTAACTATTAAACACATAAAAATTCCCACTCTACTTGAGACTTGCTGTTAGTTCTTCAGAAACTCTATTACAACTGCATACAGTTGCTTTTAAGATTCCTGTAATGATTTGTATTTCTATACATAAGGTTCTTTCAGTGCAAAGTTTCAATCACAATGTGCTAGCCTAGTCTAATGCAGCAAAAATTGCCTGAAACTCCACCCTGCACTGCAGCATATAGCCAGCCAACCTTTGGGTAGTAACGATCATCTACAAATATCTATTTTACCTACATAGAGGTTAAAACTAAAATAAAAAAAAAAAAGTATAAAATAAATAATGACTCCAAGTGTTCTACAAGCCAACATCAGATGGAAGCGGATTTCTGATCACCTTCATAGATAATATTGTACATCTTTGTTGCACCATACTCTTCCAAGTGTGGTATTGATCTGTTTAATAACAAAGATTTTAACAATAACTAAATTTTAGCAGTTTCAATCACGTTTATATTTATAACTTAAATTCACTTGACCATTTTTTTTTTTCTGGACCAAATACTTCTAAGAGTAACAAAGTGACACAAGGCACTGACCCAACACAGCTTTTCGTTGATAATTTCAAATCACCATGCTGGAAAAAGTACTCTGTTCCAGATTTTCCAAAGGTTTACTCTGCCACAAAAAAACGACACTATATGAACGCCAACAGGCTATGGTACACTTAGGACAGACAAGCTGTTTTCGTATACCCCGACTTGTTACTACAAAAATAGCTTTTTCCACGATCCAAAAGCTTGACCATGCTTAATCCCCCATTTCCCTCCGCAACATGATTTTTTCGCATAATGGCTCCACTATAGCCTGTGTACAGCTGTCCCGCTTCACTACAACCTCTCTCTCTCCCCGCCCCGCCCAACCCCCCCAGAGCGAGAAGAGGGGGGAAGCCCTGGAAACGACAAAGGCTCTACTAATTATTAACCAAATTAGCACGCTCCCCAAATCTTTCTGGAATGACTTTCATTCCGCAACAAGTCCATTCCATCCTCATATATTCTTATTGCGCTTTTCAACTAAAACAGTTGGAAAAGAGGCAAAGGTTCGTAGAATAATAACCAGATACCATGAGGTGGCTTCTTTTTAAAATGGGACTGAAAACGTCACCTCGCTGTGATCGCTGCAACTTTTCCAACGAAACTTTGGTTCATCTTTTGTATGAATGCCCCATTACGCAAAGTTTTTGGCGTGAAATTATAAATTGGTGGAACGAGAAACGATCGCAGAACTGTACCTTAAACGCGACAGATATTCTGTACGGCTATAAACCAGATTGTACTAAGTTTTACGCTTTAAACCATGTTCTAATCATCGCGAGATATCACATTTTCCAAGCTTGGTTGGATAACAGCTCCCCAAGTTTCGAAATTTTTTATGTCGTTCTCAAAGACAAGATCCTTTGTGAAAGCAGAATTGCTTTTAAAAACAACACCTTGCCGAAATTTAGATCAAAATGGACTACATTATGCGCTTTAGCCCCTCAAAATGTTTCCCTTTAGAATGTGCCATCCGCCTTTTTTCCAATACGTCTTTTGTTTTTTTTGTTTTTTTTTTCTTTTTTCGCTAAAAAATTGTAAAATTAAACAATCTATTGTAAACAAACTTTGTAATTAATTACTTATACGTAGTGATATGGTGTAATTGTTTTCTCTGTATTAATAATATTGTACGTCTTCTTCAATACTGTAAAACCTTATTCTCTTCAATAAAAAAAAAAGAAAAAAAAATGTGGTGGCTCGAAGGAGACTTCGATTATATGTTTGTCTACGATGGGGGCAAATACTTAATCAGTTTTGTGTGCTTTGGAATAAAGGAATGCTATTTATAAATTTCAACGTTGAATGATTGGTATTTCGCGTTACGTTACAACTAAATAGCAGTACCATAAATTTCCAAATATAGCCTGAAAAAAAGTTTGCCAGATCCTGGTCACACTCGTCTAATATTAATTACAAATTACTTTTTTTCCAAATTCTCGAAAATTCGACTGTTGGTACTGTTTACCGATGCTACAAGTTACGAGACAAAAATAAGTGCATGAATAGCGGTGTCTGTTTTAAGTTTTAAAACAGACTAGACGACTCCGTGGGAGATTGTACTCCATATTTTATTTATCTTAAATGACCTCCAGGTAACTGTCCACTTTTCCAATGAATCAGTGCCAAAATGGACAGCGTACAAAAGCTCCTGTTGGTATGTATCATCAATACATACCAGGCACGGCCTATTCGCACGGAAACAAACAAACAAAAATAATAAAAATAAATTCCATTCAATGCATGAGAAATAAGCCATGTGCACGAAGAATGTTAATCTGCTTGTGATATCATCACGAATGACAAATCTTTCTGTGAAATAGAAAGTGTTCTGCACGCATAAACCAGCTGCTAAATCTGTAACGCGAAACCTCGCAATCAGATGGTGTCGACTAGAATTAGTGGAGTAAAAAGAAAAACCGCGCTCGGTAGAACGTGACAAAAAAAATGATATACTTTTTTTAGATCTATACATGCAACTAACGTTACAGCTGTAACTGCGACAGATCAAGGTCGGGCATGCGAATGAAATTTTACCTCAAAATCCTTAGCATTTAGCATGACAATCGATTTCAGTTTAATCTGAAGCTTCTGATGCTGAAATGGAACTTCCCCTTTTCATGATAGATATTGTGTCTGTGAGCTGATACTGAGGCCGGCTATCTACTTCTTTCGCAAAGAAAATCTGGGGTAAAAGGCTTTAAAGAGGAACTTTTAGTTAGAAACAATCTGGGGGGGGGGGGGGGGGGGATTATCGCTTGGCAAAGTAATAAGCAAACTAAGAAAGATAACATTTGTTTTATGCAAATCTTTAAGTAAGATAATACGTTGCTGTTCAAATGTTTACTGACCTTTAGGGTGTCGACCCCGTTTCAGCAATCGACGGACGCGATAAGACGAATTCACTAGAAAGGCCATAACAATAACCATAACAATAATGTCAATACCATTGCAATGTTTCCATTGAAAATAGACCAAAAAATATATAAATTGGCGAACAAAGACTCCATGGAGCCGTAAAACAGATCAATTGCAAAATCTTGATGATCTGATACCCAATATCAAGATAGGTCAGAAGCAACTTAGGAAACTTGAGAAGTTACAGCACTTTACAATGGATGTTTCATAGCGGATTTATGTTTATTTTACATTTTTAAGGTAATATGTTTTCATGATCAGTCGTACAATTAATTGAATTAAGATTATTCTGTCTTGACAAAACGTAGCTGTTTGCACAGTCAGAAGGTTGTTTAGTCTAAACTAGTTTGGAAAAAAAAAACAGTTTCATGAAACTGGCTCGGTCAACATTGTTTGCATGTTAACTTAGGGATTACAGTTCTACGGCCGCGTGACGAAGCTTTTTGGTAGATCTAGACACTGCGTGAACCAATTTAAAAGGAAAGAAAGCAGACGAACCCTTCCCCCATCCCACCTCTCAAATTCCCACACCAAGAGTGACGATGGTGATAATGATTATTATTATTATTATTATTATTATTATTATTATTATTATTATTATTATTATTATTATTATTATTATTATTATTATAAGTGAAACCGGTAAAAACAATATATAATTATATATCCCACAGAAAACAGGTGAATGTGAAAAGGTTAACAAAATAGATTAAGTTGAACCAATCTGCAGCTTACTTTTATAAGCAAATGCCTACATTGTGCAGTTCCAGAAAATATCCATACCCACGCCAAGGAGATGGTCATTGGAAATTCCGAAGGGGGAGGGGGTAGGGGGGTGATCTCAATAACCCAAGTTTTTAAAAGAAAATATGAAGCTATACTGGAAATTCCAAGGGGTAGGAGGGCCCAAACCAAAGAACCATCCTTGGGGGAGGTATATATATTATTCGGAACCACACATTTTAATTAGACTGCCATTAAGCTATTGAAGACACTTTAGCCTGTGCTGCAAAAAAACTTGATGTCTTTACTTAACCTGTAAATTGTCTGTAATTTCATTATTTTTATTGGAACAAAATATTTTTGTCACAAGCCCCAGAATGGTTTTAAAACTTGCATGTAATAAAGTGCCAGTATTCACATGTAGCCTAATTGGGTTCTCAGTGGGATGCCCATATTACATAATTACTTACTTATCCTCATCAGGCCCATGAGAACTCTTGAGGCTGGGTTCATATTACATAAATAGCTATGAAGGTCACTAAAGTATGTTCAGGTTTAAACTGGCAGCATGTGGGAATCAATTGTGACAATGTTATTACATTAACAAAATGTGTATTTTTGAGTTCATTTTCAAGTTGACTTAAGAGGAATGTCATTGCAAAGTCTTCAAGTCACCTTTAAATAGAAACAAAACAAACAAAAACTATTTATTTTGGTGAAATTGCTATCTTTCCAACATGCAAACTGTATATTAAAATTAAATGGCCTTTTTAGTGTGTGAAACAAGAAACTGACTGCTTTCATGTTGGGCTATTGGATCCAATATTTTTTTTACATTTGCTAGATACAAAAATGATATTTATGGATTTTTTACTTTGTTGTTGTTTCCGGAGAAACATTAGTCTTTGGATAAGCATATAATGGTTTCACCTTGCCCAGTCTACCTGAGTCAGGCAAGGAAGAAATCAATTTTCTTTGCACCCTTCCTTTCAGTAATCATTGCAGAAAAATGTCAGATTATTAATTTTCACTGCCGTGCATTTTCAGGGAAAAGTAACCTTGCCATTTTTTAAAGCACTATTTAAAAAACTACAACTTCGCTTAAAAATATCCTAAGAGAAAGATTCTAGTAAAGATTTCAAGCGAATTTAAAATTGTGGCCCTTTCTGGTCACGTGACCGATGACGTCACCCTATGTCTAATATGAGAAGTAGTTTACGGTAAGAGTTATTTGTATACGACATAGTAGTACTGCAGGCTTCAAACTGACCAAGTTATTTGGCATTTACGATTTTTCAGTTGAAAAGGATTCTGGGAAGGTTCTTATTATAATTATATATTGTTTTTATAATAATTATTATTATTATCATTATTATTATTATTATTATTATTATAATTATTATTATTGTTATTATTATTATTATTATTATTATTATTATTATTATTATTACAAGTGAAACCGGTAAAAACAATATATAATTATATATCCCATAGAAAACAGGTAAATGTGAAAATAGTTTAGTGTGTATCAATCAGATCAATCCGCAGCTTACTTTCATAAGCAAATGCCTACATTGCGTCGTTCCAGAAAATATCCATACCCACCCCAAGGATGGTCATTGGAAATTCTGAGGGGGATGGGGTCTCAAAAACACAAATTTTTAAAAGAAAGTATGAAGCTACACTGGAAATCCCAGGGGGTGGGAGGGTCCAAACCAAAGAACCATCCTCAGGGGAGGTATGGATATTTTTTTGGCATCACACCTTGTGGAACAAAGCCTGTGCTGCAAAAAAACTTGACCCATTAACTTAACCTGGATTAAAATTTATGGTCTGCGATAATAATTAATGATGTTAATTCTCTGTTATTTCGTTATTGTTACATGTTTTTATTGAAACAAAATTTTTTGTCATGAACCCCATAATGGAACCATTTTGGGTTCTGGGAATTTATATCATATAAATAGCTATAAATATCACTGAAGTATATTCGGGTTTAAACTGGCAACATGTGGGAGTCAATCATGTGGCAATTTTATTACATTGACACAAGGTGTATTTTTGAGTTCATTTTGAACCTTGCAAAGTCTTCAAGTCACCTGTAAATAGAACAAAACTAACAAAACTATTTATTTTGATGAAATTGCAATTTTCCAGGATGCAGACTGTATATTAAAATTAAATGACCTTTTCAGTGTGTGAAAAAAAAAAACTGGCTGCTTTTATGTTGGGCTAGTGGATCCAATAATTTTTTCCACTTGCTAGATAGCCAAATGACATTTATGGATTTTTATTTTTTGTTGTAGTTGTTTCAAAAGAAACATGGGACTTTGGGTAAGGTTATAATGGTTTCACCTTGCCCAGTCTACCTGGGTCAGGCAAGGAAGAAATCAATTTTCTTTGCACCCCTCCTTTCATTAATTATTGCAGAAGAATGTCAGATTATTTTAATAATGTTTAAAAATGTTTTGGACCCTAAAGCTGAATTTTTCAAAACATTACATCACAGAAACAAATCTATGTTTGGTTTTCTTGTAGAGCAAGTTGCCAACCAAAACTAAGCTGGAGTTTATTTAAATCAAATTTACAGCTACTACTTGGCTAATTCCCATATGAGTTTAAAAAAAAAAAACAACTTGGGTGTTGACAAAGTGTGAGCCAACAAGTCATGAGAGCCATTCCACTATATACAAATAGCACATTGGGTAGCTTAAAAAGCTCCCTGGTTAGCCTAAGCAGTACTCCAGTTAGCCTGAGTATAGTTGGCTGAGGTAGCTTGAGGTTATGCTTATTATTGGAGTTAGGTATTTCTGGCTTGTATTGCACTTATGTGTCATGAAACATGCAAGCCATGCAAGCCATTCCAGTTAGCCTACATAAGATTCCGGTTAGCCTACATGTACATAATACACTGTGACCAGTTAGCCAAATGGTACATCATGTTGCTTGCAGTTAGCTTTGTATTGGGATTAGGGTTTTCTGGCTTGCTTAAGTTTAAGGCCTCACGAATTTTCATATTTGCTACTGCAAAATGCTACTGAAGGTCATTCAACAACTGAAAATACAGGAATTAAAAATGTCAAACAGATTTTTTTATAAAGTAGACAAATGTGTGGTCAAAAAGCAGATCTTAAATGCCTCAGGTAATGAATGTGTGTAGAGAGAAGGATGGGAATTGCTAGAATTGACTGTCACATAACTATGTGCAAAACTAAGAGATCAACAACTACCTGAACTTGTTATAATCCATAGTTTAACTCAACAGTAATCCAGAATATCCTCAGTTCTGAATACTGGAAATCCTGTCAAAACATTAGGCATTCTATTAGTCCCAAAAATTACCTGTAGACCACAAAATGCAAAAGAAACGTAAATCCATGTTTACCAATACAATAAAACATCATGGGAAGAACAAATTTTAAGTTAAGAAATGGTCTCATTTATTAAACATGCCCAATGAGGCATTCCAAAATGTGAGTAGCACTAGTCTTTAATTGAAGTCTAGATTAGCTACCAGGTTGACTGAAAGTAGTCTCTAGTCTAACTTAAAAAAAGAGATCACACTGAGCTGAAATGTTTCTTCCAATTTCAAAGGTATCACATCAAAGGTGTTACAGTAATTTCAAATTTCCCTGACGTAATTTTTCTTTGCGGCCTGAAATGGCCACTTGGTCAATATTTTGAGGAACATTTCCTCACGTATAAACAATGAAAGGATGCGATTCTTATTAATTTGATGTACAGCAGCTTAAGATTCAGATGACAAACATAAATAACAGTTACATGCCTCGACGAAATGACTGCCATTTAATATTATCGCCTCGTTCTCACTATCTATTTTTTTCGCCGAGCTCGGCTTTAATTCCAGTAACCTAAGTTGATAAACATGATAAACGTCGAAGACATAACCTTTAACCAGTCTAAAAAAAAATCATTGTACAATGAGAAAAGCTTACCTCAGGTCCCTGTAAGTTTCTGTTAACCACGTTTTCGCACGTTTCTACTCATTCCATATTCTTCTTTATCGGGAATACAAATAAAGGAGGTATACCCTACGTTTGGGGACTCGTTTTGATCGCGTCAAGAAGGAAAAACACCGAAAAAAACTGTCCTCTATATCTCAAATTCACTCCATTAGATTCCCTTTTCTTGTCGCCATTAGTCGCCATTTTGAAAATGCTCTTGTCATGAGCCCGCAATACGGACCACGGGAAATCCGCTAGGGAGACCCACAGTTCGGGGGAGGGGAGGGGCAGCTACTTAACATCTCCCCAGTCCCACTCCTTTCGTCTGAAAGAAATTAAATCCATCCTCGCGAAAGACAATTAAAATAAGAAAAAACTGACAACGCCATCATAAAGAGCATGCACTCCTGCCTTTGGCAAAATTTTCTTTTATTCCTACCGCAAATGGTCGCTGAGTAGGAAGCCAACAAACTTTTCAATTGTATTTTTTACTGCCGTACGTTTCTAGGAAAAAGTAATAATGGCCATTTTTAAAAACATTATTTAAAAATCTACAACTTCGCTTAAAAAAAATCCTAAGAGGGAGATCCCAGTTAAGTTTTCAAGCGAATTTTAAAATGCAGTCCGTTCTGGTCACGTGACCGATGACGTCATAACAATAAAAGTGATAAAAATGTACTTAACATATAAATATCTACCAACATGTAATTTGTTGTTTCCTCACATTTAGTGCAACGTCAGATACGCACTTGTACCCAGACTCCCACTTTTAGAAAATTGTACATAGCTCCCTTAATATTTATATTTTGTTCGGTACCCGGGCAGTCTGAAATGCCTCACACCAATGTGCTTCAAACTGCAATGACTGCTTTTTCAGTAACAAAATATCTTCGTCACAGTGAGCAAAAACGAACTTCAGAGCAATGTCACGTGACTAATGACGTCATCGCCCTACGTCTTATACAAGAAGTGGTTATTGTTAAGAGTTATTTCTATACGACGTTGTACTCCTGCTGGCTTCAAACCAACCAAGTTATTTGGCATTGACGATTTTTGAGTTGCAAAGGATTTTGGGAAGGTTTTTATTATAATTATATATTGTTTTTATAATTATTATTACAAGTGAAACCGGTAAAAACAATATATAATTATATATCCCATAGAAAACAGGTGAATATGAAAAGGTTAACAGAAAAGATTAGTGTGAAGCAATCTGCAGCTTACTTTTATAGGGAAATCCCTACATTGTGCGTTTCCAGGAAATATCCATACCAACGCCAAGGATGGTCATTGCAAATTCCAAAGGGGGAAGGGGGGGGGGGGGGGGGGGGTGGTGATCTCAATAGCCCAAGTTTTTAAAAAAAAATATGAAGCTGAACTGTAAATGCCAGGGGGTGGGCGGGTCCAAACCAAAGAACCATTCTTGTGCCGGAGGTACGGATTTTTTTTTGGAACCACACATTATAATTAGACTACCATTAAACTATTGAAGACACTTTAGCCTGTGCTGCAAAAAATGACGTCTTTACTTATACCTGGAGCAAACTTTATGGTCTGTGCTAATAATTACATAAATTATCTGTAATTTCATTATTTTTATTGGAACAAAATATTTTTGTCACGAGCTTCAGAATGGTTTTAAAACTTACATGAAATAAACTGCCAGTATTCGCATGTAGAATAATTGGGTTCTGGGATGCCCATATTACATAATCACTTACTTATCCTCATCGGGCCCATGAGAACTCTTGAGGCCAGGTTCATATTACATAAATAGCTATAAATGTCACTAAAGTATATTCAGGTTTAAACTGGTAACATATGGAAATCAATCATGTGACAATTTTATTACATTAACACAATGTGTATTTTTGAGTTCATTGTCAAGTTGACTAAGAGGAGAGCCTTCTTCAGTTGGTGAAAAAAAAACTGACTGTTTTCATGTTGGGCTAGTGTTGGGCTTGCTAGATAGACAAATGACATTTATGGATTTTTTTACTTTGTTGTTGTTTCCAGAGAAACATCAGTCTTTAATTGGATAAGCATAGAGTGGTTTCACCTTGCCCACTCTACCTGAGTCAGGCAAGGAAGAAATCAATTTTCTTTGCACCCTTCCTTTCAGTAATCATTGCAGAAAAATGTCAGATTATTAAATGTTTTTGACCCTAAAGCTGAATTTTTTGTAATCTGTTCATCTCAAACATAATGTTACAGGAATTTTTGCTTGGTTTTCTTGCAGAGAAAGTTGTCAACAAGAGTTTATTTAAATCAAATTTACAGCTACTACATGGCTTAAATTCCCAAAAGTAAAAAAAAAAAACAAGTCATGAGAATAGCACACTGGTTAGCCTTAATAGTTCTCTGGTTAGCCTAAACAGTACTCCAGTAGGCCTGAGTATAGTTAGCTTAGGTGGCTTGAGGTTAGGCTATATATTTATTGGGTTAGCAATTTCTGGCTTGTATGGCACTTATGTGTCATGAAACATGCAATCCATGCGAGCCATTCCAGTTAATCTACATAAGATTCCGGTTAGCCTAAATGGTACTCCAGTTAGCCTTAAAAGTACTTTGCCTGTTGCCAAACAGCCGACATTATAACAGTTAAGAGGTCAACAACTACCTGAACTTGTTATAATCAATATAGTTTAACTTACCAGTAATCCGGAATGTCCTCAGTTCTGAATTCTGTAATTCCTGTCTAAACATTAGGCATTCTATTAATCCAACAAAATACCTTTAGACCACAAAATGCAAAAGAAATGTAAATCTATGTCTACCAATACAATTCACGTCATGGGAAGATACAAATTTAAAGTTAAGTTAACCAAAAAACAACTCAAATGTAATTTTTCTTTGCAGCCTGAAATGGCCACTCGGTCAATAGTCTGACAAAGATTTCCTCACTTCTAAATAATGAAAGGATAAATTTTCACACATGATAAACGTCGAAGACATAAGTTTAAACCAGTGTTCAAAATAAAATCGTTGTACAATGAGAAACGCTTACCTCAGGTCCCTGTAGGTTTCTGTTAGAAATGTTTGCAAAACGTTTCCCTCGCCGTTTTTCGTCATTACATATACTTCGTTATCGGGAATATGAATAAAAGAAGAATACCCTGTGTTTGGAAACTCGTTGTGATCGCGTCAAGAAGGAAGGGCATCGGCAAAACTATCCTATATCGGGAGTGACTATTCTGCACTCAGTTGATGTTGTGAGACAATAGGGAGACACCTCATGACATTTTATACCACGTAACACTCAGTTCATGTAGTGAATACAAAACAGCCTATTTAGCACTGCGGTTAGCCTACTATACACTTCGGTTAGCCTATTATGCACTCCGGTTAGCCTACTAGCACTCCGTTTACCCTAAAAAGTACTCCGGTTAGCCTACGTTAGCTTAGTTTGCTTGCGGTTAGCTTTATATTGAGGTTAGGATATATAGCCAAAATTTTACGGTTTCTTGCAGCTGGTCGTCGGTAGCCTAGTGGATAAAGTTCACTCAACTGAGTGCTGAATAGTCACTCCCATCCTATCTCACTCAAACTATATAACTCGTCGCCATTTTGAACATGCTCTTGTCGTGAGCCCTCAATTCGGACCACCGGGAATCCCCTAGCAGCGGGGAGGGGGAGGGGCTGCTGCTAACTTCTCCCCAGGCTCCACTCCTTTCGTCTGAAAGAAATAAAATCCATCCTCGCCGATAGCAATAAAAATGAGAGGAAACTGACAACGCCATCATAAAGACTATACACTCACGCCTTTGGCAAAATTTTCTTTTATTTCTACCGCAGATGGTCGCTGAGTACGAAGCCAACAAACTTTTCAATTGTACTTTTCACTGCCGTACATTTTTAGGAAAAAGTAATAATGGCCATTTTTAAAAACACTTTTTAAAAAGCTGCAACTTCGCTTAAAAAAATCCTAAGAGAGAGATACTAGTAAAGTTTTCAAGCGAATTTAAAAATGCAGTCCGTTCAGGTCACGTAACCGATGACGTCATAATAATAAAAGTGATAAAAATGTACTTAAAATATAAATATCTACCAACATGTAATTTGTTGTTTCCTCACATTTAATGAAACGCCAGATACGCACTTGTACCCAGACTCCCACTTTCAGAACATTCAATATCGATTGAATTGAAAATGGAGCACGTCATCTGAAAGAGCATCCAAAAATTAGTAAATTTACCAAATTTGATGGTTATTGGTTCAAACGCAAAGGCATGGTACACTTTTAAAATAAGAGAGCTTAGTATGGATTGGAGGACGCCTGTCCCTCCAATCCATACTAAGTTTTCCATGCCTTTGGGTTTAAGCCAATAACCGTCAAATTTGGTGAACTTACTACTTTTTGGATGCTTTTTTCAGATGACGTGCCCCATTTCTCAATTTAATCGATATTGAATGTTTGTACCGAAGAGAAAATATGTTCGTACCCAGTCCCCTGCTCGTTTAGAACATGGCTAATTGTACATAGCTTCCTTAATATTTATATTTTGTTCGGTACCCGGGCAGTCTGAAATGCCTCACAGCAGTGTGCTTCAAACTGCAATGACTGCTTTTTCAGTAACAAAATATCTTCGCCACAGTGGGCAAAAACAAACTTCAGAGGAATGTCACGTGACTAATGACGTCATCGTCCTACGTCTTATACAAGAAGTGGTTATTGTTAAGAGTTATTTCTATACGACGTTGAACTCCTGCTGGCTTCAAACTGACCAAGTTATTTGGCATTGACGATTATTTTTCAGCTGCAAAGGATTTTGGGAAGGTTTTTATTATAATTATATATTGTTTTTATAATAATTATTATTATTATCATTATTATTATTATTATTATTATTATTATTATTATAATTATTATTATTATTATTGTTATTATTATTATTATTATTATTATTATTATTATTATTATTATTATTATTATTATTATTACAAGTGAAACCGGTAAAAACAATATATAATTATATATCCCATAGAAAACAGGTAAATGTGAAAATAGTTTAGTATGTATCAATCAGATCAATCTGCAGCTTACTTTCATAAGCAAATGCCTACATTGCGCGGTTCCAGAAAATATCCATACCCACCCCAAGGATGGTCATTGGAAGTTCTGAGGGGGATGGGGTCTCAATAACACAATTTTTTAAAAGAAAGTATGAAGCTACACTGGAAATCCCAGGGGGTGGGAGGGTCCAAACCAAAAAACCATCCTCAGGGGAGGTATGGATATTTTTTGGAATTACACCTTGTGGAACCAAGCCTGTGCTGCAAAAAAAAATGACACATTAACTTAACCTGGATTAAAATTTAAGGTCTGCAATAATAATTAATGATGTTAATTCTCTGTTATTTCATTATTTTTACATGTTTTTACTGAAACAAAATTTTTTGTCATGAACCCCAGAGTGGAGCCATATTGGGTTCTGGGAATTTATATCATATAAATAGCTATAAATGTCACTAAAGTATATTCGGGTTTAAACTGGCAACATGTGGGAGTCAATCATGTGGCAATTTTATTACATTGACACAAGGTGTATTTTTGAATTCATTTTGACTAACAGGAATGCCCTTGCAAAGTATTCAAGTCACCTGTAAATAGAACAAAACTAACAAAACTATTTATTTTGATGAAATTGCAATTTTCCAGGATCCAGACTGTATATTAAAATTAAATGGCCTTTTTCAGTGTGTGAAAAAAAAAAACTGGCTGCTTTTATGTTAGTCTAGTGGATCCAATAATTTTTTCCACTTGCTAGATAGCCAAATGACATTTATGGATTTTTATTTTTTGTTGTAGTTGTTTCAAAAGAAACATGGGACTTTGGGTAAGGTTATAATGGTTTCACCTTGCCCAGTCTACCTGGGTCAGGCAAGGAAGAAATCAATTTTCTTTGCACCCCTCTTTTCATTAATTATTGCAGAAAAATGTCAGATTATTTTAATAATGTTTGAAAATGTTTTGGACACTAAAGCTGAATTTTTGTAATCTGTTCATTTCAAAACATTACATCACAGAAAAAAATCTATGTTTGGTTTTCTTGTAGAGCAAGTTGCCTGATTAGCCTAAGCAGTACTCCAGTTAGCCTGAGTATAGTTAGCTGAGGTAGCTTGCCGTTAGCTTTGTATTGGGATCAGGGTCAAAAAGCAGATAGCCAAATGACATTTATGGATTTTTATTTTTTCGTTGTAGTTGTTTCAAAAGAAACATGGGACTTTGGGTAAGGTTATAATGGTTTCACCTTGCCCAGTCTACCTGGATCAAACAGGTAAATGTGAAAATTGCAATTTTCCAGGATCCAGACTGTATATTAAAATCAATTTTCTTTGCACCCCTCTTTTCATTAATTATTGCAGAAAAATGTCAGATTATTTTAATAATGTTTAAAAATGGTTTGGACCCTAAAGCTGAATTTTTGTAATCTGTTCATTTCAAAACATTACATCACAGAAAAAAATCTATGTTTGGTTTTTCTTGTAGAGCAAGTTGCCAACCAAAACTAAGCTGGAGTTAATTTAAATCAAATTTACAGCTACTACTTGGCTAATTCCCATATGAGTTAAAAAAAAAAAAAACTTAGGTCTTGACAAAGTGTGAGCCAACAAGTCATGAGAGCCATTCCACTATATACAAATAGCACATTGGGTAGCCTAAAAAGCTCCCTGATTAGCCTAAGCAGTACTCCAGTTAGCCTGAGTATAGTTAGCTGAGGTAGCTTGAGGTTATGCTTATTATTGGAGTTAGGTATTTCTGGCTTGTATGGCACTTATGTGTCATGAAACATGCAAGCCTACATAAGATTCCGGTTAGCCTACATGTACATAGTACACCGGTTAGCCAAATGGTACATCATGTTGCTTGCAGTTAGCTTTGTATTGGGATCAGGGTTTTCTGGCTTGCTTAAGTTTAAGGCCTCACGAATTTTCATATTTGCTACTGCAAAATGCTACTGAAGGTCATTCAACAACTGAAAATACAGGCATTAAAAATGTTAAATAGATTTTTTTTATAAAGTAGACAAATGTCTGGTCAAAAAGCAGATCTTAAATGCCTCAGGTAATGAATGTGTGTAGAGAGAAGGATGGGAATTGCTAGAATTGACTGTCACATAACTATGTGCAAAACTAAGAGATCAACAACTACCTGAACTTGTTATAATTTATAGTTTAACTCAACAGTAATCCAGAATATCCTCAGTTCTGAATACTGGAAATCCTGTCAAAACATTAGGCATTCTATTAGTCCCAAAAATTACCTGTAGACCACAAAATGCAAAAGAAACGTAAATCCATGTTTACCAATACAATAAAACTTCATGGGAAGAACAAATTTTAAGTTAAGCAATGGTCTCATTTATAAAACATGCCCAATGAGGCATTCCAAAATGTGAGTAGCACTAGTGTTTAAATAATTGAAGTCTAGATTAGCTACCAGGTAGTCTCTAGTCTAACTTAAAAAAAGAGATCACACTGAGCTGAAATGTTTCTTCCAATTTCAAAGGTATCACATCAAAGGTGTTACAGTAACTTCAAATTTCCCTGACGTAGTTTTTCTTTGCGGCCTGAAATGGCCACTTGGTCAATATTTTGAGGAACATTTCCCTCACGTATAAACAATGAAAGGATGCGCTTCTTATTAATTTGATGTACAGTAGCTTAAAATTCAGATGACAAACATAAATAACAGTTACATGCCTCGACGAAATGACTGCCATTTAATATTATCGCCTCGTTCTCACTATCTATTTTTTTTACGCCGAGCTCGGCTTTAATTCCAGTAAGCTAAGTCGATAAACATGATAAACGTCGAAGACATAAGCTTTAACCAGTCTAAAAAAATCATTGTACAATGAGAAACGCTTACCTCAGGTCCCTGTAAGTTTCTGTTAACCACGTTTTCGCACGTTTCTACTCATTCCATATTCTTCTTTATCGGGAACACAAATAAAGGAGGTATACCCTACGTTTGGGGACTCGTTTTGATCGCGTCAAGAAGGAAAAACATCGAAAAAACTGTCCTCTATATCTCAAATTAGCTCAAATTCACTCCATTAGATTCCCTTTTCTAGTCGCCATTTTGAAAATGCTCTTGTCATGAGCCCGCAATACGGACCACGGGGAATCCGCTGGGGAGACCCACAGTAGGGGGGAGGGGAGGGGCAGCTACTTAAGAGGGAGTCTCTCTAATTTTCGACCGGTCGGTTCCGGATAGAAAAATCAAATCACCTGATTTTTTGTGAGGTGAAAGGCCTTCATGCCAAAGTAACAAAACCACAATCTTTTTGGTTCTTGGCTTAAGGTTTTTTCCGCTAGAGCTAAAAATAATTTTGACCGAATTTTGCTCGCGCGCGACTGAAAATCAAGACGATTGTTTACCTTTTTTAAGCGATCAGTGCAAAGCAAAGACAAACTCTACCGCCATAATTTTTACATAGCAAGAAAGATCTACTTCTATTTTACGAGCTGTAGGAGTTTCAAGTAATTTGAAGTTAATCTATTGGCATTCTATGATATTACTCACCCCTACGTTAGGAGGCTCGAGGGACAACCCGAAAATTGATCATTTTGTGGACCTCTTTTCTCAGCTGGCGGATAAAATCAAAACATGGCATTACATCAATGTAAAGCCTTAACCTTCTCCTACACGAATATGTAAAAAAATATTGTCTATGCTGCCTTTCCTGTAAATGTCGAGGGGATAATTTTTCCTAATTTTGAGAAATTATCAAAAACAACACCAAATCGCTAATTGTTTAAAATTTGAATACCTTGGACCAATACCGGTCTTACATCAAGAAAACTAAAGAAAAGTAAACTAAAACATTAGGGAATAGAAATAAAAAGCCATATTCAATAGTGTTTTCAATTTTTAGTTCGCCGTTTCATTTTATTGGGAGGAGAGTGATCATCGGCTCATTAAATATTCACCGAACAGTGAAATTCGATCCAAACCAGAACTGTCAAATTTCATATCGCACTGGCCATATTAATTTCATTGAATCTCGTTTCAAATCACATTTGTACACAAAACAAATATCCTGAAAATGCTATTTTGTTGTTGTGTTTAAGTTTAAGCCAAATCTGAGCTTTGAATACGCACTTAGAATACAAACGGAGTTCACTCACGATTTACTCGACCACTGTCAACACTGAATCGAAATTCATTTTCTCTGATTGCTGGATTATAAATTGACTTAGTTTACCTGAGTTTTTTTTGTTTTGTTTTGTTTTGTTTTGTTTTTTGTTTTTTTTTTTTGTTTTTCTGTTGGTGATGCATTTAAATGACCGGTGCAATTAGGAGCTTTGATTCAATCAACGAGCTGCCAGTCCGGTTCTGGCCCTATCTGTCACGCAACGCTAAGGGGTGAAACAAGACTACTCTTGCAATTGAAGCTCATTGAGAATATCAGTTTTCATCATCGTTTAAAATGTTGCCTCGAATCCCTAGAACAAAGCTGTCTAGAAAATATTGTAGAAGTGCACAGGGCAGAAAAACACTAATTTTGGCTTGTTTGATTTGTAATTATTTGGTGTAGTCAGAGCTATGAAAGTACTGCGGGAATTTGGATGTAGTGTGCATTTTGGAACAAGGATTGCATATTATAAGGGACAAATATAAAGAGGGTATAGAAAGTTTGAGAAGTCTGAAGAGATTGAGTGGTGGTGGAGTGTGCTTGTAGTGTAGTATGTTGCAAGTTTTGTGAGATAGATATTCAACACCTTTTTGGGTTTAATTCAGAATGGCCAGCCATATTTGCAAGGGACGAAAATGTTGCTAATACAGTCGATCTTATAATAAGGTTACCCAAAAAGTAAATAATCGTTAGCAGTGCTAAAGCAAGAAATGTAATGCTGGGCAATGAAGCTTTTTCGTACCTTTGCTCTATCCGTTGGATGATGTTATGTGTAATGTGCACACTATGACTGACATAACTATTATTTTAACTGTGTTTAAGGGACCGGTCATTATTTATCGTCTGGAGCGGGGAGGGGGGAGGGGGGGGGGGGGGGTGCGGGGGATTTTTGTTGCTACACCGTAGCATTCACCTGATCTCCCCATAAAGTATATAGCATTTGAATGATCCCCCCTCATTCGTGGTGGAAGCTTTCATGACCCCCGCCCCCTCCTTTCCAAGCCACCACAAAATATCAAGTTCATTGCAAGTGCGGATGGCAGAAAACTGTCAAGGACGCCTTAAATTGCGCAGCCGATTTGTTATCATTCACCGACAGCAATCGAAAGGTTCTATATCATGATGTAGAGAACACCATACCAAAAAACTGTTCGCAAGTGATGAGCTGAAATATTTTCAGAAAGCTCAAGAGCGAGTAATGGTGCTCTAGGAAGAACTGCAGAGAGCCTCAAATAAGTTGACAACATCTCTAATGAATTGAACCTGAAGAGGAAGTTTCTATTTCGCATGGAGAAAGATCAACAATCGTGATTGTTGCTGTTGTTGTTGTTTTCAATAATATCGCACCGTTCGGCCGCGTTGAACAAACGTTTCCATTGGCTCTTATTAAAATGCATATTTAAAGAATTAGACACATGGAACTTTAACATTTGAAATACAGAACTTAAACAATTTCAAGCCATTGCACAACGATTATTTATGTGATGAGATCGTGCCTGGATAAGAGCACGCAGAAGCCAAAACATAATAATAGCATAAAAGGAGGCGATCAATTGGCACGGTTCAAGTTATTTACGGCGATCCCACCGCCACATGAAATTCTCAGACTTTTTTCTGGTCCCCCACCCTCTTAATCCCTGTCAATTATGGCTGATCCCCACTTCGTTCTTCAGAAAACTATGTGGTCCCCTCCAACATCCTCCAGTTTTCGTCTGGATTATTCAATAAGAATTTATTTTGACCTACCCAGTGCGGGATCCAAACTTGGGTACAATTAAGGTGGTGGTATTGAAAAAATAACCGCTAATGCTGCCATAAAATAGCACTGCCTTGGTCCTTCAATCATCAAAAAACCGGTTATTTCATCTACTTATTTGCGTTCAAGCTGGTGGCCAAAAACGTAAAAGTTACCTTACTGAAAGATTAAATCGCCTCCTAGCCTGCGTAGCTGGCGGGATTTCGCGAGCGAGTGCTTTTTTTAACGGCCGCATGCTTTGGTCTTGGCCGCCAAGCAGCGAGGGGTTTGGTGAGGAGTCAAGTTGAGATCACTCGCGGCTCGGCCGCTCAGCGACGCGGGCTTCATCCGCACGAGAAAAATTCTCTTGTGCCCACTAATTCCACCAGCTGCGCAGGCTAATCGCCTCCCTCACCATCCCCTCCATGGGATCCGCCAATGCTACCAATTAGCTGCAACTTTAAATCAGGCAGGATCACCCGGGATAAAGCAAGTCCCACCAAATAGGAACTTTCAAAAATACCTCAATATCTGTATAAATACAAATGCTGTCGGTGAGATATAGATACGCGATTCCATTCCTATTTGCAGGAGTGACCAAGGAAACTTACTTGTTTATTTAATTGTTTCATCAGTACTTATCCAGTGGATAGGATTATCCACTGTTTGAAAAACTAGGCCCAGACTTATAAGATATATTTACTGAAGGAGGGGATCTCCCTATAGTCACTATAGTAAAGTACGCTCTATTTTATAAGAATCATTTTTATAAGAACGTCGAGGCTGAAAAAGGACAAAAATTAAAAACATCCTTAGAACGTACCCAAATCTGAAATCTGGCCACGAACAAATTTTATACTTTCCTATTCGTTGTAAGTGACAAATATGTGTGTATATACCAAATGAAGAATCAAGTCGTGAATCTTTAATCAAATAAGTCGACTTAGAACAAACATTGTATTCACCCATGAACGTGACGTGAACATGTACATATCAGTTTAAATAAAACTTTTTTCATAGGGGCGGATCTAGGGGAGGGTCGGTGCGGGGAGGCTTTCTAATACAACTGGCATTCTGCAAACACCCCTCCTTAGAAAAATCCTGGGTCTGCTCCTGTTTAAGAACATTTTAGGCTTAAATCATCGTAAACGTTCGGACAAAAATGAGAAGTTCTCTCCCAGAAGGGATACCTTTTTCAGGCTGCAGCTTTATGAAAAGGTAAGGTTTTTTTATGAGTTGAAGTAGACAAAAGGATAAAATTTAGGTATTTCAAAGGACCTTTCAAAAATATCTCGAACACAGCCACCGAAAGGGTAAACGTGAATTTAAGTGACGTTTTAAGAGGTCCAAAGAAGAAATAGAAGATAGAAGAAGTTGACCCCAACGTAAGAGCACCTGGTGTAACCCCGTTTTAAGTATTTTAAGGGAATTGGACCTCATGTGCAAGAAAATTATGAGTACTTCCTAACCCTGGGCAATTTCACCGCTGAGTGTTGCGTGACGGATAGGGCCAGAACCGGACTGGTAGTTCGTTCATTGAATCAAAGCTCCTAATTGCACTGGTCATTTAAATGCATCACCAACAGAAAAAGTCAAAAGAAAAAGGGGAAAAGCCTTTTGGAACTGAGGTAAACTAAGTCAATTTATAGTCCAACAATCAGAGAAAATGAATTTCGATTCAGTGTTGACAGTGGTCGAGTAAATCGTGAGTGAACTCCGTTTGTATTCTAAGTGCGTATTCAAAGCTCAGATTTGGCTTAAACTTAAACACAACAACAAAATAGCATTTTCAGGATATTTGTTTTGTGTACAAATGTGATTTGAAACGAGATTCAATGAAATTAAGATGGCCAGTGCGATATGAAATTTGACAGTTCTGGTTTGGATCGAATTTCACTGTTCGGTGAATATTTAATGAGCCGATGATCACTCTCCTCCCAATAAAATGAAACGGCGAACTAAAAATTGAAAACACTATTGAATATGGCTTTTTATTTCTATTCCCTAATGTTTTAGTTTACTTTTCTTTAGTTTTCTTGATGTAAGACCGGTATTGGTCCAAGGTATTCAAATTTTAAACAATTAGCGATTTGGTGTTGTTTTTGATAATTTCTCAAAATTAGGAAAAATTATCCCCTCGACATTTACAGGAAAGGCAGCATAGACAATATTTTTTTACATATTCGTGTAGGAGAAGGTTAAGGCTTTACATTGATGTAATGCCATGTTTTGATTTTATCCGCCAGCTGAGAAAAGAGGTCCACAAAATGATCAATTTTCGGGTTGTCCCTCGAGCCTCCTAACGTAGGGGTGAGTAATATCATAGAATGCCAATAGATTAACTTCAAATTACTTGAAACTCCTACAGCTCATAAAATAGAAGTAGATCTTTCTTGCTATGTAAATATTATGGCGGTACAGTTTGTCCTTGCTTTGCACCGATCGCTTAAAAAAAGTAAACAATCGTCTTGATTTTCAGTCGCGCGCGAGCAAAATTCGGTCAAAATTATTTTTAGCTCTAGCGGAAAAAACCTTAAGCCAAGAACCAAAAAGATTGTGGTTTTGTTACTTTGGCGTGAAGGCCTTTCACCTCACAAAAAATCAGGCGATTTGATTTTTCGATCCGGAACCGACCGGTCGAAAATTAGGGAGACGCCCTCTTAACATCTCCCCAGTCCCACTCCTTTCGTCTGAAAGAAATTAAATCCATCCTCGCAAAAGGGAATTAAAATAAGAAAAAACTGACAACGCCATCATAAAGAGCATGCACTCCTGCCTTTGACAAAATTTTCTTTTATTCCTACCGCAAATGGTCGCTGAGTAGGAAGCCAACAAACTTTTCAATTGTATTTTTTTTACTGCCGTACGTTTTTAGGAAAAAGTAATAATGGCCATTTTTAAAAACACTATTTAAAAATCTACAACTTCGCTTAAAAAAATCTTAAGAGCAAATGCCCACAAAATTCAGTCAATCCACGGCCAGGGTCAAAATTTTGATTTCGCTCATATTTTGTCTATAGATAGGCATTACCAAATGAACAAACGTGGTGTAGTTTGTTTTTCCAAAGACCGCTTCAATTTGGCGAAAATCAAGAAAAACTATTTCTGCTGTCGGCGACTTCAAAACACCCAAAATTTGAGACAAAATCGCCTGCTTGCAAAACTTTGCTTGCATGCAAAAGGCGTGGAATTTGGGGAAAATCTTTTCCAGTGTATTAATTTATGAAGACTTTTACTCCTAGTTTAGTGGTAAATTTTCATCTTAGCGATAATCTGGAAGGTAAACAATAATATTTTAAAACTGCTTATTTTTCAAGCGACAGAAGTTTTAATTCAACTTGAAAGACGCGATTACAATTTTAAGCATGTGCTACACCTTGGTTTTTCCTCAAACTTAAGCTATAAGGTATTTAAACATTGTACTACAACATATGTAAAAACTGGCTTGGGTAATTTAGTTTGAAGATCACACGAAGTCTTCGAAGTTGAACGAATTTCGGCTGAAATATGAGATATTTGCATAGTTATAAAACGTTGCATTGTTGTTGTTGTGATGGCTGAACTTGTTTAAATGATGTCTGATGTGAAATCACTTACCTCAATGCCTTCTTCGGTCTTCTTCTTTTGTAATTGACTTTATGCCTCCAGCTGATCCGTACATGTTTCCCGAGGTTATTATCCAAGAACTGACGAGAGTGGCGTCAACAGCAGAATTCATTACAATTATACCTCATTGAATCCTTTGCTGTCAATTTTGATATTATGTGCATTTCAAAAGATTTACACATTTCATAATGGCGCAAAGTTTCACAGCAAAACTTCCAATTAAGCTTCCAGAGTGCCTGTAAGGCTAAGGCAGGGTTTATTCTTATCCTTCTAACTTGCGAGGTTATTCTCAGTTCTTTCTGTTTGACGGTGATTACGGGAGTTGCGTGACAGAACAATGCCCTTCGCACCGGGAGGGTGTAGGGAAACAACGATCACGGATAGGAACCAAAAAAAAATTCAATTTTCTTAGTATTAATCAAGTCACAAATTATTGCTTTTATTTATAGTCCATTGTCTGGTGCAGTCTAATATCATAGTACAATTTAACCTGTAAGGAGGTAAAAAGAGCCTATAAAAGAAAAAAATTCATTGGCTTCTTTTTCAAAAACTTACAAATAGCGTTATCACAAGTGGCAGGTCTAATTGTTAAGGCAACTGCCATAGAATTATTATTACAACTCATTATCGTGTAATTCCGCTTTATTTTTAGTTAACAATTGGTCTGAACTTCTGAACTGAATGCTAGGAATCCAAAATACTAAAGGCTTCAGTAACGCCAAATTTTGCTGGCTGTCTATTTACTCTTTTCGATCATATTCAGGGGCATAGCCAAGGGGGAGGGGGGTGTCCTGGGGTGCTCGTGACCCCCTCCCCCCCTTTAAGTAAACAACATACAAACCTTTTAATTCAGGTGGCGAAAAAGCGCGAATCTAAAGAATCGACATGTCATTTATCTTTTCTAGTGCTAGATAGTTACATACTTCATTTTCAGGACCTAGCATCTGCAGTGGACCATGTAAGTACCCTGGGTGTGACACAGTGTGATCCCCCAACCCACTCTTGGAAAAGTCCTAACTACGACGCTGATATTTCGACAATATTTCACAATTAAGGTATTAGACTAAAACGTGGCCTGTCAGTGGGTGACTCTGCCTGGGTCCTACCTGGATGATGCTGTGACGACTCATCATCTCTAGCGAGAACTGTACTCAATTCTAAGAAAAATTACGCGCCTGATGGACTCTGGTCAGCAATTATCTACTTATTTTGGAGCTTAACTCGTGACCTAAACCGATACACTCTGTAAATGTTTTCAGGAATATATTGCCGATATATAACATGTTAACAGAAGTTTATACTTCTGGCCTTATTGAATGCCCTATAGAACACTACTTTCTCATGTTGAGTAAGTGGGAGTAAGGAGCTTTCGTCTTCCCCTTGTTGCCGCCAATTGGGATATACTTTGATAGCCTGAATTTTAATTTCAGATTCGGATTTTCAGATTGGGTGGATTAAGAGCAACTTCTTGAAGAATTTCGCTATCTTAACGTACCGAAGACTTCGTCATTCTTTGCGTTCTGCTTTTTGTCAAAATCACTTTCAGTTAGACCAGTCTTGGGAAGAAAACTGAAATCTGCTTGCGTGTCAGAAATTCAGAATTGGTAAAAAGGCGGTTAAATTCCCACTGCTCTCCCGGCCGGGCAGTCATCGTGGCCTTGACTACTGACGCTGTATCCACTTTCTGGTCGTTTGCTTTCCCAATAAGGAATTTGCTGGAAAAATAATCTTTCTGCTTTTCTGTAAATCGTGTTCTTCAAACGTGACTGGACTTCCGGGGCCCATCCGATTGGTAAACACTGTAGATTCGAAAGGATTAGTCGCTTTCTAAGTTCCTGTATCGGTGACACAACACCTGCAGACGGTTCCTGTTGCATAGTAGAGCACTGCACTGTCAAGAAGTAGTTTATGTTCTGAAGTACGTTCATGTTTTCCAAGGTCCAGATGGTGCTGCAAGGAGGAAAATCTCTGATACGTTTCTAAGCATCTTTTCCGTTGACAAGAGAAAAAACGGTTGAGGTACCAGTCGCAGCCACAGTCGCAGCCCCAATGTAACATCGACACACGGAATACCCCCGATGACTGGACAGAATCTACCATTTCCTCAGAAGCTTACTAGATGTTAGACCCTTGTTTTATATGGACTCTCGTGACCTCTCTCGTGTGCCATTCAATAGACGCCGCCTTCCGACCACATAATTATAATCAATAATTCGTGTTTTTCGATTGGGGACAGCAAATGAAATAATCGACTCAAGATTTCTCAAAAGCAAAAAAAAAAAATACACTTTTAGCAGGGTGAATCATAAACAAAAAATGTCGTTTACCAAAAAATAAAGACCCCCCCCCCCCCCCCCCCCCCCCGCCTCTACGCCTCTACCCTAGATCCACCACTGGTTTTGCCAGAAAAGGCATAAACTTAGTTCACCAGTGGTTAAGAAGAAAAATATTTTTGATGTTTATTTTTATTGACATATATAAAGAAGTACAAACATGATCAATTCGAGATTCTCGTAACACGATCTGTGAGCCCGCTTTGCTGAAACCTCTATATACTTATATTGGAAGCACTTAATGTAACATATGTCCGGAAACTCGACATCTCCAACTTATACCCAAATTATAACAGTACGTTGTAGAAATTAATCGGTGGATTATAAAATAAAGAAACCCCTTTCTGCCTTGCTAGTATATTAGAGGATACTGCCCCTGGCTGAAAGACTGTCCCTTTTTCACAGTTGCCCTCAAAGCTTCGCTTTTCGGCCAAATGGGATTATTCGTGGAGCTGGAAAAGATGCGTGCTTTTGCCAGAATTAATCCAACAAAGTGCCACTATGGAAAAGAATACATTCCTCTCTTTTGTTCCTGTCCCTTTTGTCAAGGCCACATTGGCCTCCCACAGTTGAGGTGTAAAAATTAATTAAATTAAGTACTACAAGCAAACAGAATATATTATTATAAAACCTTTTCTTTGTGTTTTTTGCGAATGACTTGTCCTCGTCACGCAACACCGTCTATCTACGGGGCAACAATAAGGCTACGCTGATCACTGCACCCTTTCTCAATTCACGACTTTGTTCTAACCAATTAAGCGGACTGAACTGAGAAAAAAGCCCTTCCCCCAATAATATTAAATAAATAAATGTGATATCAGAGGTTTGTTAAACTGCACGTAAATGTTCGGCCATGACCTTCATTCAGTATACAGGTCAAATTAAAACAGCGGACTTCTAAATCAGTACATTTTAGCTTCAAAGAAGTCAACAACAGGCAGAATACGTGCCACGTGTTTAAAGAAAAAGATTTTAAATGCGATGTTTACACTTAAATCAGATTTTTGCTCGGGAAGTGCCCAGGAAGTGCCATGGATCCATTTGGTAGTGAAAGAGCGCTTGCGTTAATTATTCAATTATCTCATATTTCATCTGAAAATTTGCTCAACTTCGAAGACTTCGTGTGACCAGCAAACTAAATTACCCAAGCCAGTTTTTACACATGTTCTAGAACAATGTTTAAATATCTTATAGCTTAAGTTTGAGGAAAAACCAAGGTATAGCACATGCTTAAAATTGCAATCGCGTTTTTCAAGTTAAATTAAAACTTCTGTCGCTTAAAAAATATGCAGTTCTAAAATATTATTGTTTACCTTCCAGATTATCGCTAAGATGAAAATTTACCACTAAACTAGGAGTAAAAGTCTTCATAAATTAATACACTGGAAAAGATTTTCCCCAAATTCCATGCCTTTTGCATGCAAGCAAAGTTTTGCAAGCAGCCGATTTTGTCTCAAATTTTGGGTGTTTTGAAGTCGCCGACAGCAGTAATAGTTTTTCTCGATTTTCGCCAAATTGAAGCGCTCTTTGGAAAAACAAACTACACCACGTTTTGTTATTTGGTAATGTCTATCTATAGACAAAATATGAAGGAAATCAAAATTTTGAGCCTGGCCGCGAAATTTCAATTTTGCGCGATTTTAACTGGCATTCGCTCTTAAGAGGGAGATCCCAGTAAAGTTTTCAAGCGAATTTAAAAATGCGGTCCGTTCTGGTCACGTGACCGATGACGTCATAACAATAAAAGTGATAAAAATGTACTTAACATGTAAATATCTACCAACATGTAATTTGTTGTTTCCTCACATTTAGTGCAACGCCAGATGCGCACTTGTACCCAGACTCCCACTTTTAGAAAATTGTACATAGCTCCCTTAATATTTATATTTTGTTCGGTACCCGGGCAGTCTGAAATGCCTCACACCAATGTGCTTTAAACTGCAATGACTGCTTTTTCAGTAACAAAATATCTTCGTCACAGTGAGCAAAAACGAACTTCAGAGCAATGTCACGTGACTAATGACGTCATCGCCCTACGTCTTATACAAGAAGTGGTTATTGTTAAGAGTTATTTCTATACGACGTTGTACTCCTGCTGGCTTCAAACTAACCAAGTTATTTGGCATTGACGATTTTTCAGTTGCAAAGGATTTTGGGAAGGTTTTTATTATAATTATATATTGTTTTTATAATTATTATTATTACAAGTGAAACCGGTAAAAACAATATATCATTCCTTCGAGCTCGGCTTTAATTCCAGTTCGCACGATTTTATCGTTAGCACTTTTATATATGCTCACACATGATAAACGTCGAATACATAAGCTTAAACCAGTGTTCAAAATAAAATCGTTGTACAATGACAAACGCTTACCTCAGGTCCCTGTAAGTTTCTGTAAGAAATGTTTGCGAAACGTTTCCCTCGCCGTTTCTCCTCATTACATATTCGTTATCGGGAATACGAATAAAAGAAGAATACCCCGTGTTTGGAAACTCGTTGTGATCGCGTCAAGAAGGAAAAACATCGGCAAAACTACCCTATATAACTCACTCAAACTATATAACTCGTCGTAACACGTCGCCATTTTGAACATTTTCTTGTCGTGAGCCCGCAATACGGACCACCGGGAATCCCCTAGCAGCGGAGAGGGGGAGGGGGAGGGGGAGCGGCTGCTGCTAAACTTCGCCCCAGTCTCCACTCCTTTCGTCTGAAAGAAACAAAATCCATCCTAGCCGAAAGCAATTAAAATGAGAAGAAACTGACAACGCCATCATAAAGAGCATACACTCCTGCCTTTGGCAAAATTTTCTTTTGTTTCTACCGCAAATGGTCGCTGAGCAGGAAGCCAACAAACCTTTCAATTGTACTTTTCACTGCCGTACATTTTCAGGAAAAAGTAATCATGGCCATTTTTAAAAGCACTATTTAAAAAACTACAACTTCGCTTAAAAATGTCCTAAGAGAAATATTATATTAAAGTTTTCAAGCGAATTTAAAATTGTGGTCCTTTCTGGTCACGTGGTAGATGACGTCATAGCGATGAAAGTATCAAAAATGGATTTAGCATGGAAGTATCTACTAACTTCTACTTTGTTGTTTCTTTACATTTAATGCAACGCCTGATACGCACTTGTACCTAGACTCCCACTTTTTGAAAATTGCACATAGCTCCCTTAATATTTATATTTTGTTTGGTTCCTGGGCAGTCCGAAATGCCTCACGCCAATGTGCTTCAATCTGCATTGACTGTTTTTTTAGTAGCAAACTATTTTCGTCATAGTTAACAAAAACGAACTTCTGAGCAAAGTCACGTGACTAATGACGTCATCACCCTATGTCTCATATGAGCAATAGTTTATGGTAAGAGTTATTTGTATACGACATAGTACTACTGCAGGCTTCAAACTGAGCAAGTTATTTGGCATTTACGATTTTTCAGTTGAAAAGGATTCTGGGAAGGTTCTTATTATAATTATATATTGTTTTTATAATTATCATCATCATCACAGCGGAAACCGGTAAAAACAATACATAATTATATATCTCATAGAAAACACGTAAATGTGAAAATAGATTAGTGTGTATCAATCAGATCAATCTGCAGCTTACTTTCATAAGCAAATGCCTACACTGAACGGTTCCAGAAAATATCCATACCCACTCCAAGGATGGTCATTGGAAATTCCGAGGGGGATGGGGGTCTCAATTCTGTAAATCCTGTCAAAACATTAGGCATTCTATTAGTCCCAAAAATTACCTGCAGACCACAAAATGCAAAAGAAACGTAAATCTATGTTTACCAATACAATTAGACATCATGAGAAAAACAAATTTTAAGTTAAGTAATGGTCTCGTTTATTAAACATGCCCAAAGAGGCATTCCAAAACGTGAGTAGCAATGTTTAATTTAAGTCTGGATTAGCTACCAGGTTGCAAGTAGTCTCTAGTTTAACTTAAAAGAAAGAGATCACACTGAGCTGAAATGGTTCTTCCAATTTCAAAGGTATCACATCAGAGGTGTTAAAGTAATTTCAAACTTCCCTGACGTAATTTTTCTTTGCAGCCTGAAATGGCCACTTGGTCAATATTTTGAGGAACATTTCCCCACGTATAAACAATGAAAGGATGCGGTTCTTAGTAATTTGAAAAGTACAGTAGCTTAAAATTCAGATGCCATAAATAACAGTTACATGCCTCGACGAAATGACTGCCATTTAATATTATCGCCTAGTGTTCAATATCTATTTTTTTAGCACGTTTTATAACCGTCAACCGTCATAGCACCCCCATCCCCTCCCCCCCCCACCGCCCCAAGTTCCTCGAACCTTTTCTATTGACGAGTTTTAGAGAGGTGCAGTAGCATAATGGTTAGCGCGCTGGGCTCGATTTGAACGGTACGGGTTCAAGTCCTACAGTGGAGTCATTATGTTTTGTTCTTGGGCAAAACACTTTACTCTCATAGTACCTCTCTCCGCCCAGGTGTATATATGGGTACCGGCGAATTTACTGCTGGGGGGGGGGGGGGGGGGGGGACCCTAAGATGGACTAGAACTTCATCAGGGGGAGAGGAAATACTTCTAGCTACAAACACAGACTGTACCTTTTATTAATGATTTTGGCCCTTTGGAGGGAGACGTTTATTACAAGTTTCCGCTAAATTGTGATGCTCACAATCAATTGTTTAAATATTTCCTTTTACCCTTAACCCTATCCATACCGGGCTTTTTTGGATCTTTTCAGACCGGGGGGGAGGGGGGCGGTGTGGACGGTGTGGTAGCTTGCTATTCTCAAATTTCTTCTTCCTTACACTATGTACAGGTAACCTCCATGCCATTTAAGGTGCCGGAGGAGGAAGATTTATTACCCATTTTTCGATTATTAAAACAGCAAACTGCCGCTATCTGAACACACCTTAAACAACTGTGATTGTTTCATGTCATTCCTCCAGCTTACGCTTCTCCGAAAGTATGCCCTATCTCAAGTTAGCTGTCCTTGTATTGGCGTCAGTTTGTGTTTTCATCCAATGTGGAGATGCTTGCGTATGGTGTAGAAGAAGAAGAAGTCCTCCACCACCTCCAAGACCAGGTCCAAGGCCACCTGAGAGACGTATACGTTACCGAAGGCGCATCTCACCTCCACCTAGACCTTGTGAGTGTGATTAATATCGTTTGATAGTTAAAAGTCATGTTTCATGCCTTATCAATATCGCCGTACAATTGGTTAATTTGATCTTTTCAAGTAATATATCAAACACGAGAGGCAGTGTTTCATTGGAACATCCAAATACCAGGGAGGGAGTTGAAAATACGACGCGCAGCGGAGTATTTTTTACGAAATTCGATAATTTGAGTTTGATATACCTTCTCAATCGAAACAAAAACTAAGGAGTTAACGGAGAAATTAAATCGCAAAAAAATCTATGCTAAATAAGACCAGGTATCCAGACCTCTATCACGGTTATGATTTTCTTTGTTTTTACTTGACGAATTATTAATGAGTTGGAGAATACCAACTCTTATTTAAAGGAGAATGTCATATTTGAACGATAAGGGTAATTGTCAGTTAAAATCGAAGAAATTTGTGCCACGGTAAAGAAAAAAAAAAACATTTTTGCTCATACCTTGAATTCTCAACTAATATATTTTAAAATATGACTAATTGAGTCTAATGCGCATGCGCTTTAGACTCTATGTAGTGGAAAAAGCTGTTAGCAATCCCAAGGGAGTGGTTCGGGATCGATAATCGTCCAGTGTAATTGTGCTTAAACAATAGCCCGCCTCATTGCGGGCTTGGTGCGGTGATCGTAATCCAATCATGAAGCAAGGATGTTGTTAACGAAGCAACGGTCGATCGGAGCTCGAGCACGATCCGCACTTGTAAAAGAAATTGTCATGTATGTAATTGGAATAAATGTTTTACAGTGCAAAATAATATGAATCCTCGTTTTCAAGTGTGAAGCCACTGAATGTTCAATGTTCTCTTTCCAGCTGCATGTTTTTTTTTTTGTTTTTTGTTTTTTTTTTTTATAATCTGTGGGAAACGCAAGGTGAAATCGACATCTCTTGATGAAAGAAATCCGGAAGTGACATTTGTGTTCATAAACAAAAAATAACTTTGAAAAAAAATGGAAAATTAAATAAAATTGTAGTCAGCAATTGATTGTTCAATTCAACTGATGCAGGATTTCATTCACAGAATGTAACTTTCATTAAAAAGAGTTTTTTTCACCATTCAAGATTCAATCTAGAGCTTGAAAACAAGACAGTGTAATCAAATTACATTTCGCGCGAAATTTGCATAAATATTGAAACTTGCAAAAAAGTAGTTAAGACAGAATGAAAACTCGCTTTAATAGTTATTGAATTCCGATCTGATAGTTATTTCCATGTATTGACTATTTGGAAGCTGTTCTCAGTCATGAAACGAAACTCTTTCATTCAACTGCTTGCAGTGTTTAATAGACGTGAAAATATTTCGCTTAATTAAATTACATTCTGCACGCAATGTTTTCTTTGCTCCCCTGTGTCGAAACGTTAAAGGTAATTGAAATATTTGTTGAGCAGTATTGCATAAATTGCAAAGAAATTGAAAAAATATATTTTGGCTTATTTTGATGTGATTTAGGATATTCAGAATACTAAACAAGCGGCTGTATCTTGTCTATCTATGGGGCGGACCATTATTTTTTTGGAAGCAGGGGGATGAAAATTTTTTCAAGACCAACAATTTTTCTTTTTCTGTATCGTTGTCTGTGAAAACATTTTTTTCCGGTGTCATCTTCCTGCAGACAATTTTTTTCATGCCTGCAAAAAATTTATTTGGGCTTTTTTTGGTTTTGCAAACAAATTTTTCAATTTTTTGCAAGATAATCTTTGTATTTTTTTTTTTCTTTTTTTTTTTTTTTTTACCAAGTAGGAAAAAAATAGTAAGTGATTTACCGGCTTTGGGTCGGTCCGTATCGTGAAAAACTGTGACCTTGGCCTTGAAAATGCTGCCTTCTCGGGCAGCATTTTCAAGACCTCGGTCACAGTTTTTCACGATACGGACCTCCCAGCCGGCAAATAACATATATGTACAGCCTTCGCGCTCGGTTTGTAAGAACTTAATACTTTGCGCTTCTCGTGGTCTGATATGTTTAATGGCGCAATGGTGAAAAAATAAATATTATTGCATGGCAATGCAGTCTCGAGGTAAATCGGAGCGCTGTGATTGGTTCTTTCTTGATCGGGATTTTGCTATACGGACCGTTTCCGTGGAAATGGTCATAACCTGTGTGTTTTGTTTGTTTTTGAAAGCCGGCAAATTCAAAATTTGCAGCTTAAACGAGTGCCATATAATAAACTACTAACAAACCTTGCTTGCTCGAGCCTACTGGGGAATATTGGCAATCAGTAGTTTCTGTACGTACTATCACGACCTCGGGCAAATATTTCCAGTACGGCCCTCGCGCTCGGTTGGTACGAGGTTCTTGTTTAAAATATGTGTTTAACTGCCGGGAGCCGTAATCACATTTTTAGAATTTTGTTTAATTTTTACAGACATTCACCTTAATTGTTTTTAAAACTCATCCCTTTTCAGTTGCCTAAACACGAAACATCGTATGATCCATAACAAGGAAACAAATGAAAACATAAGGTCGCGAGGGGCACACATCTGTGAATAAATTCATAAGGCTTGTCCTACTTTTTTTGCTAAAACGCTTAAATCTCGGCTAGTTTGGTTGTCGTTGAGCTCAAATTTTACAGAGACATAAAGGAATGATGGAAGTTTACAAATGTTATATTTTATTTGGTAGATTGCGCGTTACGGCGATGCTAGGGCCCCATTAGTATCAAATTGGACAGAAACATGGTTTTGTGTCAAAGTTTACTGGTCGAATAGAAGACAGCACTATGTCATTTTATAAAAAAAATGATCAGCGGAAATCTGTCATGACAAAAGAGTTTCCTCTTTTAATTTAAAGTTTGCAAGTTATAATCGTTGAAATTTGCAAATTCAACTTAAATGCTTATCTATCTTTTTTCTTAAAACGCTCTTTTAGAATCCCGCTTCTGTTATGTCACAGAACAGTACTCCTAGTTTACCTCTCTACAGTGCCATCTCATGAAGTTCTATTTCTGTGCTGAATTCTTTGCCACGAAATTGTTGGGAAAGTCCAAAATTTGAGATTTCCGACTTCGGGTATCCCGACTAAAACGTGAGTTCTAAGGGAGAGATATAATTATGGCAATTATATAAATAATATGCCAGGCTTTAATGTTGAAATCAGAGAAGAACAATGATGTGTTTTGAAAAAGAACACAGTTGTTTTTGAATTTTTATGCATCTTACTTTTGTACGAAAATTTTGTTATCACAAGCCATTGAAAAAAAAAAATAATGCAACTGAAAAGTAATCTCTAATTCAGAGAGAACAAGAATTCAAGTTCAAATTCAAAAGTGATCCCACATTTTTTCTTTAAATAAATCACAGAAAGAGCCCCTTTATTCCATGCTACTTTTCGGTAAGCATTTTATTCGTATGGTCCGTGCCACTCATGAACACTTCGAATCACCCGCCCATATTTTAATCCGCAGTCATGATCAATATCTCGTAAACTTGTCGATTTCGGTCGTTGCACTTCGTGCATACGTTTTAAATAATGCATAATGAGCCTGAGGTGTCCCCAACGACCGTAATATGATTTATGTCACGACAACTGCCCATTAGACCAGCCAAGTGCTGAACACGAGCTCTGTGGTAAATAGGCCATTTCCGAGTTATCCTTTTCCTCATTTTCAAAACGAGTCCCCGTGCGAAACTATTCAAATGAAACTGAATTTGATTTGCATGACAATGGGCGTGCAGGTAAAACTCATCTACATATGAATCGTTTCGCACGAAGACTCGTTTTGACATAGAGGCAAAGGTAACTCAGAAATGTCTTATTACATGTTAGGTCGCGAATAAACAAAGAGTGCAAAGTATAAATTCACACATTTCTTTTTTGGATGAATCTGGCAACGGATGTGGCAGGTTTAATATCGAATCAAGCTAAAGTAACAGCACAGCAATAAATCTAAACAGATGAATTTGATTAACAAACGCGGAGCGAAAAACAGCGCTACTAATATGGACTAAAACATAAAAGTGCCTATGAGCCACTGAACTCGGAATCTATAAAACAAGGATATACGGTCATATGCCAAACCGCAACGCCGTCATGCTTTGAAAAAAGAAGTATAGTTTTTCCATATTAAAAATTTAGAAACGATATCTGTCTAAAAATATTTAAAATCATGTTTACGCAGCACTGGAGTCTAACGGCTATCCGTCAAAATTTATCCACGATTTACAGACCAAAAAAAAATCGACCACCACCAAATTTATCCTCTGAGGAACTTGTTGGAATGTTCTTCAATTTAGGCGAACCTTCTGAATCACGCAAGTCTTTCGCGTCCCTTCAAAGGTCTAACTGAGCCCTTGACTCGCGTTTTGAAAAAAAAACAAAAACATGATATCTCGGCCACAAATAAGCCAATAAACACTCTACAACAACAGTTCCCGGTCTCGAAGTTTCGCCCTGCTCCGGATTCACAAACCAACGTTGTTTACAAAATTCTTTGCGCCAACTGTTCGTGGTCTTATATTGGTGAAACTGGCAGAGCGGTTAACATCCGAAGAAAAGAACACATAAGAAATGTAAAAACAGGGCTAAAGGCTCCAGAATTGCGAACCATGCATGGTCCCATGACCATTCCATTGACTTTAACAACGCCTCCATAATTGACAAAGGCAGTTTTCGAATAAGAAAAACGCTAGAATTGCGGCATTCCATGGTGACTCCAAATGCTGACAACAATTCCTGCCCACTCCCTGGGCAATACAACATTATGTTCACACACATTCACAATTAATTTACATAGTCCATTCTTTTTTTTTTATTCTTACACATTTATATTCATATTTCGTCATTCATTTTTACCCGTTGAGGACTGCATGTAGATCAAACAGTCGAAAGCTTGTTCTTTTAAGCATTTTTAGGCAGAGATCGTTTTTAAATTTTTAATATGTTTAACCCTGGCTACAGTCCTTCAATATTTTATATGGTTTTTCCCTCGGATCGGCTTGGGGAACGAGATTATAATAGACAAGACAACAATGAATAGAGTATTGCCTAAATATAATACTATTTAGCTATAAATCCGAATGCGTTTCTTCCCATACAAACATTTATGACCCCTGCTTTATAAATACGAACGGTTGCAACACAACACCTTCATATGCCGCAAGACGAGAGTCACGTATCGCGTATTCAAACTGTAGAAGTCAAACTTGTTCATACAAGCAAACACACTTTATTTAAAAACGAAGCGAAGAAATCGGTAATGTTTTGTCAAGGCGATGATAACGTAGTTGCTAAAAGAAACAACAAAATTACAAGTAACGATGAAATACTAAATTAACGAACAGAAATTGACAAGATAAAGGACATAATAATAGAAAATAACAAGCAAAGGACACTTGCAAACGTTGTTTGACTACAGGAATGGGAACCAACAAACGGACGACCGATAAACTTCAGAAATTTGATGTGAACGGAACAGGACTTCGATTGTGAATGAAAATTAAAGCTAAAACTTACTTACTGAGGGATGTTCTTGTACACTCCTCTGGCTACTCGCACACAGATGCCGGAATGTATACCTGCCGACGTTCTCGCTGCCTGACTTGCAAGTACACCACACCCAGAACTAATGTACAGACTAATGTAACTAACTAATGTAAAGAGCGTCTATACCATCCGTGATCGCTTTACCTGTCAGTCTGAAAATGTGGTCTACTGCCTCTGGGACCGATTCAGTGAGCACTTGTGAAGCATCCGCAACCATTCTACTGGCTTCCCGGTGGCTGAACATTTCAACTCAGTCTCGCACTCACTCGACGACATCACTGTTTGTGGCCTGAAATAGCGCAGCGGCGGCAACACTATAGCCAGAAACAGCAGGGAATGCGACTGATTTTCGAAGTCAGTTCTCTCAGACCAAGTGGACTGAACATTCATTTCAAATTATCTGACTGATCCTGCGCGTATTGATAACACGCGCCGTATGTTTTAATTTCAACATTGTTTTTATCTCAACATCAATTTATAACTAATCGACTGTGTTGATTTTGCACGCGCTCGTCGTGCGCGCGCGAACCGCTCGATTTTGTATGGCGCAACTCGCGTTTTAACATTGGCATTTCAGATACAACATTGAAGAAGGGCTAAGCACGAAACGTTTGTTAATTTTCAGTTTTTTGACATTTTTTTTTTACTATTTAATACTAATTTGAGTTAAATATTAATTTTAAAATCTATTACTGCAGCGTCACCCACTATGCTATAATAATCAAACAGTGACTTTACCAAACCATTTAAAATGTTCAAAGGCCAGACTATAGTTCGAAGATTGTTCGAGGACCGGGGGAACCAATAAAAGCGAGTAGATAAAATATATTCTCCAGTTAAATTTCAGAGGCACACCATGTGTGAATCGAAAACAATCATGAGAGCTGGGTTTTGTTGAATTCTTCGGCCATTGAATGCATTGTTTAGATAGGTATTAATCGGAAACCCTTGATTAACGTCGTGATTGATGTAGTGTCAGTTGCACAGCTGATAATTAACTGCCTTCAGTTTCTTTTATATAACGCTTTCTCGCGCCGAGTGTCGGTCAGCATCTTGAAAGAAAGACACCTGTATAAATGGGGTTTAAATTAATGGTAAGAAAGATAAATCTACAAGCTTACCTCTTCTTTTTTTTTTTCATAGCACCAAGGCACGGTAATTGGGGTTCATGGCAGAACTGGGGCAGTGTTCAGTGTCAAAATGGTTTTCAGACCAGATACCGCTACTGTAACAATCCTAGGCCAGGCTTTGGTGGATCTGGCTGCAGTGGAAGAAGGTCTGAAACACGAGATTGCGATGAATGTTCTCTTGGTTTGTCACAATGTGAGCATCTATGCAGTAACAGGCACGGTTCTTTTACGTGCAGTTGTTATTCCGGGTATAAACCATCGACAAAAAACTGGAAAAGATGTGAGAGTAAGTATATTTCACTTGCTGAAAAAGTCCGAGGGATACGATACGATACGATACGATACCTTCAACTTTGTCTGGACACGGCATTTTCATCAGCCATTTTAAAATTATTATCAACTAACTGCACTTACCTGCATTACTACAAGTATAACATAATAAAATTCAAAACAATGGACCCTGCTTTCCTTGGAAGCCGCGATTAAATGTTTACTTAAAACTGTGGCAACTCAATTTTGCCTTAAAATCGCTTCAGTAAAGATGTCGCTTGCCGTAATTCTGAAGTGGTAAGTTGTTCCACAACTGAGCTCTACTTTATGAAAAAACTTCTCGTTAGATAATCAGTACATTGTTGTGGAAGAGCTAGTTTGTTTTTAGCGTCCCTTAAACAATAAGCATTCAGGTTGTCGCGAGAAACAATTCTTGATGCTAAATATTCTAGAGTCTTCCCATTTAAGGTATTGTACATCGTTATAGCCTTCTTTTTAATCATTGATGACAAGTTTTCCGCCACCCTAGTGCCCGGAACAAATCGTTCAAGTTACTATCATAGCTATTAATTGTTTGTAGACAATGGCACACCGTTTATGGGCATTTTAATTGTTTGCAGCTTGGAGACTTTATTGTTTTTAGAACAAAGAACCGACGCTTAGCCAATTTCCGAGCGCGAGATTCAAAATCTTCGTTGACGACCAGATGTTGACAATATCACCCTTCTCGTGGTGGGGTAAGGGAAATGTCGCTCAGAACAACGACAATTTTTCCGGGGGTACGGAAGGGAAAATTTGATACATGAAGCGCGAGCTGTAGAAGTTATTTATTTCTTGGAGCAAACCAGCGAATGTCAACTTCCACAAGCACGCTAAAAGAGCTAGGGTTTGTATTTTAAAATACAAACGGAAAAGTACAAATCAACTACAAGTAAAACCCAGTCATCGACAACAAAGCACTTAATGAACTTAATGAATGGTGTGTTACCAACTCCCTCACACCACACTCCACAAAATGCGAGGCAATGCTGTTACACAGAGGTTCTTTCATTGGGCCACACCCCCTCATTACAATTGGCTCGACTACAATCTCATGGGTGCACCACACAAGGCTGCTGGGCATCATCATAGACCATAAGCTTACCTGGTCGAAACACCTTTCAGACCTGAAAAGAAATTTCTCCAAGAAGTTAAACCTACTGAAAAAATGCTCATTTTTGAAAAGAAGAGCTCTTCTCGACCTTTATTTCAAAGTCATCCTGCCGTCTGTTACCTATGGCATCATTGTCTGGGGGGGGGGGGGGGGGGGGAGGGTGCAACAACTCTGACCACATACAAGCACTTGAAACATTGCATCACAGGACAGCGAGAATTATCTTCAATTTGTCATGGGACACACCTTCGGATACGGTGATGGAAATAACTAAGTGGGACTCAATACTCGATTTATACAAACTCAGTCTTATTAAGCTGTTTTACAATATTGTAATCGAAAAGATTCCTAAAACGATTCCAGATTTGGTAACGTAGAGACACGGACCCTACAACCTAAGAGGACACCTAAAAGCGGTTGTCCCACGATTTTCAACGTCGTTTTTAAAGAACTCAATCCGGTACAGAGGTGCAGTCTTATGGAATTTTGTGTCATGCTATTTTAATAACGCTACCAACCACAAGCAGTTTTGCAAAAAAGCGAGAATAGACCCCATATTTAAAAAAACTTAATTTTGGCAGTTTGTCGATCCAGACAACTCCGAAACACATGAGTGATTTTCAATCTTAAATCTTAATCTTATTAAAACATAATATCGTTTAATTTAGTTTATTACAATGTAATATTAAATCTTTCTTAGGTAGGTAGGTAGGTAGTCACACGACCCATCAAGCATGTATTTGCTTTAAAACAGATCGTGGTTAAATAAAGGTTTATTATTATTATTATTATTATTATTATTATTATTATTATTATTATTATTATTATTATTATCGAAAAAGAAAATGAACGCGTTCGTGAGCGTTCGTACGCTTATCAAGCACTTTCGATGCTTCATCAGTAAAGCTTGCATATTTCTTAGCTCTTCTTTCAATTGGAGATTGTCTAAAGTGATTATATTGCGTTTACGAGGCTTTTTATGCAAGTATCATTGATAGAATTTGTGAGCTTTTCAATGGCATAACAATACCCCAAATTAGTGAATGGCGCGCCCCTGTTTATTTTTGAGCGGCGTCGCATGGGTAACGATAAAAAACAAATCTGCGACAAACATAAGCGCGCGAGATTTTGAAGCTTTTGAAGCTTCTCAGATAGGCCTTTGTTGCAGTTTCCCCACACAATAGTACAATAATCAAAGCGAGATGAACAAGGCTGGTATAAACTTGGATCATTATATTGAATGGAATATGATGTCGTGTTCGCTTAAATACAAGCGTCGAGAGTTTCGCGCCTCCGGCTGGAACGTAATGCATCTTGGGATATGTTGGGTCAAAAATTGAGCACCACCTCAACAAGAATTCAAGAATCAAACAAACAAATCAGGGAATTTAGTGAGGAAAATTACGGTTAGGTTTCCACAAAACCAGAAAGTGATACAAATTCACTTTTATTTTTCCTAAAACACAACCGCTCATGATGACGATAGTCATTTCCCAAAAGTACTGTGAAAACTGAGAAATAGAGAAGCGTTATCCAAAAAAAAAAAAATAAAAAAAAAACAATAGCGTTTTTAAACGTCAAATACAAGGAGTGTTAATGCAAGGATCATGAACGAAACTATAAATCCGCGCTGCCTTTTCTTTAATTGTAGTTGCTGTTGTTGTCAACACTTATAGGTTATAGGTTAAATTGGAATGCATGGCCGACTTTCCCTGTTTTTATATAAATTTTAGGAGTGACCTGTAACACCAACGACTGGCCAACTCCAAGCAACGGACAGATGTCGCCACCTTGTCATGGTAAACTCCAGGTGGATTTTGGGACTATATGCGTGGTCACTTGCAACCATGGCTTTGAAATAGTCGGAAATTCAAGCTCTATTTGTGACAGCAATCGTAACTGGAACCCTAACGCCACTGCAAATTGTCGAGGTCAGAGGATCTTTTTATGGCATTAGAAATGTTTTGATACTTTATAAGAGTTTAAAATAATAGGTCCTGCTGCACGATGAGCCTTTAAATGACAGCTAATTTCAAAACACAACAATTACATCTCAAACTGTCACCAGAGTGTTGGATGGATACCAAATCACAGTCGTTGTTTGTTACCCGTTGGTATAAGAACGTTCTATTCGATGGATGTTACGGTAGAAAGACTTTTCTTTCTTGTCCAGTTGAACTTCCATCCAAATTTAAATAAAATTATAATTTGTTAGCGGACTTTTAATTCCGCAATTCTCCGTACGAATCAAGCAAAGTGGGAAATGAAAAAAAATTCCCCCCCCCCCCCCCCCCGCCCCCAAATTCAAATTCTGCATGCAGTTAGGTATTCAGCGGGAATGTATGAAAATGCCCTTTTTAAGGTTGCAACTTTGTTGTTGTCATGTCAACGCCCAATCTTTCACTCAGAAACTGTTGTGAAATTTGCGAAATGTTGAGTACTGTTGCTTGAGACCTTCAAAAATCTGCAGCTCTAGACTTGGAGCAAATACATGCCCACTGTTGAACTTTACATTTATGCATCCAGCTTTTTATTGCATTTAATTTACAGCGACTAAACAGGTAATTAACTAGGCTCGTTTTCGGCCATTACCAAACACAACACTATATTTAATTTGTTTTTAAACGGTTTTTGAAAACTATAATTTTTGAACTATTTTTGTGAAAATTATTATTTAAATTATATTTTTAATATAGTTTTTGACTGTTTTAAATTATGTTTTAACCTATTTAAAACATTATTAAAACGTATTTTGAAATGGTGTTTTTAAGCTGTTTAAAACAGCATTAAAACATATTTTGAAACTTCTTTAAGATTCCACAGAAACAGGTTGGAATTTAAAATATATTTATTATAAACAGTATACAAACAGTTTTTTTTTAATTCTTACACTATTTGTAGACTAAAATAGGTGTTTAAATTATATTTTTTAATAAAGTTTTTGACTGTTTTAAATGGTGTTTTAAGCTGTTTAAAACAGTATTAAAACATATTTTGAAATGGCGTTTTAAGCTGTTTAAAACATATTTTGAAACTTCTTTAAGATTCCCCATAAGCAGGTTGGAAACAGGTTTAAAAATGTATTCACACTATCTGTAAACTATTTTTTTCACTATTTTAATTCTGTTTTTGGAACCAACAGTCTTCAAATTGTGCTTAAAATATATGTAGAGTACATGTATATTAATGTATTTTTGCTTTGTTTGAAATAGTTTTTTTTTAAATGTGTTTACAACAATGTTAGATATCAAAACAGCCAGGAACACAATAGTTTCCAATTTTCTGAGAAATAAAGAAAAACTCAGGTGTGACAAAAAATGCAGGGAGATGAATACCAGAAAATATCCACAATTTCAGTAGCATCAGAGCATGCAGGCAAACAAAAAAATAGTATCCACTGATTTGATAAACATTAACCAAAAGGGCTGTACAGATGTACAGTACAGTACCGCTCAAAGGTAAGGTACCACCGTCTCGCCAGACGGGTCTCGTTTCTCTCGAGAAGTTTCTCGCGAGTGCACTGTAAGTACCGACGCTTTACCTTCAGGTGAATGTACAAGCAGCATTATTGAGACATTATTTTGTGCACATCTACAATGTATACATATAGGAATCGTATTCGTTTTGTTGTGAAACATACGGCTTCCAATCACGATCGACGGAACGCTCCTCTTGATTTATTTTAGCATTTGTATTCGCAACTTCAAGCGACACAAGTTTAGATGCCTATAATAAAACGGTTATCTTAACGGAACAGGTTTTCATTTTAAATTACAACGTCGAAGTTTTTCGGAAAGTTTTGATCCGATACTTCAAGGATCGAGAGCGCTAAAATCGATGGTTGCTAGCGTGCGGTTTTACGCAAACTAATGTTCACAGGTCTTGAAATGTTCTACAGTTCTTTGACTGACTTCTTGCGGTACCAAACTGAAAACGAGGTGTTTTAAACTAAATAATTCACGGTCAAACAAAATGTTTTGTCCGTGTGAATCTAAAAAAAGGTGTATGTCATGAAAATGCAATGTTTACTTCGACGTAAGATATGAGCGTTCGCTAATGCCATGATTCGAACTACAATTACATGTCATCGTATCAACACTGGTTCGTATTTAATTTTCGCGACTCCAAGCGACACAAGTTCAAATGTGGAATAAAACGGCAATCTTTATGAATCAGGTCTTCATTTAAGGTCAAAGTTGTTCAGATAGTTTTGATCTGATGTTTTACATATCGACATCGCCTACTAACGGTCACTAGCTAGCGGCTTCACCGTACGCAAACTATTGAATACATGCAGTTCTCCTCGAGATTTACTGGAACTGAGCCAAGGTTCACCTGGGTTTAGCCGAGCCAGAGTCAGAGATTTGAGATCGCTCGAATGAATTCTTATTTCTTAAGTGTCATTGTCAGAGAAAACCAGGCAGTGGCGAAAGATGGGGATCGGCCGATTTCCCTAATTTTTTTTTTTTTCAGCGATTGAAACCTATCAGATAAGATTAAGATTGGTGGTATTTAAATGATTTCTTGGCTTTTCAATCCTGAGATTGACTACGTGCACCCCCCCCCCCCCCCCCCCCCCGTACATTTTGGCAAAGAAAGTGCCAAAAATCCATATAAAAAAGGCCAACTTCCCGGTACTAGAAACCGATCTCCCTTTTGCATGTAGTGCGCATATTTGTTTCTCAAGATTAATTAACTAGTTGTTAATGTTTTGGTTTCCTCGAAACAAATGTTCAGTCAAACTGAATTTTTTAATCTGGGTAGGTAGCTTGTACCTTACCACAGAGTGAATTTCGGGGTTTTTCAAATTTTATTTTTTCAAAAGTGCGGGAGTTTATTTTTTTATTTCTTTCCATTTTTAAAAAGTGTATACCCTTCTTAATCAAAAACAAGAATTTATTGATTGGCACAACAAACTCTCTTTCCACGAATTTTGTTCAAAAATGCCTTAGATCGTTCTTATGGCTACTTTCCCGCCAAAATTAATCCACACTAAAATATTAAGGTGTTAGTTGTTTTATTTAGCATCTATCTGACTAGTAAATTCAAGTATATTCTGATCAAGCCCGTGATGGAAGCATTTTTATTATTCAGACCGTGATAACGCCACCTTGATTGATGGCATGATCACGGTTATCAGCTATCAAGGTGTGATCATCTCTCATCACAATTTATTCCGTGATCATGGCATGATCACAGCATGATCACGGGTAAAACGTTTTTACCCGTCATCACGATTTGTGAACACGCCCGTGATCACACCCATATTTATTCATATGCATTTAGCCATATGAACTGGTTATTCCCATATACAAGTTGGAAACAACTATACTGAAAACAATAAATAAACTGGATTAATCAATTTTTATCGACTGTAATTGATTTTTGCCAATCGATCCCCAGTAAAAATATTGGCGAAACAATGCTGGCCAGCATTCTCCCAAATGGTTGTTGTAAAGGTTGGCGGGGGCTTATACGCTTCAGATGTCAAGTCATTCCAGGTTCGTTGTCACTACTAGATAGTTCTTGCTTAGTTTCATTACACTGGCCATTTATTTTAATGCGTTGTTACGCCTATGCTTCAACGAGACTAGAGGGTTGAATTGCCGCAATATCTTCTACTGATATCATGAACTAGGGATGAACCAAACAAAGACTTCCCTGCTAGCAGAGGCTCTTTTCCTGGTGTTCGCTGACGGGAGAAAAGAGACCTCTGCCATGGGTCGAAAATGGCTTTGATTCAACCGCCGTCCACAGTCTTGGACGGCTCTATTGAAAACGCATGCTCCTTGCGTTGTTCGCTGACCGCAACTTGAGCCCGTTGCGTCTCGCGCATTTCTTTTCATTAATTCCGCTGTCATTTATTGAGCCCACATTGCAAACATGGCGTGCTCGTCGGCGTGCTGGAAAGAGTTCAATCGTAAAGAGTTAGAAAGTTTGCTTTCTTCCGTTTTGGATAACCTCGACGATGGAAAGGTAAAAAAATTGAGTGATGAGCAATTGTTAAAATGGAGCAGGAGCTGTTGGACAACGAGAATAAACTGAAGGAGCTCGAAGAAGCCGAAGTGGTTTACTGCAGTCCGGAAGCCTTGGAAAACATCCGATCCAAGCAGTTCCTTTTAAGGATGGACGATCGGTTGATTGGAATTGTTGTGGACGAATCACATTGTGTAGTGAGCTGATAAGCCTAATCTCGGTTTGTCGATGTTTGATGTGCTACGAATATCACGTGATGGCTTGGTCGGCCGGCTCGGTCGCTGAGCCGCGGCGCATGCTCAATATAGCCATTTTCGACCCATGGCAGAGGTCTCTTTTCTCCCGTCAGCGAACACCAGGAAAAGAGCCTCTGCTAGCAGGGAAAACAAAGACAGATGAAATTCATTAAAATTACCAATTGGAAATGCTTTAATTTGTTTGTTGTATTTCTTGACAGTTGTTAAAATCTTGCATGGTATGAAAATAAAGTAACTCAATAAAATCATACAGACAAAACAGACAATAAAATAGTAGCAATGATAATGTCCGTGTAACTGATAAAAAAAAAGAACAAAAACAAAAACATGTTTCTTATAACAATCAATAGTAATCGATACCAATTGAAGCAACTGCAGAATACACCGCAAATGAGATACACTGATCGCATGAGTCAGAACTCTTTCAAGAACAAGCTATGAAACAAAGAACTATTGTTATTGGATAGGAAGCAAATACATGTATTGCAGTTATTATTATTTTCTTTGAGTTGAGTCCTAAAAACAGAATAACAGAAGGAATGAATCACCTACAACAAGTAGCTACAATGCTGTGACTACCTGCTTTTTTTTTTTAACTTAGAATACCCAGCACTTCAAATAACTAAGTTGATATGTGATCTTCGCAGTGAATTTCCAATTTAAGCAATTGGAATGAAGACGCCTGAAAAAAATCAGGGCTTCAACGGGATTCGAACCCGTGACCTCCGATACCGGTGCGATGCTCTACCAACTGAGCTATGAAGCCACACATAGGGAGCGAGGTCAATTGTGAGTTCTTATTTTCCCGTGAAAGGAATGAAATGACGTGTAGTATATGAAATGATTCATATATGAACTGCGGATATATATGAAGGTGATATGTGATCTTCGCAGTGGAATTTCCAATTTAAGCAATTGGAATGAAGAAGCCTGAAAAAAATCAGGGCTTCAACGGGATTCGAACCCGTGACCTATGTGTGGCTTCATAGCTCAGTTGGTAGAGCATCGCACCGGTATCGCGGAGGTCACGGGTTCGAATCCCGTTGAAGCCCTGATTTTTTTTAGGATTCTTCATTCCAATTGCTTAAATTGGAAATTCACTGCGAAGACCACATATCACCTTCATATATATCCGCAGTTCATATATGAATCATTTCATATACTACACGTCACTTCAAATAACACTATGACTTTCCTCTTTAAAAGTTTTAAAGACATTACAGCATTTCCACTTCCTGTTCTATTAAATTTCTACCAGTTACAGCTAAATTACAATGTGCAGATCCTGGGAAATTATAGAATAAAGATTCTCAGAATCACCACTGTTGTTGATAAAAAAAATAATAATAAATAACAATCTTGTTGGTTTCAGTAGTCAAAAGTAATGAATTAGTCTTTTTAACATTAAACACACATGCTGTGCAAAACAGTCTATAATAATATTATGTGTAAGTCATCATCAAAACTATACAAAACAGAATAAGTGCAATCTCGGATGGTAGGTATTTTCAGGTATTTTTTAATTAAAAGACAAGAACTGAACAAAGGGAATTGTAAAAATAGAAAATCGTAAAGCCACATTTGAGTGAAGAAAGCCTGGCGTGATATAAGTTTTTTTTTTTTTTTTAATTTTGTATTCGACAGTGATTCAACAGTTTGTGAACTAGAATCTCGGACGATTTGCACGATTTGAGTAATATTAAAACTTTCAAATGAATATCATGTACGTCCACAGTCTCTCTACATTACACAAATCATAACAGGCGCCATAATCCACGGTATGGATGCACGTTTAGAAAAAAAAAAAAAAAAGATTTTTTAGATGGCTAACCTTTTCGACAGATGTTTCCGACTTGTTAATGATCGGTTGCCTTCTTCTGCAGTCTCGACAGGCATCACTTCCTAACTTTACGCCAAATTTATTCCATAACTGATAAAGTGCAACACTAACCCCAGACCTGAAATCTCAATTTAACTGCTAGAATCATGCACAGGTTGCTGAGCGTTCATGATATAAGCTTCAGAGAATATGTTCTTCCGCCAAAAACCAAGATGGCAGATCTCAAAGGGAATATGAACCATGGACCTAGTTTCCAGTGCTCTTCGGTTCAATTCATGAAGTTTGTGCATCACACCGTTACACCGTAACACCGGAAAATTAATCCTCCATCGTCTGCCAGCATTAAGCCGTGACGTTTACAAAATGACGTCATTGCTTAAACATAAGAAATGGAGACACCAACAAACGTAAGGCGTTGCCATGACAACAGTAAAGCTGCAACCTTAAAAAAAAAGTTATATTTTTTACACCCCCCCCCCCCCCCCCCCCACCTGTAAACCTCTACTGCGTGCAAAATTTGAATTGAGGGTCAAAAATTTCCATTTCCCACTTTGTTGATTCTTATGAAGAATTGCTATTGAAGCTTCTTCTGTTTTGACTTTTATTCCACGACTCCCCCGCCCTTTTCCTTCCAAACTTCGTTCCTTCACAAAATAGATAGATGCCAATGAACAAAAAAATGAACTTTTTAAAATGTAATTGCATTTGAATAGGCCATATCCGAAATAGCCTTTGCCTCTTTTTCAAAGCGAGTTTTCGGGCAAGACTGAAAAGGATATTAATTTGTATCAAAATGAAATACGTTTTCATATGAGTAGTTTCGCACGATGAGTCGTTCTGACAGAGGATCAGAAGACAATTTGGAACTGTCCTTTTTCTTATGTTATTCTCGATCTACAAAACAATACACTGATTTTTTTTTTTTTTTAATATTTATATTTATTTTATCTTCTCGCCACCGTGTAATATCCTCTATATATTTGCTTAACAAACATTTTTATTACACTGGATATGAGCAGGGTTGAGATGTATTAATTGGAATTACTTTCTAAATTGATCTTAACAAGTTTTGTATCTGCAGTGCGTCCATGTCCACCTTTAAATGCACCAGACAATGGACAAATCACTCCCGAGATTTGTAGAAAGGAACCACTACATGGTCAAAATTGTTCCAATGAATGTACTTCAGGCTATGCACGAGTTGGGCCTAACTCAAACACGTGTGACAATGGGCATTGGACACGTGGTGTTTTTCACTGTCAAGGTAAGCTGAATTTCAAAACTATTATACCATCGTAAATATCAACTCTGTAAACTAACTAACCCGCTCACCCGCTTGCTGTATGCTTTCTAATGGATACTTGCAGCTATAATTAAGTAATCGAGTACCCGCGTTTTCTGAATTTGGCAATCGAAATAAAAAATGTTCAAATATTATAAAGCTCTAAACTTTAGGGAGAACAAAAGAAACGATCACGAGATATCAGAGCTTTTTGAAAGTATCAATTTATGATAAAAAAAAACGATTATTTTCCAAAAGCGACGATACTTTTTTTTTTTTAAATTTTAAAGACGATCTCTGGCTAAAAATATTTAAAAAGTACGAGCTTTCGACTGTTTGAACTACAGTCTTCAACGGGTAAAAAAGAATGACGAAATATGAATATAAATGTGTAAGAATAAAAAAGAATGGACTATGTAAATTAATTATGAATGTGTGTAAAAAGAATGTTGTATTGCCCAGGGAGTGGGCAGGAATTGTTATCAGCATTTGGAGTGACCATGGAATGCCACGATTCTAGTGTTTTTCTTGTTCGGAAGCTGCCTTTGTCGATTACGGAGGCGTTATTAAAGTCAATGGAATGGTCATGGGACCATGCATGGTTCGCAATTCTGGAGCCTTTAGCTGCTGTTTTTACATTCCTTAAATGTTCTTTTCTTCGCGTGTTAAATGCTCTGCCAGTTTCACCAATGTAACACCACGAACAGTCGGCGCAAGGAATTTTGTAAACAACGTTGGTTTGTAAATCCGGAGCAGGGCGAAACTTCGGGGCCGGGAACTGTTGTTGTAGAGTGTTCATTGGCTTATTTGTGACCGAGATATCATATTTTTTCAAGACGCGGGTCAAGGGCTCAGTTACACCTTTGATATATGGAAGGGACGCGAAAGACTTGCGTGACTCAGTAGATTCGACTAAATTGAAAAACATTCCAACAAGTTCCTCAGGGGATAAATTTGGCGGTGGTCGAGTTTTTTTGGTCTGTAAATCGTGGATAAGTTTTGACGGATAGCCATTAGACTCCAGCGCTGCGTAAACATGATTAAGTTCGCGTTCTTTCCCTTCAGATGTGTTAGGTAAATTCAACGCTCTATGTAGGAGGATTGCTGCCGTGCTCTCTTTGTGTTTTTTGTCATGGTGGGAATTAAAATCTAAGTATCTGTCTGTGTGTGTCGGTTTTCTATAGACATCCACAGAAATTGCTCCATTGCTGCGAGAAACCAATGTGTCAAGGAAAGAGATTTTTCCATTGCATTCTTGTTCAATGGTGAAAGAAATGTTAGTGTCTATTGAATTGAGGGTGTCATGGAAGGCTGTAACTCCATTCTTTTTAATGATGCAAAAGCTGTCATCAACGTAACGTTTCCAAATTTTAGGTGCAACAGGTGACGCATTGATAGCAGATTCCTCGATATCTTCCATGCAGAGATTGGCCACAACGGGACTGACAGGACTTCCCATGGCACATCCGTGAATCTGTTTGTAGATTTTGTCGTTGAAGACGAAATAGTTATTCGACAAAGTGAAGTTAAGCAGAGAAACAATGTCACTGATGTTTAGATTTGTCCTGGAGAGGAGAGATGTGTCATCTTCCAGTTTTTTCTTGATGTAGTCACACGCTTTGTTTACAGGGATTGCAGTAAATAGTGAAACAACGTCAAAAGAAACCAAGACTTCATCGTCGTTGATCCTGATGTCCTAATTAATGTCAACGAGCTTAAATTTAATGTGAGCAAGTTTCAACGAAATCGGCTGGGTCGAAATTGTTGTTAATTGACTGTTGAGTTTTTGCTTCAAATAATATGCTTGTGTTTTTATGGGAGCTGTTACAACAGCGCTTAAGTAATGCTAAGGTCGCATGGATTTTTTGAAAGGTTAATGCCAACTAAAACGTTGCTAAAAAGTCTGAAAAGATTAAAAACTCATAGCAAAAGTTGTAAAAAAAATGAAGCAGAAGAGGTTTACGGTAAATTGTGAATTTTGAAATCTTCTTTTTTTTCGCATTAACAAAAGCTACTGATTTTTTTCTTTTATTTTTAAGTATGAGAAAATACAGCATATATGCAAACGGCTTTATCTAGTTTCGTGTGTCTAGTCTCGATGAAACTCGTCGAATTTGGCTCGCCGAGATAGCTACTTCTCGTCCACCATTTCCAAGCGCTTTGGAAACCCTTGTGTTACAATACATTATTCAAACTTGCCGCATTCTCAAGATTATTTAGCAAAAGCGCTGATTTCTCTTGATCGTTTATTTAGGAAAAGCGCTGATATCTCGTGATCGTTTATTTTGTTCGCCATGAAGTTATAAAATTGAACATTTGTTATTTCGATTGAAAAAATTAGAGAAATAGGTTAACGTTTACATGCTTAAAATTCGATTTAAAAAAGAGCATCCCCGTTCCCAAAAATAGCCGCGGGCCACCTCAAGCAGCTGTACCTAAAGCGGAGAGTAATGCGGTCTCCTGGAATGTTTACAGTAGTCAGGGCGTTAGTCTGGATGCAGGTATTTCACCTGGCTCGGCAACATATGCACGTATCACTGTTTCAGAAAGAAGTAGATCTGTCGTTGAGATTACCTAAGACAGTAAGACGGCGGAAGGACATGTACCGAGAACAATAACGTATGTTTTTACACCTCCCTGTCGGCCGACTATTTGCATTGTCAGGTCACAACACTGATGATCTTCTGGTGTCCGGTATGTGTTCTGGCTTCCGTAATACCGGACGGGTGTCCGCTTCGAGGCCTAAGGATACTCGATGCTGATTTTACTCTCATTTAAACCTTTCTAAGTCAACGTGAACAAGCAACTTCGAATTCACATGTTTGTTTTCTTTAAAGGTTAACGAGCGCACTTTTTATTTGGTACATTTAGACTCAGTGATGAAGAGATGATAGCCTCCAAAAGTAACGTTTTTTTCCCGTTGAACAACTTTTGAATTCATTGCGCGAACATTTGAGCTGCACATTTTTAACCTTTTTTTCTCTAACCGACTAACTTGCTACCTAACTCCATAACTTAAACTAACAATTTACGTGTCTTTTTTTTCCTCTTTCCTGAAGACGTCGAAAAGCCTTCATTTGGTGAAACCTGTCCAACCGCACAAAGCGTTTTTGCTGACGAAGGGAAAACCTCAGCCACAGTAAGCTGGGGATCAGTTAAAGCGACAGACAATGATCAAGTTAATGTTACCGTGTCCCCTGACATAAAACCTCCACACGTGTTTGGCGAGGGAAGCCACAAAGTGATCTACACTGCTACAGATCCATCAAGAAATACGAAATTGTGCCAGTTCCAAGTTACCGTACAAGGTAATGCATGGTTGGGAAGATTTGCCATTTCTTTAACTAAATGCGACTCACAAGTATCCTGGTTGGCTCAAAAATCACTCACAAAGTGGTTGCTAGCTATGGAAGATAAAGTAGTCCTTTATTATAACGTCTCGGCTTTCTTAATAATTTTCCATGACCAGCTCCTGTCACTGCTTATCGTTGTCATCATATTATCATCATTCCTAGTTCTTCGATGTTCCGCACTATTTGCACCTGCTAACGGGAGGCTGGAGAATGCCCCCTGTGGAAATGTGTACGGAAGTGTCTGTCGCATGGCGTGCAACAAAGGATATGAATTAAAGGGATCTATTAACAGAAAATGTGACAAGAAAACGGGAACAAATGCAGTGGACTGGACAGGGAACTCGACTTCTTGCGAGGGTAAGAAAAAATAATGTAATATTATGATTTCAAATATCTGTGGAAAGTTCCCTTCTCGTCTGCGGAACAACGTCATCCTGAGATAGAGGAGTGCATATTTCACACCAAAATAACACAGTATGGCCGTGATTATGGTAAGAAGTTGGACGACGTCTTATTTTAGCATTCGTACCTAACAATGTCCAATGTCCAATGTCTCGGATGCACTTCAATTTTATGAAGCGGGAAATACCCGTCCCCAACACACAAGAGAGACAAAACTAGCACTTTAGGCACGGTCAAACTCAAGCCAAAGAAAACGAAAACAAGTTTGAGCCCTTTATTCGAAAGTTAACAGTTTCAGAAGGTTTTAGACATGTCATAGGACGAAAACAATACTACAGATAGGTTGATAAACAACCTACAGAGGAGTTCTAATTCGCTTTTTTCATCGCTCATAGCGTGTGGCGTCATGCGAGCGCGCGCTCAAATAATAGGGCATGCGCAATTCGATTCTTGTCGGAGGTCGTAAAAACCTGACTTCGGGTCAAAATATCTCAAAATCCTACCGTACGATCCATAATGAAATTTTCACAATTAATTTTTTGGGGTGAATCGCGTCAACTGTCAAAATCTAAAAAAAAATCTGTAAGACATATTTTAAGCTATTTTTAAAATAGGCAAAAAAACACATTTTCCTATTTTGCAAAAAATCTGTCTTACAGATTTTTAATTTATTTTGCATGAATGTTTTATCTGATCCAATTTCTAATTTCTGATTTTTTGAGGTAGGGTCGTACGGGCAGATTTTGAGAGAAACGCCATTGAAACTACTAGTTCCCAGTCTCCTCTTAAGCACTCGGATATTCATTTTGGCTGTTTATTAGCATCTATATTGCTCAAATGTCGCTTATATTGGTTGTAGGATGCAACAAACAATAATAAGTGAAAGCTAAAACCTTTCAGGACATTTTTATTAAAGAGTTAAAAGCTGGGCTCATTTACCCCCTCAAAACTGTAGTAAGCCACCTTAAGTCGGAAGTAGGATAACAGACGACGCAAACTTGCAAATCGTTGGACTTTCACCTTCACTAGACTTAATGATGTCTTCAGGCAAGCCTTCTTTAGACAGCAAGTTATAGAAAGCTAACTCAATCAGCTCACTTATTCTAGTCCGTCCGCAAATAAAATCCAAACGTGTGTACACAGCGCATCAGAGACTGGGACCTGACTAACCCTCTCCCACCCCACACAAGTGTATCTGAGGATGCAAAAGGGGTGACAGGGGGGGGGGGGGGGGGGGGGGTGATGAGAGATCGAGAGGAAACACATACCCACAGAGAACTAATGTATACTTTCCCTACTAGGCGCGCTACATAAGTTCAGTTAACTGCATAAATGAAGTGATACTTTCTAGAGCATGGTGTTTGCAAATCTGGTCAGATACATTTTTACGGTAAAGGCCTGCGAAAAACTTTGTAGACAGATCTAAGGTGCTAAAAAGACAAACAAGAAGACGATTCTATAACTATTAGATAACGAACTTGACCTCATTACGTTTGTTGTGAAGGTGAAGTTGTTTTTATTTTTGGCATTGAAGTCAGTTTATACAGACAACCGCATCGAGGCATTCCACTTCTACTGGGTCAGTGCCTGTTACTTTCTTTTCTTTGGGTTTATCAATATTCATAGCGAGACCTGGGAAGATAAGCTTTCTACCAGTCTTTCCTTAGTCGGATCGATGTAAATATTGATAGCTGTTATTAAATGAGTTAAAATTTGGCATGATAAAGTAGAAGAGTAAGTCACAAATTAGTATGCGAACGATATTTGCAAAAAAGTGTTGAAAAGCAGCATAAAAGTAGCATAGCTCTCATGCATGGCATCAATGCAGGAGTACCCAACGGATCCGCTCGACAAAATATCCGCTCTGCAGGCCGAACTTGAGCTGGCTGGCAATTTTTGAAATGAGATCGAGCGCTTGCTGGGACCATTTTTCTTAGAGAAAATTTGCTGGGAGTTTGTAAAATATCGATTGTAGCTGGAGAAAAAACAACCAAAATCTCTCTGCTGGCTAAAACAGACGCGCCGCGATAAAAAATTCAATAATTAAACTTTAACTTTTAACAACAAAAAGTAAGCTATTACTTTATTTCCATTGTTTTCGTGGCTCATTCCGCCGTCAGTGAAGAGATAAACCAGATCTGTCTCCCTTCTTGTGTGTAATACGAGCATGTGTATGATTTTAGCAGTTCAGTTGATCGAGCGAGCGCGAGCGGCCCCAAAAAGCGAATGCGTGGATTTTCGAGAGTCATGTCGCAGATGTCGCACCCGCTTATCTATCGTTTTATGGAGTAACTACGCACAGGATAATCAGCTCCACCGATATCACTCTTGGTGAGTATTTAGTTGTCCACTCTCTCTGCTGAATAAATAGCTTTGAGCAGTTTTAACGGCTTTTGATATCTTGTTCAACTTTTCAGCTTGCCGCCATGATGGAATATAGAGATTCAAGTCATTCAAGGGGCGTATCACGGTATATTGTACGGTCTTTTAACTGCCTCCGATTGTAAGTACAGTTTATAAGGTAATTTGCGTAGTTTTCACCTGCGTGAAACAAATGTTTCGATAACGTTTGCTGGAGGAGTCGAACGCGCTTTCATTGTGGACCATAATTTTGTGTTCGAGCAGAACAAAATCGGAAATTGAAAGAGTCATTTAATTCGACCTGAAATAGCTATTAGCAGGCAGTTTTCTTATTTTAACTCTTTACAAAAATGGATCGGCAACAAGATGATGAACATAAAACTTTAGCCATGAAAACCGATGATAACCCGCGTTTTCATTTAGCATTAACTGTAACGTACGTTACAGTTTGAATTTAGGCGCGCGCCTGCCAGATAAACTCTGTAAACTCTGCATCTGTTTCTTGGTGCGCGTCTTTTTAAATATGCAATGAGTTAATCAGAATGGGCTGAGAGACTTCCAAACTAATTACTGCGGTCGAAAGAAACGGTCCTACGAAAAATTCTTCCGATTTCTCTGAAACAGGATGTAATCCGAGGGTAAATAAAGTATTCACTTCACTTCACTTCACAGATCTGGCTGAGTAAACATTTCCGGTTAAATTACTTTGTGCAACGAGTGTTTTTTTTATGTTCCTTCCTACACAAAAAGTTATCGAAAGGGATGAAAATATATCGTAAAGTCAATTGAAACGGTGATATTTTGAAGTAGAAAAAAATGCTGCATTGCCGGCTAAGTTGGACTCCTGTGTGTGACTCAATTTCCGGATTGCGTGACAAGGCACTGACGAGCCGAAAAAATATGAAGGCGGCCGCCAAGCCTCAAACAAGTACTATTCCTTTGCTCCATTTGTCTAAAAGTTAATTAACTAATGTCTGTCCTTTCAATTAAAAACTTAACATGACGAGCGTTGCTCTCAAAAATTTTCCGTTTAGTCTTGTACAAGACATTATACCACATGCCAGGAAATATGACATGAAACTGTTTGTTTTGTCACGCAGTCGCTGCAGTTCGTGGTTATATTGTAGTTATTCATTCAGTAAATCTTCTTTATTAAACTGCCCCTATAGGCATTTGTGGGACCTTAAAACGATGATTATAGTTTCTTTTCCTGGCAACGCTATCAAGTCTGAGCCGGCATTTTTGTATCAGCACAACGTGAGATTCTGTTATGTGAAACACATCATTGATTATCCGCAACAAAGCCTAGCGTACAATCGACTTGGTAAGCTACAGCTGTACACGTATATGCGACCCAAGAAAAAAATCGACATCAGTAGTAGCCAGATAAAAAGCAATTTCTACAAACGTTACCAAGAGGAATGCGCGAAGTGTAGCGCTCTCCAGTTAAGCCGAATTCCACTGTGTCCACTGTAGTGTATCGTTACCAGGGTTGCGCATCCTCCTGGCATATTCAATATATTGCAAGTATAGACGATTGCGAATGCAAGTTTCTCGTCCAATGAATATGAGACTCAGCATCTTCTTCTTTCGATCTTAATTCTGGCGGGAAATAAAAGGTTGCGCAAACCGCGCGTACATGACATTTACCCACTGGATGTCATGAAAGAAAGACACAACCAACACATTGGTAAGTTTTACTTCAAAATTTACGAGTTATACACTTTTTTGCTTTTCTTTGAAAAATATATTTGTAGAATACGTATCAACCTCAACTTGCTAACTTATTTTGCTTCTTTATTGCAAAACGGAACCGGCGCGTGACACGCCTTGACATAAAAGTACTAATCACGCAGCACTGACATGGCTTGAAATGGCTAGTCTCGCACAACTCGAAGTAACAACTATGGCGGGTCTTAACTCTTTAATGCGAATCTTTGCTATTAACTTTGTGAACTTTGCGGTGAACGACTCCTGACATGACGACGGGTCTTTGCTGCGAACTTTTGCATTAACTTTGTGAACTTTGCGGTGAACGACTCTTGACATGACGACGGGTCTTTGCTGCGAACTTTTGCATTAACTTTGTGAACTTTGCGGTGAACGACTCCTGACATGACGACGGGTCTTTGCTGCGAACTTTTGCATTAACTTTGTGAACTTTGCGGTGAACGACTCCTGACATGACGACAGGTCTTTGCTGCGAACTTTTGCATTAACTTTGTGAACTTTGCGGTGAACGACTCTTGACATGACGACGGGTCTTTGCTGCGAACTTTTGCATTAACTTTGTGAACTTTGCGGTGAACGACTCTTGACATGACGACGGGTCTTTGCTGCGAACTTTTGCATTAACTTTGTGAACTTTGCGGCGAACGACTCCTGACATGACGACGGGTCTTGCTTCGAACTTTTGCATTAACTTTGTGAACTTTGCGGTGAACGACTCTTGACATGACGACGGGTCTTTGCTGCGAACTTTTGCATTAACTTTGTGAACTTTGCGGCGAACGACTCCTGACATGACGACGGGTCTTTGCTGCGAACTTTTGCATTAACTTTGTGAACTTTGCGGTGAACGACTCTTGACATGACGACGGGTCTTTGCTGCGAACTTTTGCATTAACCTTGTGAACTTTGCGGCGAACGACTCCTGACATGACGACGGGTCTTTGCTGCGAACTTTTGCATTAACTTTGTGAACTTTGCGGTGAACGACTCTTGACATGACGACGGGTCTTTGCTGCGAACTTTTGCATTAACTTTGTGAACTTTGCGGTGAACGACTCTTGACATGACGACGGGTCTTTGCTGCGAACTTTTGCATTAACTTTGTAAACTTTGCGGCGAACGACTCCTGACATAACAACGGGTTTTTGCTGCGAATTTTTGCATTAACTTTGTGAACTTTGCGGTGAACGACTCCTGACATAACGACGGGTCTTTGTTGCGAACTTTTGCCGGCATTAGCTTTGTGAACTTTGCGGCGAACGACTCTTGACATGACGACGGGTCTTTGCTGCGAATTTTTGCATTAACTTTGTGAACTTTGCGGTGAACGACTCCTGACATAACGACGGGACTTTGCTGTGAAACGTTGCAATTTAACTTTAAAACTTTTCGCAGTGACCGGCTAAAAATAATACCCTTTTATTAATGCTTACACGTTATATAGAAGTAATTGTTATTTACAAACATTCCCTCAGTGAAGCTTGCATTTGATTTTCTAGAAGAATCATTCTTTTGTACCCTATCTCACATCCTCTCTTCACGTTATCTTAGATGTGAGATGGAACCTTGAACAAAGTGGATTATGCTCGCACCAATGGAAAAGGAATCACAATGTGAAAGTATTTTTTGCCCTAAGAGAAGCAATCGACAAGTGGAAATTAAAGAGATCATTTCCCCCCTAAGATGAAAGCTTTGCTAAGAAGTTACGAATTGCTAGTGGACTTGACAAAACAAAGGCGTAGATTCTGATCTTTGTGTAACTGAAAATAAAAATATATTAAATGCTTATTAAATTTCATGTCCAAAAATAGTCATCAGACGATAGGCTTTTGAATAGTTGCCAAACAAGAGTGCGTTTGTGTTTTATCCAGATCAATACGCTGGTTAAAATGTTTTCACCTGCTAATGCCTTGCTGGCTGGCAATCAAAAGTTACAGTCAATTCTGGCTGGCTATTTAACTAATTTTTGATTTACTGGCTCGGTATTCATTTTTTTAATGAAATCTGGCTGGGAGTTTTATAATATGAAGTCCATCTTGCTGGCAGTGCAGAGCGGATATTTTTTTCCCAGGAAAGTTAATTATTAACTGTAATTAACATTAAAACACATAATCAGTGACAGTGAAGTCATATGTTAAATTTCCAGTGAAAGTGTCGTTGGGTACTCCTGTCAATGAAATGTCCAAGATACCTTTTGGCATTCTTTTGAGGCAATAGCGCCCGCCATCATTTAGCACATGAAGATTTTGGTAAATGCGTAGGTTTTGTTTTTCGTCATGGCATGGCAACATCGGTTTACCTAAAACATACGTGGTGCCAGACTTCAGTGCAAGGCGAATAACCTTTGTAAATTTCTTATTGATTCAACTGAGGGAAGACTGCTTATTAAAAGCATGTTAGAATATTTTACGTGATTTCTCTTTGAGAAATAACTGTTTCGAAACATATTTTCATTCGCTGTAGTTGTTCACTGCCCTACTTTGGATACTCCCGATCACGCGATAAAATCTGGATATGGCTGCAGTGGTCCGAACTCTACCTACAGCACTTCTTGCTTCTTCAGTTGCATGGTGGGATACGAGACTGTGGGAGGATCGCAGAAAAGAACTTGTCTGGAGACTAGACAGTGGACTGGAACCCAGCTACAGTGCCGAGGTACACGCCGGGGCTCAACGGCCTTAAAAACGGTCATAAAGTGTCGTAATTTTAGACTATTTTTGCATAACTCCAAATGTAATGATAATGTCGTCAGTGAACTTGGCAAGTGAATAGAGGATAACAGTCAATTGTGAGGTCAATTGTTTGTTCTAATTTTCCCGTGAGAGGACCGGAGTGAAATGACGTAATATATATGGAATGATTCATAATATGAACTGCGGATGTATGTGAAAGTGATAATGATCATCGCAGTTAATTTCCAATTTAAGCAACTGGGATAAAGAAGCCTGAAAAAAAAATTCAGTGCTTCAACGGGATTCGAACCCGTGACCTCCGCGATACCGGTGCGATGCTCTATTAACTGAGTTATGAAGCCACGGGTTCGAACTGAGGTCACGGGTTCGAGTCCCGTTGAAGCCCTGGCTTTTTTTCAGGCTTCTTTATCCCAATTGCTTAAAATGGAAATCACTGCGATGATCATTATAACTTTCATGAAATATTTTGTTTGATTGACCCCTAGCTATCACTTGTCCCCCTCTGACTATTCAATCAGAGGGACTGGACATCATCCCGCCATTTTGCACCAATGCAAGCGCTGTCATTCATTACGCATCGGAGTGCCGGTTCTCATGCAAGAGCGGATATCAACACCATGGACCTGGACTAAAGACATGTAAACAGTTCAAGAATTGGGCCCCATTGCAAAATCCGTCTTGTAAAGGTTTGTTTTGTATTGTTCGCTTTCCTATCGCAAGAAAAGGCTTTTTTTTTTTTCACGGGAAAGCAATTTGGATTGTTATAATCGATTTTGCCCTGAACAAGAATTATGAAAACTTTCCACCCTTAAAACAGTGTTGTAAACAATTTAATTAAAACAGCGGAATAAATGATTTCATTCTAAAAAATGTTATTAATACAATTTAATTTTCTTGGTCCGAAAAGACATTGAATAGAGTAATTTACGTTTGATTTAAAATTATAGTTCTGATTGTTAAATCCATGTTAAACTATGTAGCTTCGTAATTTTTTTGGTACGTTTTTGTAAATTAAGGCATATATACACTAAATCACTAATGCGTGATTAATTCTTAATCACGCATTTTTTCATTCATTCCTGATTCATTCATTCATTCATTCATTCATTCATTCATTCATTCATTCATTCATTCATTCATTCATTCATTCATTCATTCATTCATTCAGTCATTCATTCATTTATTCATTTAGATCATTTTAATAATTATTGTAAGATAACTGTTTCCTGTTTATAATTTGTAAATAACTATTTGATAGCGATAGAAATATGTGCTAAGAAAGAGTGCATTTTTGTTTGAACCACAAACAGTAACGGGATGTCACTTTTTATGTAACATAATATTTTGTTCTGTCTACAGACGTCTCTGCACCAGTCTTCTCAAACTGTCCATCAAATATCGTAGCAACCGCTGACAGAGCTACAACCTCAGCACAAGTCACGTGGTCTCCTCCAAATGTTACAGACAATTCAGGCTTCATCCCAAACATAACTCACTCTGGAAGACAGCCTGGCGACATATTCCCTGCAGGAGAACACAACATCCGATACTTAGCCTCTGATGAGATTGGGAACGTTGGCGAGTGCAAGTTCAAGGTGTTCGTTATAGGTGATTGTCTTAAATTAATATTATGACACTTTCACTGGCGTTTTTTCATCTTTCATCCCTCTTTGTTAGCTTTTAACACATAGTTTTACCAATTGATAAAATAAAAATAATTTAGGGAGTATCAGATAGTTGAAAGCATTTTCTTTATGCCAAGATTTCTGTAAAACTGCTGTAAAATTTTAAAAATTTCCATCTCAGTTTATGGAATTATTTTCAAATTCAGGTTCAAAACCGTTATTATTTTTAATTTATTATGATAACGATCTGACAACGTCACACAGTAAGACAAAATATATCAAATAGCTACAGAGAAAATGAAAATCGTACAAAAATTTGACTCTGCGCATATTTTCCCCAATTAGTCAAGCGGGTTAGCGAAATGATCGTTACAGACCTGACAAAAGCACCAAATTTGGCACAGGTAGTCCTTTGGACATAAGTTTTACGAAAATCCAATGGATCACAGGAAGAGATAATTAAGTAATCAAAGAAACCGACCACATATTTGTATGTCATTTAGCATAATGAATGTTTCAAAGAGAAGCCTGGGGTTCGTAATTTTATCACAAAAAAGTGTAGCTTGGACAAAGTTAACAGCAATCTCATTTATTTTCAACGCAATGTTTTCAAATTTCATAAAATATAAATGCTGTACTACGCATGCGCGTGTCAGGAATGAAGAATAGGAAAACACGGCTAGCAGGTAAAGTCTATTAATTTTACACATCAGCGATGTAATACAGTGTATTTTAACTTGCATTATAAAATATGACATAAATAACAATGTTTTAATTCTTTAGGATTTGATTTGGTAGTTGCACTTGACCGTACTTGCATCAAATTGTGAAATGGCCCGGAAACCTCGATCAACTCCACTTACTTTGAGCTAAATTGTTGCTCACACCTCTTTATTCTGTGCATTCACATGCGCATAGTTCTGTGCAAGATACGTCAGCTTGTTGACACCTACTCATCAAAGAACAACTTGATTTGAAAGAGCATTTAATCAGCGGTTTGCACGTTTTTGCCTCCTCAGGGATCATCGCCACACAATCTACATAGCATTTGAAAACATGGCGAAGAAAAGCTAACAGTAACGAACGGGTTTCGCTTCATGATCTCAGGGTAAGATCGCTATGTTTGTAGTACAGTTTCCGTGCCCTATCAAAAGAAAAAGGACACATTGGCTTGGCTCTTTCCTTGGTAAGAATTTTTGTTCTTGGTATCCCAAAGAAAGCCATTCCAGGTCTTAAGCACTCTAGCCTGGTGACCATCTTTACGTAAACAACAGGCCCATCACTCTCCCATGAGTAGGTCTTTACGATATCTGGGTATTACATCCACTCGTTTGACAGTTCCCGCTTGAGAAATGGCAAAAAGATTTGGTCTGAATATTCTGAAAACAGTAGCGCGCCGCCGTTGAAAATTTTACACTCTAACCTGCAGTCATCTGGTTTTGTCTCTGTATCCTGCAACAGCTTCAGTAGATCGACTAACGAACAAACGAAGCCTGCCATAATCCGATAATGAAGAGGGATTTTCTATTCATTACGGTCGCCTTCACGCTGCTGGGTACTGATATACAGGTGGCCGAAGAGTCCGATGTTATGCTGTATTGCTTTGATTTGATTTGCTGACGAACGAACAAGTAGTTCCGTCTTGGCATTTCTCGTGAAACGGGTTGCCGCATCTGTCTACTCCATTAAGGGTTAAAGTTGTCAAATCATTGCTAACACTTAGCTGTAGTGACAGACCTTCCTCGAGGGTCTCAATGGGGTTAACCGTTAGCCGTAAAATAGGCCAAAAACTTAGCCGTAAGACGTAAAAATTGGAAAAATCTAACCTTTAGCCGTAAAAATTATTAACCGTAAAAAAATGTGTGGCCACGAAATACAATCCATGTAAACAGATAAAGAGAGTCCGCTTTCTAATACTTCGGATGGTTTTTTATGAAATTCGAATATAATTTGTAGTATAAAAGTTATGACAGAGTAAACACCCGTATTTTTAGACCTTCGTCAGTGGTGTTCCATTTCATGCATGCAAATTAAAAAGAAGGCTTTGTTATCTCCAATTCTTCACAAATATAGGAACTCTACGTTTTTTCTCCATACATGTTTTTAGGGATTTTAGATTCTAATTCACGGTTTGGGACTGGCATTAGTTACACGCGCGCAATATTTTTTCAACGCAAGTGTTCTCCTCCCCCTCCCCCACCAAAACAAAAATAAATTCACTAGTTAGCATCATCAAAAGCTCCAAAATGGCGACGTTTTGATAGCTCTGACTGTTTTCAGACGTTTTTCAGCTTAAGTGTATGAGTTGACCTAGCTGCGATGGTTATATTAAAGACTGTAATAAATATATACGGTATACGCTATAACACATAATGAAGCTCGTGTGTATATCGAGACAATACAAGTGACGAGTGGGATATTCCATAGCATAATACGAGAAATGTTGTATAACTATTTTACACCATGTCGTAGAAAATACGCTCACTAAATTTCGCTGGGAATAAGAACACAGCGCACAATGGGTAGGTTGGGTTTAATGCAGTCGAATATATAACGGCTTTCCTGTATTCTGAATGGCGGTATTTTCTATGGCATGGAATAAAAGTAAGAATACTTTGTTATGATATGGGTTAAACGTGTACTTGTACTTGTATAGAATGGGTGCTCGTTGCTTTTACAGAAATTTAAAATTCTCTTATTTTTTTGCCGCAGTAGAGAAATGGAATATGCAGTTTATCAAAGCAGTTTACTACATCTAGGATACATAGTAAATGCGATGGTTATATTAAAATCTACTTTTTTATCCCAGAATGGTCTTAAGACCTTAAAATATGTTTACAACAGTTGAAATTAATTTTGAATTTTGTAAACAATGGGAATTTATTTTTAACTTTCGTTAACCGTAACGGAAAAAAATAACCGTTAGCCGTAAAAATGCCAAAATGTTACCCGTTAACTGTAAAAGCCAGCACCCCGTTGAGACCCTCTTCCTCGTGGTGTCCAGTATCACCCGATTCAGTTATCAAACAGTGTGATGAGCCTCACCATTTCTGGACCAGAAATCTGCGATTTAGCTCCACGACTTCCTCACAGCCCTTGACTTTGGCATTTTCCTATTCGTGGACTTGGTCAATGGAGAACGCACAAGATCTCGTGGATTTCTTTTGGACGACTTACAAATTGCTCACAATATCTCTCAGTTTATTCGAAAACGCTTGTTTATATCGAAGATGGACACAAACCAAGCGACTATAGTGGAAGTGTTCCAAAGCTAAGAATAAAAACATCTTCTTGTAGACACTCTCCCAAACACCACTAGTGTGACGTAACAAATGACGTCGCCTTCGCCTCCAAGCGAGAATATTTTTTGGAGCATTGGATTTCTGGAAATGATATATTCAAAAGTCTTTATATGCCAAGTTTGGTGCTTTTGTCCGGTATGTAACGATTTCTGCAAATTTGAGCACTAACCCACTACACTATATGAAATTTAATTAAACCACTTCTAAATATCATGAAATAATAATTAATTATCAACACAAAATTAGATGATCTGTGCAAGAATGTCGCGGTAAATCATCCGCGATTTATGATGAGTTGTCTTTATCAAGTGACTACATGTTCAACAAAATCAAACCACTGATGCTAGCGTTGAGGCTGTTATGAGGTGTTTTCTTTCTTACTTCTTGAAATTATGCGAAAATGCAGATGACCTTTCATTACTGTCTCAATGTTCAAGAGTTGCGCAGTTTTGAGCTGAACGTGGCTATACCTGTTCTATATCATAATTAGTTGTACGGTTTTTTTTTTTAGTTGTTCGTTGCTTGCCTAAGCTGTATGCCCCAGCCGGAGGCACTTTGCAGTGTACCAAAGATAACCAGTATGGCTCAGAATGCTCATTCGCTTGCCACGAGGGACACACAATGGCAGGCTCTGCCCGCAGGGTTTGTGAGAAGAATTCAACTTCATCCGTTGGCTTCTGGACAGGAAATAAGACAAGATGTGAATGTACGTAACTTACAACGTTGTACGAGGTTATTTCCACATCCAATGTATCATTTAACTAGATAAACAAGACAAACTTTATCAAGAAAACGCTATTGCCATAATTATGGTTCACATGGAAAAATAATGCAGAAGAAAACTGTTAATCGGACAACCAACGGGACACTGCTGGAATTTATTGGGTTTTCGTATTCAATGGGTTCTAAGATAAGAAGTATATTCCTGACATTCAATTCAAGAAAAAAGGGAATGTTCTGGATAAATTTAAAGGTGATTATAACACGGGTTTTATTAAAATCACCAGTGGGTATATGTTGTTGTTGTTGAAGGCAAGGTGACCTGTACCAGACTAATATCCCATCTAGCCGGAATAAGCTTTGGCAGTTAGAGGACCACAAGGCTCGTAAAGACTCGACGCAATGTTATCATTAATGTAATTAATCTCACGGTCAGTTTTCTCTTGTTTCGAGCCTACAGAAGATATCCTAATGATTTTTGCAAGGGATGTTGGGATGTAGTGTACAAAGCACGCTTTACCGTGTCTCGATGGAATATCGCAATTATTATTATTATTATTATTATTATTATTATTATTATTATTATTATTATTATTAGAAGTGAAACTGGTAAAAAAAAATCTACACAATTATTATCCCATAAAAGGTAAGTGCACGAAAGAACGTTAAAAATCGGTGAGTTATCGCATTACTTTCATAATTTAAGGTAAACACTGGATTGGCTTCACACTTAAAGTGACATTGGTTCTTACCCCTTATGACAAAAGGAATGGCAATTTAGACAAAAAAAAAACAATGAAAGGCTGACAAGACGGCTAAAACGAGTTATATTAATGCCCAATATTACGGTTATTCAGGACTAACCTTTAAGGGTAACACCGAAGCTAAGTAAACATGGGAAAACCGGTTAGAATACAAAAATAGAAAAATAGACGTGTACTGAATCGGCTCCAGAAAAAATAAATATAAAGGGAATAAATTTTGCCACGACAGTCGTCATTTTATGCAGAATATAAGGCAATCATCGCATCGTAGATTCTCTACACATCGCACGTCGTTTTGATTAACCAAGCACAGAAACTGAATTGACCTTCTGAAAGGAAGCGACGGTTTGCATGCGACAGCGCTGGAGCTGTATTAAACAGCTAAAATGGTCACTGAAATGGGAGAACTAAACAAAGTAATGGGGAATTTCTAGTCCGGAGCTTAACTACAATCAAACGTTGATTATGATTCTGACTTTTTGTTGATCCCGTCATATGAAACTTACCAAGACAGTGGTTAATGTGCGACACATCATTCGACTTTCGTTCTGCCAGTTCGACTCGGTCACCTGAAGACGTGCTAGTGAAAAGTAAGGTGTCGAAATCGTGTAGTCCATTAGGAAAATCCATTTAAGAGAACGAACTGTTCCAGTATTTGTGTATCCGCAAGTATTTTCTTTGGCCAATTATTTTCAATTGTGACTTTATTTTACACTTTATTATAATTGTCATAGGGAATAGACTGAAAAAATGCAAACAGTATGAAATAAAGTTTTTATGTCCATATGAATTGTGGTAACAAAATTTTAAGTACCGGTTGGGAATAAATGATGATGATTCTGTCACTATTTACGATACGTTTTTCGTTCAAACATTGTAATTACTGTGTTTGCGTCGGTTGCCTTGAGCAACATAAATCGTTTCATTAGCGTTAGCATTTACGGGTGAACTATGCTGCAACTGCCAGCTTTAGTTTTATAATTTCAAGAATTTTAATGCTCGAAAAGTTTAAAAACCCTTTTTAGGTGGGCAGTGCATCTAAGTGTACCAAAGACACGCTTATTTGAATTGTTTTTTTTTTTTTGTTTTTTTTTTTTTAACTACCAGCAAAAACTGTCTGCAACAACTTACCAACTCCAAGTACACATTGCCTTTGACCAGAAAGCAGCAATTAAAACCAAAACCAAACCAAAACTAAAAAAAATCGTCAATAGTTCCGTCTTAGGCCAAGTTAAGTCCAGTCCTTCGTCCATTCCTGTCATTTTCTCCTGGCTGACGCTTTGTCGCGCGCGGCGTCGCAGTGAACAAACAGCGCGCGAAGCCTCGTATTCGTTTACTTTCCTCCAGGCCCTCTCGTCTGAAAGAAATTAAATCCATCCTCGCCAAAAATGTAATTTCTGAAATTTGAATGAATGTTTTCCTTTGACAAGTTGTTTGAACAGCTCTATTGCAAGGTGTTCTAGTTTATTAAGTTGTACCCTTTCTTCGGGGTCTCGCGCTGCTGCATTAGATGAAGAATACGTTTCCACAATTTTTGGCCACTTCTAAAGGGTGGTTTTTTCGTATCTGGCGTGGCACACCTTTATATTCTTAGAAACGACAGTTGTGTTTCGCAAGATTTAAGACTTGGTTTCAGTAAATATGAACCGGTGAGGTGCAATAGTATAGCCCCTGGTGAACTATTACTAGAAATATAGTTTTTATTTTGATCCGATTATTATTTTGGGCGTACGGAGGTCATCTTGATTTCGCCGCTCTCGAGCGGTGTTTCAAGAGGGTCTGAATGGGGGTGCCTCGATAACACTAAACACTTAATTTTTAGGCTCTGTAACATGAAACAGTAAAATTTTAGGCATTTTAACACTAATAGTAAAAAATTCACTGAAACAGTAAATTTTATCCAGAAAGAAACAAAAACGGCTTGACAAAAGCCAACATTGTTTTTTTAGTATATCAAGACGTTTTCCACCATTTTACGACGATTCCCGATCATTTCGGAAGATTTCCGAAGACTAACGATGATCACCGGGGACTACCGAAGATGTCCGAAGGCTCTCGAAGGTATCCGAACAATATTGAAGATTTTTGAGGAGAACTCCGAATTTTTTTTTACTATCTTTTCGTCGTTATATTCACATATGAAAAAGATAAATCTCGGCAACGTAAAGATACGATTTTTTTAGTTAAAGAAATTCTTGCAGCTGGTGGCATAGTCATGTAGTTTGCTCGATTCCTTCTTGATTTTCAGTCACTGAATCGTCTTTTGCATCTCATGGAATGCCACTTTCGTACAAGAGGGTTAAATGGTTTAATCAGACACCAGATCCGCCTCAAATTCCAGCTTTCCATACTCTTACAAAAATTCACAAGCCGACTTTGGTCGACCGTCCTGTCATATCGGGCTGTGAAATGGCCCAACAGAACGCCTATCATCCTTTGTAGACAAACTACTTCAGCCTATAGCGCAAATACAGACTCGTATCTCAAAGATACGACAGATTTCATTACCTTAATTGAAAACACTAAGGTTCCAAGTAACGCAATCCTAGTCTCCATGGATGTCACTAGCCTTGACACAAACATCCTGCAGGAGGAAGGAATTACTTTAGTATGTCAAGCATGTGAAACCTTTCATGACAAAAACCCTCCTACAGCTACACATTAGCTGAGCCTAATCCTAAAAGAAAATTCTTTCCATTTTAATGGGAAAAACTATCGCAAAACACACGGAACAGCCGTGGGCACTTAAATAGCCTTTGCCAATATTTTTATGGCAAAAATATAAAAAAGGAGATCTTGAGGCAAAGCGCTGAGCAACCACTATTGTAAGAAAGGTTTATTGGCGATATCTTTAATTTGTGGGACACAAACAGAGAATACATTCATTGAGAAATCAAATTCTTATCACCCTACAATCAAGTTCACCGATGAAGTCTCCGAAAATAAAACAAAATTCTTGGACACAACAGTCTATAACGGAGAGCGATTCGAGAATGAAAGCATTCTTAATGCGCGTTCACATTTCAAACCAACTGAAACCTTTCAGTACACTCACTTCAATAGCTGTCACCCACCAGGCGTTAAAAAAAGGCTTTTTCAAAGGAGAAGCTCTCACACTTCTAAGAACAAACTCTTCGAGAGTTACTTTTACAGACAACATTAAAACCTTCAAAACGTGCCTTATTTTTAGGGGTTATCCTAAGACATTGGTGGAAAAGATCCTCTCAGAAGGTAACTATGCAGGCAGAAAAACAGCTCTAACACAGAAACAGAACGCACAAAAAGCTTCTACCCTTTGTGACGCAATTTTAACCATCATTAAAATGTTTGGAGAGCATACTAATGGAAAATGGCATTTAATACTCAGAGAGATATTCAAAGAGCCTCCCTTGATTTCTTATAGAAAAGGAAAATCGCTTAAAGACATGCTTGTAAAAGCAAAACTTTTAAAAAGGCTGTGGAACAACACAATGGACACACAGCAGGAGTTGCGTAGCTCTGTCAATCCCCATTTTAGTCATGATTTTTGAAGAGCAGGTAAAAATTTACAATGTTATAACACGGAAAAAAACACTCCAAACACTTAACAGTATTTTTTCCGGAAACAGTAAACATTAAAAAAGTGGCCATTATAACAGCAAAAACTAAAAAATAGTACCCAGTGGGTACATGAGTCTAATGCGTCATGGATTGTTAGTGCGGTTGATATATGTTGAAGTAGTTTCGGTATTTACAGCGTAGATCAAGAGGTGTAGCAGAGGTTATTGGTAGTAAGAGTGGTTCAGAAGAAGTCGATAATATTTGTTCTCTTAAGTATATATATTTAGAAAGTTGACGAAATGTTTATTTGAAATAGGAAAAACATGTTACTTAGGGTTTGAGTTCATCGATTCATGTTAAAAGATTAGTGCGTTGTAGACTATAGGAGGATCGTGCAGATTTAGTGGGGGGGGGGGGGGGGGGGGGGGGGGGGGGGAATCCCGAAAAATTTGTTTGCAAAAGCAAAAAAAGCCCAACTAAATTTTTTGCAGGCATGAAAAAAATTTTCTGTAGGAAGATGACACCGGAAAAAAAATTGTTTTCACAGACAACGATACAGAAAAAAAATGTTTGTCTTGGAAAAATTTTCATCCCCCAGCTTCCAAAAAAATAATTGTCCGCCCCATAGATAGAAAAGATACAGCCGCTTATTCAGTATTCTAAATATCCTAAATCCCATCAATATAAGCCAAAATATATTTGTTTTCGATTCCTTTGCAATTTATGCAATACTGCTCAACAAAGATTTCGATTTCTTTAAACGTCACAGGAGAGGAAAGAAAACATTGCGTGCAGAATGTAATTTAATTAAGCGAAATATTTTCACGTCTATTAAACACTGCAAGCAGTTGAGTGAAAGAGTTTTGTTTTCATGACTGAGAACAGCTTTCAAATAGTCAATACATGGAAATAACAATCAGATCAGAATTCAATAACTATTAAAGCGAGTTTTCATTCCGTCTTAACTACTTTTTGGCAAGTTTCAATATTTATGCAAATTTCGCGCGAAATGTAATTTGATTACACTGTCTTGTTTTCAAGCTCTAGATTGAATCTTGAATGGTGAACACAAAACTCTTTTTAATGAAAGTTGCATTCTGTGAATGAAATCCTGCTTCAGTTGAATTGAACAATCAATTGCTGACTACAATCTTATTTAATTTTCGATTTTTTTCAAAGTTATTTTTTGTTTATGAACACAAATGTCACTTCCGAATTTCCGAATTCACGTTGCGTTTCCCACGGATTATAAAAAACATGCAGCTGGAAGGAGAACATTTTCAGTGGCTTCACACTTGAAAACGAGGATTCATATTATTTTGCACTGTAAAACATTTATTCCATTTACATACATGACAATTTCTTTTACAAGTGCGTGTCGTGCTCGAGCTCCGTTCGGCCGTCGCTTCGTTAACAACATCCTTGCTTCCTGATTGGATTATGATCACCGCACCAAGCCCGTAATGAGGCAGGCTATTGTTTAAGCACAATTACACCGAGTGATTATCAACCCCGAACCATTCCCTTGGGATTGCTAACAGCTTTTTTCTACTACATAGAGTCTAATGCGCATGCGCATTAGACTCAAAAAATGTGGGCAAATAACACTAAACACTAAACCCCATTCATACCCTCTTTCAAGGGCTCTCATACCGCACATCGCGAAGACCTCCATTTCAAAATCAACTTTCCCCAGAACAACAAATAGATAGTAAGAAAGAATAGATGATGATAGTCATTTTGAGTGGTTATTTTCTTTGTTTTGATTAATAAAAATTTTTTAGAAGATTTTCAATTATTTACATTTAGTTTCAGCGATTTCTCACAAGTTAAAATCTTCTAAAAATTCTTTATTAATCCAAACAAAGAAAATAACCACTCAAAATGACTATCATTATCTATTCTTTCTTATTATCTATTTGTTGTTCTGGGGAAAGCTGTTTTGATTTTGAAATGGAGGTCTTCGCGATGTGCGGTATGAGAGCCTTTGAAACACCGCTCGAGAGCGGCGAAATCAATTGCAAGATGACCTCTGTACGCCCAAAATGATAATCGGATCAAAATAAAAATTACACTTCTAGCAACAGTTCACCAAGGGCTATACTGTGGTTTTTTTTCAGATTTTTTTTGATTTTTCACTATTGCACCTCGCCGGTTCATATGTACTGAAATCAAGTCTTAAGATTGCAATCAGGATATGTTTTTCATCACATGCCTGACTGACGCATCCTCAATAAACTTTCACATTGATTGCCTCGTGTTAGTGTAGTAAGAATTCGATGTAATTGAAATAAGATGAAACTAACAACGCCATCATAACGAATATACACTCAAATGGTCGTTGAGCAGGAAGCCAACAAACTTTTCAGTTGTATTTTTTTTTTTTTTACTGCCCTCCTTTTTATAGTAAGAAGTAATCATGGCCACTTTCACAATCACTATTTAAAAATCTACAAATTGATAAATTGGGCACGTGACTGATGACGTCACAGCAATGAAGTTGATATTTAACAACATGTAATTTGTTGTTTCCCCGCATCTAATGCAACGCCAGATACGCACTTGTACCCAGACTCCTACTTTTTGAAAATTGTACATAGCCCCTTTAATATTAATGTTTTGTTCGGTACCTGGGCAGTCTGAAATGCCTCGCACCAATGTGCTTCAAACTGCAATGACTGCTTTTTCAGTAACAAACATTTTTCGTCACAGTGAACAAAAATGCACTTCTGAGCAAATTCAAGTGACTAATGACGTCATCGTCATCAGTCTTGTACAAGAAGTAGTGTATGGTAAGAGTTAATTCTATACGATGTAGTACTTGTGTTGGCTTCAAATCGACCAAGTTATTTGGCACTGACGATTTTTCAGTTGCAGAGGATTTTATAATTATATATTGTTTTTATTATTATTATTATTATTATTATTATTATTATTATTATTTTATCTCTCTTATTTATTATTGGACAACACTAATTAAAATAATTATGTAATGACGTTTATTGTAAAATGTCTTTTTGCAGTGGTCAGGTGTGCTCGTCTCGTCCTACCTCCTCATAGTGTACAGTCCGGTTGTGGTGGAAATTCCAAGTACAGCGTTTTTGGTGACAAATGTCTGTTGTACTGCCACCTTGGCTTCCGACAGATAAATGGATCAACTGAGAGGATTTGTCAAGCGAATGGTACCTGGTCTGGAGATGAGCCGTATTGCCAAGGTAAATGGACATCACAAATGTAACTCTCATTAACACCCCCAACCCCTACCCCACCCCTCACCCCTTCGACCTTTGGGGAAATGTTGACATGACAACTGTTCGCCCTCACTCTGCTTCTGAGCTGTCTTCCCTTAGTCAGATCTATCCTGAAACGTTACACCAGTTATTGCTCTTTAGAACAATGGCAACGAGAAACAAAATACATGACAAAAACAATCCAAAAAGGAGCTTTTGCATAGTGATAGTTTTCTGTGTGTCATCTTGCGAGTTCAAATTATTTGCGTAAATCAAAAAGAAAATTAAATTTGCAACGAAAGCTCAAACTAGCCATAACTTGACTGCAAGGATTGCGTCACTGGTAGGACATTTACCCCCGTGCAGAAGACAGCTGTGGATCACGAAAAACTCACATTTATATGACGCACGTGACTATTTTCCCAAGCCTTTACTTGAGCCGTGCTGTTCTTTTAGCTTATTTAGTGTGAAAAGTGTTGCTTTTTTGTTTTCTTAAAGCATATGTTTCGAACAAAGTAATTAACATATAAACTGGCTTCTTTAGAGTTTCACTGATTTCTATTATTTCTGTTTATTTGTGTCATATCGACTTTCTTAACAAATACCATATACTAAAACTTCTAAGGGTAACATCTGGTGTAATTTCCATATTAATGCTTCCAACCCATGAAAGCAAACGAGGCGACAACACCAACACGCTGGGGAAGAAATGGGGTAGGGGATGAAGTGCACGAGTTGCTGCTAGGAATCATATATGGTCATGCAGGTCAGGTGGTTGGCAATGAAAGGACCTAATAAACAACAACAACAACAACAACAAGTTACAACCAGGCTTAGAGAGCTCCTAATCCTCTCTCTGATGACCTAATCAACAGAGGTTTACCTTTGTTACCATGTTTCCATGGTAGAAGGCTATCCCTGGGCCCAGTCTACCGAGATGGCTGACCATGGGAATCTATGGGGAAAGGGGCGTCATATATGGAGCACTTCATCCCCTCCCAATGTATATTTACTTTAAAGAACTCAGAACTAAAACATGATGGTCTAAGGCTGATAAAGTAATCGATTTGTAACATTCGTAACTAACGTTAACGTTAGAAACAACGTTAATAAGCTTTAAAGATGTTTCGACCAAATAACTTCTGCCCTCACCGGTTGTGATGTGACGGCTTTCTAACGGTTCATAATTCTGCACGTGCTACGCCAGCAAAAGCATAGCAAACGACCGCTGCGCGCTACTGCATGAGAGATTTGTTAGCATCCGGGATGTCAATATGTTCGTTTCCCGCGTTGCTATCTCTCTGCCAATACCAGGCCTCGAGAAAAAGTCCCTCGTGAAAATTTCGAGCCTTTTGTACAATAGTCGCGCGATTGAAGTCTGGACGATGGACATAAGTCATTGTGAAGCACAAATTTTACATTCTAATACTATACACGTTTAACCAAATATAACACTTTTGACTTATAGCTGAGCAGAATCTGGACAATCTTGTCGGGATCGAAACTTTTACTTTTACAAGATTTGAGTATTCATGGCTTTCAAATGAATTTAAAATAATCTGATCTGACTTCCTTTATTAAACCTCGGATTTGTAGAGTAGCTTTATCTTAGCTGATATTTCGTGCATCTCCCCCCCCCCCCCCCCCCCCCAACCCAACCTTTGTAGTACAACAGGCAAAGACCAGACCACAACACCGGCTTAGCTCGTGAATTGCGCGATTTTTGATACAAGTACCAAACTTTGCAGGATTACAAGCATTCATATACTAATCAATTCATGATATAGTGCCAACGCCAATTTCCTATTTTCAGCTAGTAAACAGCACATGAACTTTTCAGCCGAGACCCCTCCCCCACGAGGTACTTTATCGTGCGCTTTTGTACACCTTTTATTGTAGATTATATTTCAAAAATACAGATACGAATGCTTCAAATTAGGCTTACAAGTGTTATTTTTTACCATCTTTCTTATACCAATAATTTAGTAGGAATTATTGTATGGAAAAAAATTTCTTTCCCAGCCCTCTACCCCCTCGCGTCTTTCGTTTTGCGCTAGCGTCCAGGTCTCTAGCGATCGCGAGAAAAGTCATTTTCTCTTGTCGCGATTCAATCCCCGATCACAGCTTTCGCCCTTCGCTAACAGAAGAAAAATACGAAAATATTGAGGGCTGTGAACAGTCTAAATTACAGCATTTCATTCTAAATTTTGTACGTGTGACTTGGTTTCACTACCAGAAATAATAGTACAGGCAACTTTCGCCTCGCGGACACCCCGCTATTACGGAAAAAAATTCAGATTCCCGGCGAAAGCCATAGAGGTTTGACTGGAAATGACTCCCGCTATTACGGACTCTCGCACCAAAAGGACAATTTTATGGTTTTGACTCTCAATAAAGCGGACACCATGAAGTTCTCATATGACACAATTACGTAAAATTGCAGTCTGTTGTATGTTATTTATCTGAAACACACTAAAAAGACTTCTGAAATATATACATTTTGCATCAATTCGTTCGGTAGCTGTACAACAGACTTTGCTTTTTCACTTCAGCTTGCGTATTTTCCTTCCAGACTCCAGGAAACCCTCATCCTCCAATCCCAACGTCTGCTTAGCACTTTCACCGCTATTGGTAAGCTCGTCATAATCTATTTTATTTCATGTATACTAACGGCACTTTTTTCTCACATCCCGCTATAACGGACTCTCGCTAATACGGACACTAAACAAAGTCCCGAGTGTGTCCGCTATAGCGAGAGTTGACTGTATTTGTTTATAAATCAGGACAAACAAACATTTCACGAAATTTCATTGATTTTAAAGGGGCACTGTCACCAACTTTTAGGATAACTTTGAAAATCCAAAAGGCATTCTATCCACAGGAGACCTAAAAATGCTGGTTCATTTTCGCTAAAAACTACTCAGCCAGTTTATCTGAGACTATAATTAAGTGTGTTTGCCTGCGGATCGCCAGGATGCGAATGAATGGCTGCAACTTGAAAACGTCAGGCTAATTTTTTCAAGTTTTCCCTTTGTTTTTTGAAAAAATCGCCCGTAACTGACTACGTTGTTCCTTTGAGAAATCGATAGATTTCCTTCTCTTGACTGTCTGGGAGTATTCGGTGTACATTTAAAAGCATTTCATTTCATCTTTAGCACATTCTCACCGCAAAACGTAAAAATCCCCGTGACAATGCCCCTTTAATAAATAACGGTTTCCATGGAAACTGGCGTTTTTCGGGCTTGGCACTATATCTGAAAAAAAACTTGTGTTGGTGACCACTTTCAGTGTGCCAAATTTCATGCTTGTATCAAGAAGTGCACAATTCACATAAAATTTCGAGCTAAGCTGCCGGACTAAACTTCTTTTCCTTCTCTTTACAATGAGCACATGGGTTCTTTTACCAAATCTATAACTGTAACAAACAACGTGTTTTATGGTTGAGTTTTACGTTTTACTTAAAGTGATGCGATAAATTTAAGTAATCAAAGTGAAGATCAACGGTTTTTTTGTTTTTATTATTAATGAATTTGCCCACACTACTTACAACACTAAGACTACTTTCAATACTAAGACTACTTACAACACACTACTTATGATACTACCTATGATACCTCCAACTGGTTTTAAATAGTGAAGAAGCAATATTTTCCAACTACTTTGTTGCGAATGAAGATCAACGTAGATGAAGAACCGAACCAACGCTTTGAACACGGAACTTGATTAAGTTTTATCTATATTTTAGAAGACCCGAGAACACGCTTTGACACGAAACTTGGCTTAACGTTTTATTGATGCTTGCAAAGACGCGAAATGACGTTTGAAAATGAAACTACGCTTTAATTGATACTTGTGTTTAAAGCAACAACTAATCATACATTGCAGATCAACCTTTAATGAGAGCAACCATCGTTCCTACCGGGCATCCCACGGTAGCCACTTGCACCGGAAAAATCTTCCAGTGCCACCTCCCCCGTGGAAAATTTGTCCTAATTTCAGTCTTTCGATTATTTGATTTCCCGCTCGGATGTTAATCGTGAGAGGCGCGGCGGCCTAATGGTTTGCGCACTGGACTCTGGATCGAACGGTCCGGGTTCGAGCCCTGGCCGTGGCACTACGTTGTGTTCTTGGGCAAGACACTTTACTCTCATAGTGCCACTCTCTACCCAGGTGTATAAATGGGTACCGGCGAATGATGGGCCACTAGGCTAGTATGCAGACTTTACCTTTGTTAATCGGAAACTCAAACGCTCCCGGGGCATTTCGAAGCTCTTGCCATCATTGTCAAAAATTGACCATATAAGGTCTAAGTCATCACTGGGCTAGTTACATAGTAGGCCGCTTTTTTGATAAGAGGAAACACGTTGTCATGGGTGTGATTTTTGTTTACTGGAAAGGCCAACAGTAAAGAAAGTGTTTATCCTGCCAGGAGATAAGGATCCCTTTATCAGCTTCTAAGGGTTAACAGTCATCGATACTACCAACTAGAATTACTAATCATAAGTAAATAAAATATGATGATCTCAAAACAACACCGCCGTTACCAGCGGCTTTGATAAAAGGGAGAGAAACATGTTGCAAAAATTAAATAAATATATCCTTTTTGTTACTTTTCCTTTTTATAGTTGTCAATTGTCAGGCACTGCATGCTCCAATGAAAGGTAACGTGACACCACAGTCCTGCAAAGCCACGCCGGAATACGACACTGCGTGCCATTTCTCTTGCCTTAAAGGCTACAGGTTGGATGGAGATCCAATAGCGACTTGCCTTAATGACGGACGTTGGTCAACGAACAAAACGGCTATCTGTAAAGGTAATTGTTTTAATCATTCCACTATTATGTTTATTTCTGTTTACTTGTTTATCTATTACTTCGTTTATAGGATTTTAGGGAAAGTTGAAATATATTATTTGATATAACTTAAGGAAATATAAACTTTTTATTACAAAAATGTTAATTAAAGCTTAATTGAAAGGGGAAGTGAGGGGCGGGGGCGGTATGGAAAAGAGAAATCAAAATCAATAATTTACATAAGCTAAAATTTGAAACGACAAAATAGATTGAAAGCTAATTTCCATCTTGCACTGTATGACTGGACTTTATAGAAACGTTTTCGACATAATTATTGTGTGCTTTCTTATCATGTGACCTATGACGTCACAAATTGCAAATTTACATTGAGTGTATGTGCTAGGCTCAAACCAAGGGAAGATGGTCGTCTGGTGCTAGTCCTCACTTGTTTAGGCCATGTGTACATCCGCCTTAATATTTAGATGTCTAGAGTCTAATGAACTCTGACTACGTTAATTTATTTCAAATTTAGGGACGGACCATTAGAAATAACCGAATGGGTGACTTTTCCCAAAAATAAATTCCCACAAAGGAAACTTGTCTGAAAAAAGAAAGTTACAAGCGGTTCTGCCTTCAACAAAGGGGCTTTAAGATACACTACGGTGAGGCGCTACTACGGCTGGCGGAAGTAAAATTTCACACAAGATGAGACACTGCGCATGTCAGTCGGTTGAGTCCGGTCGTAGCGTGAAATCTGACTATCTGAGCTGGAAGGTTTTACCGTAGTGGGCTTAATTGGCTGCTTTGTCCTTTTTCTACGAATTTCTCAGCATTTTCAGAGTTCCAACGCAAAATGTATTCTTTCAATGTCAACTTCAGTCAAATATCTGTTGAGTTTGACGCTCATACGCTTATAAATTTTCGATTGAATTCGTTTGTCGGCATGGCGAAGATAAACATTCTAGTTTAGCGGGAGATGTTTTCCGTTAAAAGCTTGCTTTGAAAGTTCCGTGAAGAGGCACTATATCTGGATAAGTATTCGATAGCATTTTGCTTTCGTGGGTACCGGTATATTTTAGTTATTAACTCGATATTCTTTAAGATTGTAGCGCCTAGAATTTAATGTTACGTAATCCCATTGAGGATTAGGTAACCTTGCGGTGAATTTAAATATTTTTGTAGTGAATTTGTAATTAGTTCTATCCGCGTGGAAGTCAAGATTAGTTGGATTATGTGTTTCGTTTGGAATCGATATTCCTTATTGCCACACAGATAGTAAGTATTTATTTCTACTTGTTCACGGATTGATTGATCACTGAATTTTTGTCGTTATATTCTTGCCTAGGACTTAGATATTATTATTATTATTTTTCAGTTGAACCATCAGTTGTTTGGATCTTGTGTGTTTACACAATTGATTTCGTATTCTTACATGGAAAAATAAATATGGTGCATTCAACATCATGGTTCGATCCAGGATATGTTACGTAGTCTTTGCTACAAAGATATTCGTCTCTTTCAAATTATATTCATTTGATCGATCAAAATAATCTGAAATTGTTATCATTGTAAAAAGTGTATTGCATAAGCTTTCGTTCAGAACTAATCTTTTGGACGTATCAAAGCAAACAACAGCCATCTTTCTTTAAGCGAAGCCATTCTGCGTTGAGAAACTAAATAAAAATAGACCTTTTCTTCCTTAGACTGTGCTTCTTTGAATTTTGTTTTGATCATGAAACTAAATTTGGCAGACTGCCGAGACGTACTTTCCCCCAGACCTTTCCGGCCAGGGTAGCCGTAGTAGCGCCTCGCCGTAGTGTATCTTAAAGTCCCTAAATATCTGTACAACGGAGAAAAAATTCCTACACCAACAATTTTTTTACCAAACGCAAAAAAATCGCAACTTTTACAGAGGGACAAAAACAATTTTAATTTTACCTTATAATGAGTGAATGAAATTCTAAAGAGGAATAATGTATTTGGGGTGAAGAGTCTAAATGTTTCTTTAAATTAGATGCACGCTTTTCAGTTTTTGATATCTCTGTTTCCGAGTATACTGCAGCCAGCAAGGCCGTAAGCAAGCAATAAGAAGACGCGGAAAGTCTTCAATGTTTAAATAAAGCTTCAAAAATTGACACAAGAGATGGAGCCCGACGGGCTTTTGATTTTGTCATGCAAAGGATGCTAGAAAGGTTCTTATTATAATTTGAATATTGTTTAATAATCTAAATTATTTATCTTATTTTATTATTATTTTTTTAATTATTATTTTTATTATCTTTTTAATGTTCCGGCATTTTTAGGGATGTTTCGGAATGTTCCATGTTCCTGGTTTTATCGACGGCCAGTTAATTCATTCAGATTCGATAGCTCAGTCAAAAGAAATCCTAGGTAAAGTTTGTATTTAAATTACAGAGCATGGAATGAAAACGAATTTTGACGCCCCGTGTCCGCGCCCGATCGCGTTTTGGGAGGCCAATTACGCCTTATTGCTGTGAGATTTTTTTGCTCTGTCCTTAGAATTTAAGATGGACGCAGTGAATCATCGCCCGAGTTTCATTTCTGAGTTTTTTATACAGTGAAATCGATATGGGCCCTTACATTTTGGTAGCAGAGCGTGGTTAACTTATAGACGCCCAAGAAAGAAGTAGGGAAGTCTAAAAAGAATCAATTCCAAATCCAAGGAATTGGACGAAGCGAAGGAATCGATAGACAAGCTGAGCATCGAGGATTTTAGGACTTTCTGTTTTACGTTTCGGTTGTCACAAGAAGGAACAAAGGCAAACCTTAAAGAGCGATTAATGTGGTATTATCAGAATCAGTTTTCACCGAAGGATGGTATTCATATCCCGACGCCAAGACAAAGGTTTGTGTGTACAAGTTCGGCAAGCGTACCGTCGGAAGAATTCGAATTATCGGATGCAGCAGGTTTCGAGTTAAAGTCGGACACGTACAAAGCTTCGTCTGTAGAAGAGCACTTACAGTTCAATAGTTCGTGCAAGTTGGCCTTCCCTGGAAGAAAGCTATTAAGATCCTCCACCTCTTGTTGACAACTGCAGGCAAGCTTATCAAAGACTGGAATTTACGGAGAGAAAGTTAACAAACGACCCGAAGAAGGCGAAATTGTAGTGTAAAGCGGTAAAGCAATACATTGGCGACGGCCATGCTCGACCGTCAGAAGAAGATGGCAGAAACGCAGAGAAGATAAGGTACATCCCTCACCATGCTCTATTTCGGAAGGACAGAGCAACTACCAAGTGTCGAGTAGCCTTCGATAGCAGTAACGAGACCTCAGACGGTACCTCTCAAGGCTTTCTTTTACAGGAGCCAAAGTTACAACCAGACATTGGCCATGTTCTAATTCGGTTCAGATGTCATCCAGTCGGTCTCATGGCGGACACTAAGATAGATGTTCCTGCAGATTAAGCTTAAGCGTCAAGATCAGAACACTCACAGATTTCTGAGTAGGGACTTGCAAAGAGATCACAGACGAGACGTGTACTGCTTGACGAGAGTTACACTTGAAGACACGCCTTCACCATTTCTTTCGATTGCCACCATTGAAAAACACGCTAAGAACCACGAAAGCGAGTACCCAAAGGCAGCCGATGAAGTGAAAGCCAACATGTACGTGGATGACCTACTGAAAGGCGCTCCGGCGAATGATAGTGCACTACAGCTGAAGCAGGATCTAAATAGTCTTCTCTCAAAGGGTGGGTTTGAACCGACAAAATGGGCGTCAAATTCACACAGGGTGATAGAAGCAACGCCTCCACACAAACGAGCCCCAAGTCTTGTACCTAATCCAGAGTCAGAAAGTATGTCAGGCGCCCTTTAAGTGCGGAGAAACTCGGCGAACAAATGTGATGACGTCCTTTTACTGACTAGTGGCCCAAGCATCGCAGCAGAGGATGACCCTATGATCAAGAGAAGCTTGATCAGTCTGTACTCGAGAATATTTGATCCTATGGTCTGCTGACACCGTCTTTAGTAACTCCAATGTTGCTGTTCCAAGAGCTGTGGACTAGGAGCTTAGATCGGGATGATCCATTAGACGTGATATCGCTCAGGTCTGGAGAACTTGAAAGCACGAATTGACTCGTGTAGACATAATTGAAGTTCCCAGATGCTTACTTCATGGCCTGTCCACTGTTACCAAAGTGGAAATCCATGGAATTGCAGACAGCAGCCAAAAAACCTATGGTTCAGCCATTTATCTCTGTGCCGAAGACAAGAACAAAAAAGTGTCCAATTTAGTCATGGCTAAGTCCAGAGTGGCTCCTATGAAGCAAATAACCTTACCAAGGCTAGAGCTTCTTGTGGCTTTCAACACAGCAAAGTTGCTTAACTGTGTTCTCCAAGCACTACAGTCAGTGGATCCAATCTGGTCGGATAGTCAAATCGCGTTAGCCTGGATAAGGAAACCAAGCTCTTGTTGGAAGGTCTTTGTAGCAGACCGGGGGCAGGAAATTCCACCGAGTCAATGGAGATTCTGGCCAAAAGACCAGAACCCAGCAGATCTAGTCACCAGAGGAATTTCGGCAGTTTAATGAAGGGAGAGTAGTCTATGGTGGAATGGCCCACATTGGCTTCAGCAACCCAGTTCCCATTGGCCTAAGTGCGAAGTTTACAGTTCATTTCCTGAAGAATGTCTAGTTGAAGGGAGAAGGGAATCAATTGAATTACATTGCTTCGTTTACCAACCAAAAGTTTAAGCGGCGCCTTCATCTACCCGAGTTAGCGTCGCGATATGAAACCTAGCAGCGCCGTGTACGTGTAACAGCTGGATCTTAAAGTGGTTACTTTCACGAGGGCAGTAGAAAGAAGGAAAGCTGACGGTTGAAGAAATGAAGAGTCGCCTTTCTTCCTGAAATCGAAAAGCTGCAAAACGGGAAACAAGTTTCTCAAAAGAGTGACATTGTTAGCGTTGGACCCGTTGTATGATAGCAGCAGGAAATTGCTTGTGGTAAGGGGATGCCTTTAGTTTGCTCAGATTCCGGAGGACGCAAATCAGCAGATTATAATTCCATACAACGATCCCCTTATAGAGAAACTGATACTGAACGTGCATGAGAAAGCAAACTATGCAAATCCTGAAACGACTCAAGCAATCCTTCGTTGAAGATTCTGGCTTCCACGAGGAAGACGTTAGATGAAATGACTTCTTAAGAAATGTTTGTGGTGCAAACGCTGGAATGCTGAGCCGTGTCAACAGATAGCACCACCGTTTAATAATAATTATAAAAACAATATATAATTATAATAAAAACCTTCCCAAAATCCTTTGCAGCTGAAAAATCGCCAATGCCAAATAACTTGGTCAGTTTGAAGCCAGCAGGAGTACAACGTCGTATAGAAATAACTCTTAACAATAACCAGTTCTTATATAAGACGTAGGGCGATGACGTCATTAGTCACGTGACATTGCTCTGAAGTTCGTTTTTGTTCACTGTGAGGAAGATATTTTGATACTGAAAAAGCAGTCATTGCAGTTTGAAACACATTGGTGTGAGGCATTTCAGACTGCCCGGGTACCGAACAAAATATAAATATTAAGGGAGCTATGTACAATTTTCAAAAAGTGGGAGTCTGGGTACAAGTGCTTATCTCGCGTTGCATTAAATGTGAGGAAGCAACAAATTACATGCTGGTAGATATTTATATGTTAAGTACATTTTTATCACTTTTATTGTTATTACGTCATCGGTCACGTGACCAGAACGGACCGCATTTTTAAATTCGCGTGAAAACTTTACTAGGATCTCTCTCTTAGGATTTTTTTAAGCGAAGTTGTAGATTTTTAAATAGTGTTTTTTAAAAATGGCCATTATTACTTTTTCCTAAAAACGTACGGCAGTAAAAAATACAATTGAAAAGTTTGTTGGCTTCCTACTCAAAGACCATTTGCGGTAGGAATAAAAGAAAATTTTGCCAAAGGCAGGAGTGTATGCTCTTTATGATGGCGTTGTCAGTTTCTTCTCATTTCAATTGCCTTTTGCGAGGATGGATTTAATTTCTTTCAGACGAAAGGAGTGGGCCTGGGGAGAAGTTAAGTAGCTGCCCCTCCCCTCCCCCCTGCTGGGGGTTTACCCAGCGGATTCCTCGTGGTCCGTATTGCGGGCCCACGACAAGAGCATTTTCAAAATGGCGACAAGAAAAGGGAATCTAATGGAGTGAATTTGAGATATAGAGGACAGTTTTGTCGACGTTTTTCCTTCTTGACGCAATCAAAACGAGTCCCCAAACGTAGGGATATACCTCCTTTATTTGTATTCCCGATAAAGAAGAATTTGCAATGAGTACAAACGTGCGAAAACGTGGGTAAGAGAAACTTACAGGGACCTGAGGTAAGCGTTTCTCATTGCACAATGATTTTTTTTTTTAGACTGGTTAAAGCCTATGTCTTCGACGTTTATCATGCTTATCAACTTAGCTTACTGGAATTAAAGCCGAGCTCGGCGTAAAAATAGGTAGTGAGAACGAGGAGATAGTATTAAATGGCAGTCATTTCGTTGAGGCATGTAACTGTTATTTATGTTTGTCATCTGAATTTTAAGCTACTGTACTTCAAATTAATAAGAATCGCATCCTTTCATTATTTATACGTGAGGAAATGTTCCTCAAAATATTGACCAAGTGGCCATTTCAGGCCGCAAAGAAAAATTACGTCAGGGAAATTTGAAATTACTGCAACACCTTTGATGTAATACCTTTGAAATTGGAAGAAACATTTCAGCTCAGTGTGATCTCTTTTTCTAAGTTAGACTAGAGACTACTTGCAGTCAACCTGGTAGCTAATCTAGACTTCAATTAAACAGTGCTACTCACGTTTTGGAATGCCTCTTTGGGCATGATTAATAAATGAGACCATTTCTTAACTTAGAATTTGTTCTTCCCATGATGTTTTATTGTATTGGTAAACGTAGATTTACGTTTCTTTTGCATTTTGTGGTCTACAGGTAATTTTTGGGACTAATAGAATGCCTAATGTTTTGACAGGATTTACAGAATTCAGAACTGAGGACATTCTGGATTACTGTTGAGTTAAACGATGGATTATAACAAGTTCAGGTAGTTGTTGATCTCTTAGTTTTACACATAGTTATGTGACAGTCAATTCTAGCAATTCCCTTCCTTCTCTACACACATTCATTACCTGAGGCATTTAAGATCTGCTTTTTGACCAGACATTTGTCTACTTTATAAAAAATCTGTTTGACATTTTCTTAAGGCCTGTATTTTCAGTTGTTGGATGACCTTCAGTAGCATTTTAAAGTAGCAATGTAAAAATTCATGAGGCCTTAAACTTAAGCAAGCCAGAAAACCCTAATTCCAATATAAAGCTAACTGCAAGCAACATGATGTACCATTTGGCAACCAAAGTGCTTTTAGGGCTAACCAGAGTACTATGTAGGCCAACCGGAATCTTATGCAGGCTAACTGGAATGGCTTGCATGGCTCGCATGTTTCATGACACATAAGTGCAATACAAGCCAGAAATACCTAAGTCCAACCATTAGCATAACCTCAAGCCACCTCAGCTAACTATACTCAGGCTAACTGGAGTACTGCTTAGGCTATAACCAGGAAGCTTTTTAGGCTAACCAATGTGCTATTTATATATAGTGGAATGGCTATCATGACTTGTTGGCTCGCACTTTGTCAAGGCCCAAGTTTTTTTTTTTTTTTTTTAACTCATATGGGAATTAGCCAATTAGTAGCTGTAAATTTGATTTAAACAAACTCCAGCTTAGTATTTGTTGGCAACCTGCTCTACAAGAAAACCAAACATAGATTTCTGTGACATAATGTTTTGAAATGGACAGATTACAAAAATTCAGCTTTAGGGTCCAAAACATTTTTAAACATAATTTTATTAAAATAAATTGTGACATTTTTCTGTAATGATTAATGAAAGGAGGGGTGCAAAGAAAATTGATTTCTTCCTTGCCTGACCCAGGTAGACTGGGCAAGTTGAAACCATTATAAGCTTACCCAAAGTCCCATGTTTCTTTCGAAACAACTACAACAAAAAATAAAAATCCATAAATGTCATTTGGCTATCTAGCAAGTGGAAAAAATTATTGGATCCACTACCCCAACATAAAAGCAGCCAGTTTTTTTCACACACTGAAAAAGGCCATTTAATTTTAATATACTGAGTCTGCATGCTGGAAAATAGCAATTTCATCAAAATAAATAGTTTTTGTTTGTTTTGTTTCTATTTACAGGTGAGTTAAAGACTTTGCAAGGGCATTCCTGTTAGTCAAAATGAACTCAAAAATACACATTGTGTCAATGTAATAAAATTGTCACATGATTGATTCCCACATGTTGCCAGCTTAAACCTGAATATACTTGAGTGACATTTATAGCTATTTATATAATATGAACATCCCAGAACCCAATAAGGCTACATGTAAATACTGACACTTAATTACATGTAAGTTTTAAAACCATTCTGGTGTTCATGACAAAAAAAAAATTTCAATAAAAACATGTAAAAATAATGAAATAGCAGAGAATTTACATAATTATTATCGCAGACGATAAATTTTACTCCAGGTTAAGTTAATGTGTCAAGTTTTTTTGCAGCACAGGCTTGGTTCCACAGGGTGTGGTTCCAAAAAATATCCATACCTCCCCCAAGGATGTTCTTTGGTTTGGACCCTCCCACCCCCTGGGATTTCCAGTTTAGCTTCATACTTTCTTTTAAAAATTTGTGCTATTGAGACCCCCATCCCCCTCGGAATTTCCAATGACCATCCTTGGGGTGGGTATGGATATTTTCTGGAACCGCACAATGTAGGCATAAGCCGCAGATTGATCTGATTGATACACACTAATCTATTTTCAAATTTACCTGTTTTCTGTGGGATATATAATTATATATTGTTTTTACCGGTTTCACTTGTAATAATAATAATAATAATAATAATAATAATAATAATAATAATAATAATAATAATAATATTTAAACAGGGGGCGATCTCACATAAAGTTGTTTTCAGAACGGCCCTGTGGAGAATATCACAACTAAAGAAATAGAAACGTTAATTGTACAAGACAATGCTTCCTAGACTTAAAAAATACAATATAAATAAATTAAAATATAACAAAATTAAGGCATACGTTCCAATTTCTTTTTAAAAAGTAAAAGAGATTCAGTTTCCCGTATTTCAGTACTTAGAGATTTTTGAGATGATGTCTCAAAACCAGTTTACGAACATCGGGTTAGTCTTTACAGGCCCTCTGCACCTCAGAGTGCGGTCCACTTGGAGCTGTTAAACAGCATGACCACTGAAGATTTTCTGTAAGCTTTTCGCCGCATGACTAATAGACGAGGTATGGCTAAAGTGATTCACTCGGACAACCAGACCACTTTCCAGAAAGCGGCAAAGGTATTCAAAAGATCAAGTCAACGAATAAACAAGCTGATGAGGATAGTCCCAAAGGCAGTGGAAGATAAATTGCCTAATGAAGGAGTGAGTTGGAAGTTTATAACGCTGATAGCCAGCCATCGCGGTGGTATTAAGAAGGAGTGTGCAGGCTGCTTAAAGAACCCCTGAGGAAGGTTTCGGGTAAAGCTCTACTCAGTTACACAGAGATTATGCAATCTTAACGGACATAGAGCTATGATCAATTCACGCCCCCTAACTTACTAGAGTAATCACCCCTGCACTGTTAGCTATTGGAAGAGATTTAGAGAACACACTGGATGATGTCTCAAAACCAGTGAAGTTAAGGTTGTCCGATCACTATTGGTATCAGCAACGTCTTCTAAACCACTTTTGGTCCCGTTGGCTACTAAAGTATTTACCAAGCCTCACGATCCGAAGGAAGAAATCCCTAACACGGAAAAAGATGTTGTTTCGGAAACCTTTCCTGGGAAAGATGGACGAATTCCCACAGTCAAAGTCTTTACGGAAAAAAAGGAATAATCAACAGACCTGTGCAAAGACCGCGTATGCTAGAGGCGAAAACTTTTCGGGACTCTTTTCAGGTGATTTTCTCGAGTGCCGGAAAGCGTTTCTCAAAGCGCCCGATTTTGGGGGATCATTTCTGGATTTGTAACGCAAGGAATAGCGCGAGCTTCAATTTTCCAGCCTCTGACTGGTTCAACCATTGCAATTGACACCGCTGCACTGAGTTGGGTTCGTCACGTACACATCAAATTCTCAAAATATTTTCAATGAATCGTCTACAAAGTAGGATCTCTAGCAATTTGCACAGTTCCAGCAACGTGTATTTCTTAACACTGATTCACCGCTATGGTCTGCTGAATGTAAAGGAAGCCTGATAAAGTGTTTAAAGCGTTTTTTTTGTGTTTTAGTTTGTTTACGTTTAGACCCGGCTTGTGATTTAAGTGGCAGGCGCTAAGTTCATTTTGTATGAATTCTTCTCTACCATTGCCGCTCAGTACTTTGGCGAAATGCTGTACAAAAGCTGAATGAATTGCTGGTTTTCATTGTCACTCCGCAAGTAAGTAAATCAAAAATTATTGAGTCCAACAAATCAAGATATTCTGCTTGTCCAAGTGTCGGGTTTCTACGGTATTCCGTACTCGAGTTATCCGTCAAAATGTTCCGCACAAATTTACAGAGCACAGTATGGAAACGCCATGTTGGTGCCCATGGAGAGGGGCACCAACATGGCAGCCGGAAATCAATGTAAAGGAACTCAATTTTGTTATAAAAGCGATCAGTTCACCCTCATGAACAAGTAAACTTTGACATTAACACTTTTTGCAAAAAAGTCCACCATCAAGTACCTTTTTAAACCGCGCTGCGTCTTCTTCGTGAAGTGAGAGTTCTTATTGCTGCGCACCAGGTGGTTTTGACATTTGTTGAATAGACCACCCACCCTACCGGGACCGTTGGTTCTCAAGGAGCGAGTTCAGCGGCCTTCTGTCTTACAGGAGACTACTCCATCATCCTGATGGACAGCAGTATGAGGAATGCAGGTGAAAGCCGAAAGGAAACTTGCATGCGGAGGAGGGCGTTGACTCACCCTAAGAAGACAGTGAGAGTGGGATGTTGGAACGTGCGTACTATGTACAGCACCGGAAAGACTGCTCATGTTTGCAGAGAGATGCCAAAGTACATGGTAGAGATCCTAGGGATCAGTGAGTGTCGATGGACAGGGTCTGGGCAGGTTAGGACACAAACAGGAGAGAATATAATATTCTCCGGAAGAGACGACAACCGACACCAAAGTGGTGTGGCCGTTATGATGAGCAAAGAGGCATCTAGGGCCCTGCAGAGCTGGAACCCTGTGAGCGATAGAATAGTAACAGCCAGGTTCAACTCCAAGCACATAAAAACAACTATTATTCAAGTCTATGCACCGACCAATGACGCTGACACCGACGAAAAAGACTGGTTCTATGAACTACTGCAACAGGTGTATGACAGGACACCTCGACATGACATCATAATAACTATGGACGACTGGAATGCAACGTTAGGGCACCAAATGGAGGGCGAAAACGGAGTGGTTGGTAAGCACGGTTTAGGAAGCGACAGATCTGATAATGGTGAGATGTTCATAGAGTTCTGTGCGGCCAACAACATGGCCATCACAACGACCATGTTCCCCACAAAGGCATACATAAGTACACTTGGACCTCTCCAGATGGAAGAACGAGGAATCAAATCGACCATATAGCTGTTAATTGAATATTTAAGAGATCGATACAGGACACCAGGGCTTTCAGAGGAGCTGACGTAGGAAGTGATAACAACTTGGTAATTGGAACTATTCGATTAAAGCTAAGTGGGGTGGTTAGAAAGCAAGGCGAAACGACTTCACGGAAATATGAGCTGATCAAGGTAAAGGTGCCTGAGATTAAACAAAGGTTTTTCTTAGAGCTTAAGAACAGATTTAGCTGCTTGGCAGCAACTGAGCCAGAACAGGAAATGATGACACCCAGAGTGCCGAAAGTGTCGAGGAGAAATGGTCGAAGATCAAGAAGGCCTACAGCGATACGGCAAAGTCAGTTCTTGGTCATAGACAAGGAAAGGGCAAGACTTGGATAAGTGCAGCAAGTTGGAGCAACATTGACGAAAGAAGGAAATTGAAGAAGAAGATGGAAGAAACAAGATCAGAAAGGATAAGAGAAAGGAGGAGAATAGAATACAATGAGAATAACAAGGTAGTAAAGAAAAGTTTGAGAGCAGACAAGAGGGAATGGGCAAATGCGCTTGCAAGGGAAGCCGAGGTGGCTGCAAGGAATGGTAACCTAAAAGAGGTGTATTAGGTAACGAAGACGTTATGCCACGACAGGCCACGAAGAATGAATATGGTGAAAGATCAGGATGGAAAGCTATTAGCAACAGAAGAGGAGATTAGACAGAGGTGGCAAGAACATTTCGACAATGTCCTGAACAGGCCTGAGCCGGTAGCCCCCGCAGTTGTCGACGATAGGCAACCAAACGAAATAGATGTCAGCGACGAATGTATCACCCGACAGGAAATAAAGCAGGCTCTGAAGAACACGAAGAATGGCAAGGCAACTGGAATGAATTCAATCACAACAGAGCTACTGAAGGCTGACATGGAGATAACTGCGTGCGTGCTAGAAGACCTATTTCGCACGGAATCAGAGGAACTCCCGGTTGACTGGATTTGTGGTCTGATCGTTAAGCTTCCCAAAAAGGGGAATCTTACTGACTGGCAACTGGCGTGGAATAACGTTGTTATCTGTACCAGCGAAAGTTATGGGAATAGTAATTATCACCAGACTGCACGATGCAGTGGATGGGATGCTAAGAGAAGAACAGGCAGGTTTCAGAAGTGGGCGAAGCTCAACTGAAAAAGAAGTAGAGGACGGCCAAGGGAGACATGGCGGAGAACGGTGGAGAAAGAACGCGCTGAGCTGGGACTAAAATCGTGGGCCGCAGCAGCAGCTGTGGCAGGAATAGGGACAGATGGCGAGCATTGACGTCCGGCTCCATCCCCCACCTGGGGGCAAGGAACTAAGAACGGGGCCGTTATCGGGCCCGAGAAGTTTTCGGGTCTTTTGAGAAACGCACGCCTGGCCAGAATTCTAGGACGTATAGTGCTAGGCTAAGGAAATAAACCTCTTGTTAAACCTTTCTTATTTCATATCTTATTTCAGTTATTTTAATGTCTTATTGATATCTGCAGACGTAGAAAGCCAATCCTTCGGTGTAACTTGCCCCATTGATATCAAACGATACGCAGACAAGTCCAAGAACTATACGACAGTAAATTGGCCTTCTGTTGTGGCAACTGACAACTCTGGCGTGGTAACGAATATGACATCCAGTGGTGTGAAAAACATATACTACAAAGGGAAACATGAGATTGTTTACAATGCCAGTGATGAAGCAGGGAATTACAAAGTCTGCAAATTTGACATCACAGTCGAGGGTAGGCTTTTTTATAAATGTTTGCTTTTTTGCTCGTTTTCGAGTGATTATACCAAGCCGTAGGCCGCGTAGTCTACAAACATGCGAGATGTTTTGTCATGCTTTCTTTTTGTTGCATAGTTTTAAGATGTCAAAAATTGCTCCCGCCACTGAACGGTTTTCTAGTGGGCGACTGTGATAACAGCTATGGCTCCACATGTAGAATGAGCTGTAATGATGGCTACAACTTGCTTGGATCTGAGAACCTCACCTGCTTTAAAAAACCGGGCCACATTAGAGGGTATTGGAACAAGCCGGCTCCGGTCTGTAAAAGTAAGTGAGAAATGATTTTTTTTGGCTTACTTTGTTACCATGAAGCTTCTAAACTACATTTTACACCTTTTTTTAATTAAGGTAAAGTAAAGTCAAGCCTGCGTCCGCACATAGTGGTCCATCAGGCTTGACCTTGTTTCATTTTTTTTTCTGTTGGCATGAAGTGACTAAGAGTATTTCTACTCCTCACTGGATAGGATACTCGTCCATCGCAAAGTTACCCCCAGCATTATATTCGCCGGTAACCATTTATATACATGAGTGGAGAGAGACATTATGAGATTAAATGCTTACCCATGAACCAACGCAGTGAACCCGGCAAGGGTCTGAACCCAGACCACTTGATCAGGATGCAATTACAATTAGGCCACCGCGCCTCCCAATTATGGGTCCAACAACATCTTATGACAACTCATCATTTCAATTCTCATTTTTTCCTTACGTTTTAACATGCAATAACTGCTGGTTGTTCTATTGACAAGTATATGCCAAGTTAGGACATCCTTCGCAACCTCATCTAGTTGTCCCACATGTCAAGATAATCTTTTGAAAATTTTTATTTTGCTCCGTATCAAAATGCACCGCATCAAAATCTTTTGCGGTTGACCTGCTGTCTTTATTAACCAAGAGACTGCTGAAATTAGAGAAAGGATATTGAAAACTTAGGTGACAAAATTATTTTTTGATACCGATGAAATGATTATTTGTCACGAGCGTGGGACAAAGACAAAATCCGAGTCCCCAACGGGAGTCAAACCCATGGCCTCCCAGATACCGGTTGGACGCTCTCACGACTGACGCGCGTTTTGCATGCTGCTAGGATCAGCAATGACAGAAGCATCATATGTGTAATAAACAATGAAGATAATGGGGATGGAAAATTTTAAGCTCGGTTGTGGTTAAAGCGGACAGGAGGTATTTGGGAGGCCATGGGTTCGATTTCCGTCGGGGACTCAGAATTTTTTTTTTGTCCCTTGAAAAATGGTCATTCCATCTCTATCATTTATTTACCGAGCGTCAAATTTATCATCCCTATTATTTATTACACTCAAATATTTTTGTTTTTCATTTCAGTACGTTCGTGTTCTTCCCTTAGTGCGCCTCAGAATGGTTTTATTTACCCACCTATGTGTATGTCATTTCCGGTCAGTGGAACTACTTGCCATTTTAAATGCGGTCATGGTTATACACTGTCCAGCGGCAATAACGTAAATACAATGCATTGTGGAGTTGACGGGAAGTGGAACGAAAGTGAATCTTCAATTTTTAAATGCCTTGGTAAGTTTTCTTACAATTATTGAAAAAAGTAACTTTGATTCTGATGTTAGCTGATATACTGAGGTAATAAGCCGTTTGGCGTTATTTGTAATTATTATTTTATTAAGTGTGCCAAACCACCAATTGTCTATTTGCAATTTGCTGATAATTTCTGACTTCGATTTCCTTTGCTGTATAGACTTGCTTCAAGGTGCTCTTTTTTTTGTGTGTTTTTGTTTTTGTACACATAAAACGTTGTGTGATTTATGGCCTAGTCGAGGACTCGGCCGAGTGTGTTTGGAATGATTTCCGACAAAAACAAAATCCCGAGCGAGTTGTAAACAGGCCTTTCCCCAGGCCGCTCAGTTAAAGAATTTGTTTGTCGTTCGTAATCCGCCCTAGACTTCCCCAATTTTACGCATCCTCGTTCCTATTTTAATAATTTCTGGCCTTTTGGTATTTTTCTACGATAGTTTGCTATAATTTTGAGGCTTCCTACGATTTGAAGGTTATTCTGTAACACGACTTAGCTTCTTCTTTTTTTTTTTTTTTTTATTATTATTTTTTTTTTATTTTGTCGAGCTCCGTAGGAAAGCTCGAGTCTTAAAATGCAAGCCGTTCCTCGTCTTTCTCATTGTATTTGTTCGCCAAATGGGGGGCTATTATTCCAGGCGTCCCTAACAGAGTCGCTGGAAACTGGGGATGAGAATCAAGACAGCGTATTAATCGGGTGTTTGTTCCTCGGACAGCACTAGAGAATGCTATGTTTTGTGATGAAAGCTTTGGAAAGAATATTTTATATGCTCGTCTCACATACAAACGCACACGCTATTCATGGTAGGCCCAAAGCAAAAGATACCGAACGTAAGTTTATATGGTTTTAGTGATCTGTATGAGCTAAAAGGTTTACAGATTACAATGTAAGACATCACAAGAAACAGCAAGGTACAATATGCATTAAACACATAAGAGCAATACAAGTGTTTCAAAAAGCACTGTTTTGCAATAGGTCGTTATTTTATAATTATATTACTAAATCATTTCACCTTGTAGTTACTGGAACTCACATACTTTAGATGCAACCATTCAAAATGAATTTCAGCTTAACAATACAATGGACAATGATTTAATGCATAGTAATATACCTTACAGTGTTACAATTTTGGGTCAGGTAAATGTAGATGCTTATGAAGAAATGTATGGAAAATTAACTAATTTAGCTGAAAGCAAAATGACCAGGATATCTTTGGAGACCTTGGTTTTAAGTAACCAGAATAAGAAAACAGGATTTTTAATGTGGATTTCAAGTTACTGTATTGTTTGTATTTATCAACAAAATGCTAAGGTAAGCAACTGCGACAGAAGACTTTACTCCCAAATATCTTTTATGCTGTAACCATTTATTAATAACATGAGAACAACTTCCTTGTAATAAGGGTCACTCGTGCTCTCTGGACATAGTCCGTGTTGAGCGTCTCAAAGGCCTGTAAACAGTTTGGCTCCAGGGCACAAAAAGCAGGGTTCCTTGCAACTATCTATTGATAAATCGCGTTTGCTGTTTTACTCTGCCCCTATCTACTCTATTTATGTTTAACAACTATTTAACAATGAGTACAATTAATGTTTGTTTATAACTTTAGAATATCTTTGCAAGTTCATAGTTTTCATTTGTTCCGGCAACAATGACAATACGGGCCCTGAACACTAGACACCTTACAATGAAAACCCCGTGCTATTATTGTAAGCAGTTGGTGCGTAAACACGAGAAACTGTAGGCGAATATTAACTTCGACATACTTTTAAGTTTTCATTGAGGCATTCGAGGAGATTCAGAGACAGTCAGCCGTTCTCGACCACACTCCCTTTCAGAATAGGACACCCAGAAGAAAGAAGCCGACGTAAACATAGCAAGCAACCTACGCGTACATCACCTACACTAGGCCCAGGAACTTTTGTCTGTTGAGGTCCTTTTAACGTTTGGAACAATAGATTTTTCTGTATAAACAATAAAACAAATCTCATGCGAGGCGTCCATAAATAATATTTAACATCAGATAGCATAGCCACCTGGCCTTGGTTGTGCGAAATATCGATATTGCTATCCAGCAGATTAACTCTTATCAGCAATCACCTCAGAGTGATTTATCCAGTGGAAATCAACATCCACCCTTTACACGACTGACGCCTGATCGGCACTGTAGAAGTCAAAACTTGTTCACACACGCAAACATTTAAAAACCACACGAAGTAAACGATTATACGACGAAAAGCGACGAGAATGCGGTTGCTAAAGGAAATAACAAAATTACAAGTTACGATAAAAATACTAAATTAACGACTGAAATTGACAAGATAAAAAGCATAACAGAAAATAACAACTAAAGATATTTACAAACGTTGTTAGACTACGGGAACGAGAGCAACGAAGGACGATGAATAAACTTAGAAAAACTCGATACGAACGGTACAGAACGTCGATAGAGAATGAAAATTAAAACTAAAACTTACGCAAATAAAACTAGGAAACAACGCGAAATTATGCACAAAAACCTAACAGAATATAAATAGCACGAAAGCACGATAAGTACACAAAACAATACGAATGACGAAGTAATGAATTCGCAAACAAACAACACAAATATAAAACAAAGAACGCGGCAGCCACAGGCACAGGCACAGTCTTCGTCTCTTGCAAGGGTCTGCACTTATATTTCCCTTTCCCGTACGGCTTCATTACTCACTCGCACACTCGCCAAAATCACCGGCTACCTAGCCTGGTTATTGTTATGTCCCATGAAATATCGCCTCTTTCTTCTTTTAATATCAAATCCCAACGAAGCTCGAGTTAACGTCCATGGTAATGATTTTTGCTATTGATATATTCCTTCAGATGTCACGTCACCAGTATTTATGAGGTGTCCTTCAGATATTCGCGCTAGTATTGGCATTAACTCAACTGCATTGGTCAATTGGACCGAGCCTATCGCCTTGGACAACAGTAATCTGGCACCACAAGTAACAGTTGCTCCATCAGGAATTACTCCACCCCACATCTTCAATGAAACGACCGTTGTTGTCTACACTGCGAAGGATGCAAGTGGTAATGAGAAACGGTGCTCGTTTAGAGTTCTAGTGGAAGGTAAGTTGTAGATAATAGTTCTGATGTGATGCCAACAAGATGTCAGTTAATAAGATTAGTTGTCAAGTTTTAACATTGTTAGCAGGTTCGGTGTTTATCCTCGTCACATGCCTTTGCTCCTGCAGTTGCGGACTCGGTCAAAAAGTTATTCTCGTACGATTCAAAACTCATTGTTTCCCTCACAGCAGGAGATTAAGTGCTAATATTCTCAAATCAATAGCATTTCTTAACTTTATTTAGACAATGATTCTCTGCAGCCGACATCTTGGATTTCTTCATTTTATCTTGACGTCAGAAATGCTCCAAAACTAACTCAAAACAAGAGAGTCTTCTCTTCCTCAAAAGTAGTCCAAACTAATACAAGCATGCCAGAATAATTTTAAAATAATATTACTACGAGAGAGAAAAAGTTGTCGTCATAGAAAATAAACTTTAAAACTTGTCAAAATTGTGGTATGGCAACATCAAGCCGTACCGAGTCATACCAAATTGTTGCCAGCCAAAGTAGAATTTGCTTAAATAAAATATGAAAAAAGAAACTCGTTACTGTTTAATTCGGCGCAGGCAAAATCACCACCACCCCACCACCCTCTGCTTCCTCCACTTTTCACCCTCCATCACAATTGATGGGTTAAAACAACCTGTTGAATTATTTATTCCTGGTAGACAACCTGGGCCCTGAAGTCGTATACTGTCCTCCAAACCAAACCATCATTTCTACGCAGAGGAAAATATTGGTGACATGGAACAATCCTCAGTTTAAAGACAACAGCAATGATCCGTTAGTGATAAAATGTAGTCGTGACAGTGGAACTGATTTTTACTGGGGGACCTGGAATGTACATTGCACAGCTTTTGACAACAATCCAAATAACAACCCAGCTGTCTGCCAGTTTACCCTGACAATTAAACGTAAGTAGTAAGTAATCATATTTATCTATCCACTTCCAGGGTTGCATCCATGTACTTAAAAGTAAAAATCACGTAACCACATGCCTTTCACATTCATTTGGGAGAAAGTTGACCGACTGAGCTCAGTTGAATTATATAATTGCATGTGCACCCTGACAAGACGTCTTCTGATGGCGAGCATTGCTCGTCGCAGCAATAGGCGGAAAAGGCTGAAACAAGGTGACTGTTACATTTTAAAAAGGTAATAGTACTTTGATTTAGAGTAAAGATCGATAACGAGAATAGAAATGAATTAAAATGTGTAATAAGTACAGTTTTACTTTACTTTAGCGAAAGAATGCAGTGATCTGCCTCCCCCCAAGAATGGAGCAAAAGCTTGTGATGACTGGATGTTTGGAACGGTGTGTTCGCCTCTTTGTAACAACCAGTCAGATTTTGCCCAGCCTTTGTTGTCAAGCATGTGGGTTTGCGGAGGAAAAGGAAGTTGGATGCCGCCGTATCGCTGGCCAGATTGTACAAGTTAGTAATCAATTTTGTTGCAGTTCTATATATTATCTTTATACGGACGTCTATTTCGGGGTTGCTGAAGCTGGACGTTCCTAAAAGGCCACATTCGTACTCTCAGTATTGGACTGGATCTAGCTTGCAATGGAGGCTAATGCGGGGGAATAACAGAGCTTTATTGTGATTTGTATTTGAAAAGATTCCCTGCATCAGCCTCAAGCTACAATGCGGGACATAACTTTTGGGACTCTTGGAACAATTGTGGGCGAAATGTTTTTTTGTTTATTTGTTTTGTTTTGTTTTTGTTTTTTTTTGTAATACTACATTACTTACAATACTTACATTACACTACTTACAATGCCACAACTACTTACAATATAATGAAGACATTACTTACAATACTTACATTACACTTCTTACTTACACTACTTACAATGCTACAGTCACTTACAATATAATGAGGACACCACTTACACTAATCACACCAGTGTCACGCATTACTTTTTACTCTCACTTACGGTTAAAAAAGGTAACACTTACGACATACGATACATTACATTACTAACAGACTTCTACATAACTACTTAGCACACATGTATTCAATAAGCTATGAAGATTTCTCAGCTAGATTATAAATCTATTCTCGTGCATGCATGGCTTCCTTTTAAAACGCTTATATTGAACTTGTTTTAATTTAATTTAATTTAATTTATTTATTTATTTATTTATTTATTTATTTATTTATTTGTTTGTTTATTTATTTATTTATTTATTTATTTATTTATTTATTTATTTATTTATTTATTTTGAGGTTTAGGAACAGATGGTACTAAAGAAGATAGGAAACCAGGAAACCTTTCTATTCTTGGGAGTATTTCCTTCGTTTTGCAGGACCATATGTAATATCTGGCCGCAAGGAAGTAAAATTACTGGTTTGTGTTGGATAGGGTGTCCGACCTCAGACCAATTATTACATCGGGAGTGAAAATGTCGGATTTAAGTTTTATTTGGCTCTCGGCCAACCATTTCATAAAGCCCTGCCTTCGTTAAAATAGAAAGAATGACCAGTCCTCAGCGTTCCCAGACTTGTCTGTAATTCTAGTCAAAGCTTTGATTTCTTTGCCCTCTTCCTTAGAGGAATTAAACACAAAATATGTCGATCTGTTGCGCCTTGTAAGTCTATCGAGTAATGGATGCACGCTCACTCTATTGATTTTACTTGCTACGTTTTAATCGTGTTTGTCCATTAAAACTTTCTAGAGGTATACCGTCCCAATGCTGTCCGTATGGCAATGGATTTACATTACTACTATGGTGATTGCAGTACGCCAGAAGCCCAGGCACAAATAAAACAAAACTTCATCAAAATACTGAATGAATCTTTGTTCAACGAATTCTGTCAAGACGCATCACTTAAAGATAAGTGCAAGGTTGAAAATGTCAAGGTCACGTGCTCAGCAGTTACCAGCAGGAGGAAACGTGCAGCAGGTATGATTAGAAAACTTCACTTAAAGTGTATATGACATGAAAAAATATTTCCTGCTAATTTCAAACGTCTTTCAAAATTTAGTAGAATGGCGTTTTTCGTTTAGAAATATCTTTTTTCGTCTCAGAGATATTGGCCTTTTTTTTATTATGCAAATTAGATCAGTGATAACGTCACAAGGTTTGCAACTAAAAAAAGTAAAGTACTGAAAGAACAATAATATCTAAAACTATTAAGGCAGTGTTTTTGGAATTTGGCACCACAAATGTGCATCACAAAAGAAACAAAATGGCACCCTTAGTGCTGTTGCCATGACAACAGTTATGCCACCGGTGCTGTTTCAATAAAAACTGAAATTCCCAGTTTTTGTCTTAAGGTGCCTCTCTTCATTTTTTTTCTGGACCATACCAAGCATTTTCATTTCTATATGTAATTGCATGGGCCCGAGGGCAATAAAGGATTAATTTCACGCGCATTTTCAAAGTTTTTACAAAATTGTTTGCGACTAGGGCAATTTGGAAAACTTTGAAAATGCAAGTGAAATTAATCCTTAATTGCACGAGGGCACATTGCGATTACGTGTTTATCGCATAAAGGGCAAAATTGTGTACAAAAGAAAACTTAAACGAGGTCCGCCATGGCGTAAACCGGTTGGCAAGAATATTTGCTCGTAGCAAAATGACCACATAAATAATCAACTTATGTCGAGAAACAGTAAAAGTAAGCATAACACAGCATGTGCAATTCACTCATAATAGTTCCTTCACAGTTAAAACTGAATGCAGTTTAAATTTTATTTACCTTTGTTTACGAGGCGTCCGACCGTGCAGAAATGCTGCATCGATGAAAGTCATAAACAAAGTGTCCGAGCGAGCTTTAATAACTTCTTGAACCTGACATTCCCCTTTCCACAGCGAAAACTGTAAGTACCAACAAAATTTATGCTCTTTCCAGGCTCTGTTTCTAATAAGGCGAAGCAAGCAAAACGAAGAAATGTTATCTTTCAGTGTCGATTCAGTGGTCTCAGCCGCCATGAATTTCTATTGGCAGCGCCAATCGTCCAAAAGTTTTTTCGGGCTGTGACAAACGAATTTGGATTGAAAAGTCCTCTCTCTGTTCCACCAAGACACCACTCATTTCTGCCTACCGATTTTCTTTCACATTTGATGAAATAACCGCATTTACATCAAACTCGGATGCACTGCGTTTCTGAACTTTTTTCAAACTCGTTTTAAGCGGGAAACTAACTCAGTGCAGACGACGCGCGCTCAGCCAATCAGGATCAAGTAATCATGCCCTCTTGATAACCAAAAAGTGCCCTCGTGATTAAGAAAAAAATGCCCTCTGTCTCAACCAATCAACGTTCAGTAATTTTGCCCCGTATGTGATAAGGCCGTTTACCAAACTTCCCGGACTCGGATCGCTGTAAAATTTACACCAGATATTGGAATTGGATTGAAGTTTGATATAATATATTTGTTAGGAAAGTTGATCAATGTTGATACTTCCATGGCAACAACAAACAGAAAAACAAGATATCAGTTAAACTTGAATTCTACGCAAATAAGATTTGACGTAGAAAAAAACTAACACCAGTATCTGAAACTATGGTGCACTGCACATCAAATACAAGAAGAAAAAAAAATCTGTATGTTTGATTTCGAATAAATGTCAAATATATTTCAAACCATGCTTTTTGCGTTATAATTAAAAATGGACCGAGACGCAGACACTGCTTTGATGAAATTACTTCGAAATAATACCAAAATGTGTATTAGTAGTATAGTCGGAGTCAAACGAATACCACTTTGGGTGCACCTAAATTTTTTACCTCTTCACGAGATTAGTAGTCAGGGACCAAAGCCAAACCATGCTCACATAGCTCGCATAGTTTGGGTTTGATCCCTGACTATAGTCTCGTAAAGAGGTAAAAAATTTAGGTTTACCCAAAGTGGTATTCGTTGTGACTCCGACTATACTACTATGGAAAAGAAAGGGAGTAAAAGGAAATGAAAAGGGAGTAAAACCCCGGCGGGGACAAGCAATTAGAGAAGTGACACCGTGCAGTATAAAAGTTTTTCAATTAATTATTAAAAAATATTTTTTCTACTAATATACGATGGCAACTGTCGAGCAGACTTTGGAAGAACAAAATTTGGAATTCTATTGCGATTGTATTGAGAGGAAGCAAAACGAGGGATTAAAAACCAAACCAAGGTTAAAACAGATAATCTGGTATAGACTTGGACAGCGAAAAGATCTTGGCTGGGACAAAGTACACCAAGATTTGCAGAAAACCCCTTTTTGTCAAAGACGGCAAAGGCCTGTGAAAGTTATGTTTTGTCTTGAGCACGAAAATTGCGGCGTTGATGGTATATGTGTTCCGTGTATACGAAACGACTCCATCAATCATTACGCTTTCCCAGACATAGACGAATACAACAGCCCCAGACGCTGTATTGAGATATGCGATGAAGATCTTGAACACACTTGGATCCTTTGTAAGTTAAGGGGTTTAGACCCAATGCGAGAAATCTTTCAAAAATTTTACTGAGAATCTTCTTTTATCAAGCAATTAGAGAGTTATGCTGACAGTGTATACGCTGAATGGCAGACACATTGGAATTAATAAAAGCACTTCCACTAGAACTTCGAGAAAAAATCTGTACAGAGTATATTAAAATAAAACTCTGGCAGCGAAAAATGCTTGGCTGAGACGAGGTTCGAAAAGAAATCCGCAAAGGATATATTAAAATGAAGCTCAGACAGCGAAAAGCTCTTGGCTGGGACGAAGTTCATGCTGCAATCAAAGAAGCACCATTTTGTGATCGCAATGAACAAATTGTAAGGGTTTTGTTCTGTTATAAATGTGACAGAAGCAGATGTTCGCGAAATGGTCACTGTAATCTGTGTGTTAGAAATGGATTCAGACACTATCTCGGCTATCCTATTTTTGATGAACATGATTATGATGAGTGTTTCAAGAAATCTTTCGACGTTGGTTGGTGATATTTCTGAGAAGAAGAGCGGAAAACCAATATTTATATTGAGAGAAGTTAACTTACCAAGTGAGACTGTTTAATTTTTTTCCGCCTCTCTCATAGCCTCCACTACTTGACGTGTTATCTGTCTGACCTCGTTTTGCCAAACAGGTGTAGAAATTTCGTTTATAACATACATAAGAGCATGAAATAGTGAAATCATTTTGCGTGTCTTCCCGTGTAATTATATTCAAGAAAGTTCTTGAACTTTGCGTATTTACATAATCTTACTAACGTCTAAATAGAAAACTGACAGGTCTTAATTTGTTTTTTTTAAAAATAAGCAGAGCGGAGCGAAAGAACAATAGATTTGATTGTTCTGAAATTTTTTTAGGCTAAACCACAGAATTTTAGCACTGAAGAATGTAAAAACAAAAGATTTGCGTGGGAGGTAAAACCACAGAATAAAACCACACAGCATGCAAATTCGGGCTGTTTACATATATTACCAAGCCAAGCGCGTTGCGTAACATTTGTTCAATGCTTATCAATGAATTAGTTAAAAAAGGTTCCATTTGCTTTTTCAAGAAAACTGATTTTATGGAATTCTTTTTCGTACAGATTATAAAAGTTTTTGGAAAATCCTATTTTTTGGACTTTATAGGGAAAATGGATGTTGATACGATTTGCATTAAATTTGGCGGTAGATGCTATTGTTTTGTTTATATGGGCACCTTGACATATAATGGCTTTACAAATATTACCCTGTCTACAAAACCACAAGAAAAGACGTTTTCTGTGATAAGCTGAGGGGATGGATTCTTCATAAATTCCTGAAGCAAGCGTTATATTTAATTTGTCCTTTTTTACTGAGACCGCCGGGGGGTAAACTGCTACATGGTCTGGGCTAGGGGGTATGGGTCCTAGACCTATAATAGCGTTTGAAGTACTAAAATCATGTAAAAAAACTCACGAATAATGTAAAGTTATCATCTTGATCAAATGTTTCATCAAGCTGTATATAAGAAAAAAGGCTAAATAAACCCTCTTTTACGTCAAAGTCAGCCAAAGAAACTGTATCGCTTAGCATTAATTTACCCCCTACTGACTTAATATTTGAACCATAACTGTTTTCCATATCAAACGAACTAGGATTTTGTAAATCAAAAAAGTACTCGAATATTAATTCGTAATAGCTTTTATTTTGTTTCGTATTTATCTGTCTGCTAAGTGCCAAGAAGTGACTATTCAAAAGATCGGTTACCTGTTTGAGATTGACAGCTGCAGCGTCTCTGTCAGCATCTTTTACGCCAATAATCAGATTGCCATTCATGTCAATACTTTTTTCGAAATTTATTCCATCGTTTTCTATTTTGTAACCTGGAGGATCATAATTTTTTATTTAAAAGCCGTTCAGATCTAAATCTGTTTGTAGCGTGATTTCGCCATCATCGAGAACGAAAGCCTGATCGTAAACAGTTCCATCTACATCTGTTTGATAACCCTTTACCCCATAAATAATCAAAGCAGCCTTTTCAAGTGGCGAAGAGCCATCATAACCCGAATTTGAAATATCAAGATAGATAGTGTTATCGTTGTCTTTGTATTTGCGCGTGTGAATAATGGTGCGTGAATATTTCGGGCTGTGACTGTTGAAGTGCTTGGTATGGTAATTAAGAGTATCAACCGGGTTAGGGGTTGAAGCACTTATAAACCAATTAGTATCAACTTTTGGGATAAAGAACTCGACACATATAGTGTACTCTCCTTCGGGCAGGGGTTTTTTATTTAACTTCAAACGTGAGTTGAAAGAATTGACACCAGTTCTTACGAGATTGAAAGTATAAGCTTTTTTATTCACACTGTGAAGGTTGGAGGTAAAGTCTTCAAGGGTAACAGAAGTAACATTGTTAACAGCTGTAACGCCCGACCCTCGCGCCAAATAGGCTAAGGCATTTTTATGTGAGTGTCCTGCTGAAATAGAATTTGAGCCCACGTATTTTTTCATTGAAGTGAGATTTACAGCATCTTGGTCGCCGACAGGATTTGCAAGCTGTTTGATCGCATGGTCTTTCATGAGAATATCTCCAGAAATATTAGCGGTTGATAAATCCGCACTATCACCCTTTTCCCCTTTTTCACCTTTTGGACCAATAGCACCCTTTGAACCCGCGGGTCCTGTAGGTCCAGTGGGTCCCGCAGGTCCTGTAGCTCCGGTTGGTCCTGTAGGTCCCGTTGCTCCCGCAGGGCCAGCAGGTCCGGTCGGTCCTTGTGAGCCCGTTTCACCCTTTAATCCTTTTTCCCCAACATTGCCTTTATCTCCTTTAGGTCCTTGCGGGCCAGTATTGCCCTTATCACCTTTTTCACCTTTAGGGCCAGCGGGTCCAGTTGCGCCAGTTGGACCAGCAGGGCCGGCAGGGCCGGTTTCCCCTCGGATTGAAGTAGACTCTTCATGCGTTTGAGTCGCACCCGTCGCACCGTTAAGATACCCCATCTCTATATATTTTCGTCAAAATTTTTAAGTGTGGTTTTTTTTGGTTTGTCGTAGTATAAAAAAGAATATTTAGCATCGATAGCCCTTTCAAGCAGCTCTCTGTCAATTCCCAATTCATCAGCAATACGGTTATTTTCTCTGGGAAGAAAGTTGAAAATGCAAAAGTGGGTGCAATTATCACGGATGTTTTTGGGGGTCTTGAAGTAGCTTTGAGAAAGATAAATGACGCTGCAATTGCGCTGCCGCCCGTTCATAAAATAATCGATAATGTCGTTTTGGTTTTTTTCACAAACCATATCATCAAAGATTACAATTTTTTGGTTGTCAGTGGGCAGCATCTCAAGAGGAATAACATCGTTGGCGCCTTCAATAACATTATACCCAGCCGCAGGATTGACTCTTTTATCGAAATCATCAATCATATATTGGTACTTATCCTGATGCAGGTTTTTTGTGCAAAGGTAAATTTTGTCGTAGACCAACAGCCTGTAAAGCATATGCATGAGAATATTTGTTTTACCAGAGTTGCTCGGCCCGCAAATAAGCATCCGAAAGGTATTTGCTGGCATACAAGGGTGGCCTTGCTTGTAATTACTTTTTGTGGTCAAACTGGGGTCGTAATTTGGAATTTTCATTTTTTTTTTCTGTTATATATACGGCAAAAATATGTCCATGAAGAAGTGGCGAAAACTTGTCAGCGAAAAGGCTGAAGTTGAGCAGCAGAACGACAGCATTCTCGCGGCAATAAAAAATAACAAAATAGATAAAGAGTTTGGCCAGCTATCAGGTGAGGAGTTGTTCAAACCTATCACATCGCGGCTTGACAAACTCCAAGTAGGGGCGGCCCCAAAAGAAGAGGAAGAAGAGAAAGAAGAGGTTCCAGACTATGGTATGGATGAGTTTGATTTAAATAACCCCTTTGACGAAGATTTTAACCCGGATGAGGAAACTCCACTACCATCACCAACACCAACACCAACATCATCACCACCACCATCTCCTACATCAACACCATTACCACCTTTGGCTGAAGAGGAAGAAATGGAATTAACGGAAGAAAGTGGGGCAAGCCCAGTGGAAAAACCGAGTAAATGGGGACCACCACAAGAACCGGGTATCAAGGGATCAGAGTCGGTTGACCTGCAGACACTGAGCAGCATGTTAACAAAAAATAAAGACAATCCCCGCTATGTGGTAAAAAGCAAAAAATCAAAATTCCACGGCTACACAATGACAGACATAAGAAGGGCAAGAGATGAAATTCTTGAAAGGAGAAAAGGGAATAAACAGCCTTCAGTAAGGTTACCCCACACTCAGTTGCTGATACCCCAGGATGAACCCGACTGGGAACAGGAACCCGAAAGAGAAAAGGAAATGGAAGGAAGCGGAAGTGTTGATCCAAACGCTTTGGTTGAAAGGCTACACTTAAGCCTGGCGTCTATACAGGCGGGCAACACTTCACTGAAGCTGAAAAAACAGGTCCAGCAGATTTTGGGGTTGCTGGTAAAGCTAAAGGAAATAACACAAAAAGAAGCCCACAAAATTTTGAGTAATATTATATAAGCAACATGTCAACCCATTTTCATTTCAACCTGTTGCTCGACTCGCAGCTGGCCAAACAAAACAACGCCAACAGCAAGTCACATGACTTTACAATTAACTTTGACCCGCCAATCGCTTTAGATCCCTACAAAACATACAGGGCGGCGTTAAATGAGCTGGTATCCATGTCTTATTCGTGGTACAACATCGCAAAACGATACAACAACAACGAATTCAAATGACGGAAAAAAACAGAGAACTGGAAAACCGTGACAATTCCGGACGGAATGTATAATTACAAAGACCTCAACACCACCATTCAGTCACTAATCGGAAGAGTGGATCCCAAGGATGAAAAATCCGAGTTTATTGTCCAGCTGTATTTTCACAGCACAACGTATCGGGCGGTCATTTTGTTGCAGGACGGCTACGAGCTTGACCTAAGTGGAGGTGAATTCGCCGCGTTGCTGGGTTTTGACAAGAAAACAATAGACGGAGCGAACAACAGGAGCGACCGCGTGCCAAATATAACAAGAGGCGTCGACTGGATCTATATCCATTGTGACCTCATTACAAGGGCCGTGGACAACATCGGGGGTGACGTTATGTTCTCTTTTTCAACCGCTGAACTCTCCGTCAGCTACCCCTTTTCAAAAGAGCCCCGCCGTCTCCTGTGGCACCCGGTGAACAAAAATAGAATCAATTCCATAAACATAAAGATCACGGACGGGCGCAACAACATTATAGATCTGAATGACCAAGACGTGGCTTTAAGCATCATCATCGAAGAAGAAAAAGAAAAATAATTTACACATAAGTATAATAATGAATCATCCGAGCGAGTGGGCGAGATATTATGACGCGCCAAAGGGAACATATAGATACAAACACAAAGGTACGGGGGTTGTTAGAGACACCCTGATGAATATAGGAAAGCGGTTCAAAAAGAAGGTCACCCGTCAGACGTTGAAGAAGGCTGTAAATGAAGCCTAGAAGCAAATGCTGAAAAAAGCTGCAGAAAAAGCAGAAGAAAAAGCGGCTGACAAGATACAAGCCGTTTTGCGAAGTGGGGTATCAGCAACTAAGTTGCAACCCACACCCCAGAGTAAGCAGGGAAGTACACTTAGTACCGAGTCGCGACAAAAACTGAAGAAGATGCTAAGTGGGGTACCAGCAACTCAGTTGAGCGGGGATTCACGGAAAAAGTTGAACCAGATTTTAAACGCGGGTCGGGCTGCAAAGTTGAAAGTAAACCAATATTTGGCGGAAAATTAAAATAATTTTTTTAAAAGACATATAGGACGCAAGATGTTCAGAAGCCACAGGCATTTGGAAAAAACAGAGTATGTTCGTATCGGGTTAGACAAACCGATCACTATCCCGGGTAACAATCAGCACCAGGTAAAAACAAACTATAAATTCACACTCACCGACCGAGACAACTGGTTTGACTGGTATAACGCCTACTTCCGGGCTGATTTCACTTTCGAGGCAACCACGGATGGCGCAGCAGTTGCGGGGGACGCCCGGTCAGCGCCCATTAACGGCTCATTTTCACTGATAAACAAACTTGTGGTAAAATCATCGGGCAAAAACATTTACAACGTAGACAACATTCACAAGTTAATATTCATCAAAAACTTGTTGGATTTTTCTGATGACTTTGCGAGGAGCGCGGCAAAAAATCAGTTTTGGTATTTGGACACAACGAATAGCAATGTAACGGCCGTCGCCGCCGCTAACCAAGGAATCAGACAAAGGGGCTTGCTTGCCCACGCCGGCCTCACGGTTGAAACCCTCATACCGCTTAACAGGTACTCATTTTTCGAAGAGCTGAGTGACAAGCTTCTTCCCCCCATGCAGATGGAGTTCGAAATTGAGCTACAATCGGATGCAGAGCTGATTTGGCAAAACGATGGCACCGATCGTAGGGTAGTGGTGAGAAACTTCGAGCTGTGGGTTCCAATGCTGCGTTTCACCAGCGAAGGACAGAAGCTCGCAAACGAAAACTTTTTGAAACCTCAGAAATGGACGTACCTGAATGAAATGATCCAGCCCAGCAGCAGCCGGCGTGACGCTTTCGGTTCGTGGCAGATAAATCCCGGCGTAAAGGATGCCAAACATGTTTTCATTTTCATACAACAGTCAAGAAAGGAAAACTCCTTAACTCAAAACCCCTACTTCTTCGACACCTTTGACATTGACGGAGACAATTCAGCCAAGCTAGCGACCTGCCGGCTGCAGTACGGCTCTTCGCAGTACTATCCGGAGCTGGACTACGACGAAAACTTCAAACTGCACATTCTTAATGACTTGATGAACTACCGGTACCGCAAAAACGACTACAACACCGGTGTTCAGCTTCAGCCCAACAACTTCGAGACGCTGTACCCAATAGTCTATTTTGACTTACGCGAAAACAAGGATAACATGACCAACGACCCGAAGCAGATGGTTTTCCACTACAGGCTCAACGAGGCCGCCAACGCGCAAGACTACACCATTTATGCAGGAATTTTGTACGAGTCCGAACTTGTTCTCAGGCAGGTGGGCAATGAGCTGGTTATGGTGTAAAATAATTTTTGTATGAAATATAAGAGATGACGACTTACTATCCGCACAAGATTTCACTTTCAGACGGGCAGAAGGTAAGCTCCGCGCGGGCCTTTGGGCCAGGAGAAGCTGTTACACTCAGATTTAAAAGCGAGGCTATAACCGGCGGCAGCGACACTTTGCACTTGACCGCCAGGCAGATCAAAAAAATACAGCGCGCTATCAAAAACAAAACGGGCGTGGACATAGACATGAGCAAGACACAAATCAGACATGTGCGCAAGATGGCGAGTGGGGCCGGCATGCGGGTAAAACCCCCAACAGGAGGAAAGGGAATGCGCATCAACCCTCCACCATATATGCGCCCTCCACCATTTATAGGTTCTTGGGGTGACCAAAAAAAATCCCGCCTTCGTTGATGTCCCCTTAACTGATTATGACTTGCAGCGATGGTGCCAATACTTGAAAATCCCCATCAAAGGTATATTTGCGAGAGACGAGATCCACGTGAAAAACCACTCCCCTTGTATAATCAACATGGATAATCTTGGAGGGCCAGGCACCCATTGGGTATGCTGCTGGGGTGGGTGCGAATACTTTGACTCTTTCGGTTTACCCCCGCCCGCGGAATGGGAAATTGAGTTGATTCTTGAGGGCAAACAGACCTTTCTTCGGAATGACAATCAGCTTCAGTGGGAGTTCAGCGTACGCTGCGGCTACTACTGTTTGCTTTTTCTGAACGAACGAAACAAAGGGCGGACATTTCGAGAAATTTTGAGCATGTTTTCAGAAAATACACACGCCAACGAGGCTGTGGTGAAGGATTATTTTACACATAATGTATAAGTGGGGTAAACCCCACACCCCAGTGAATTTTTGCTAGTTATATAGGATGGATGTTTACTGTGTGAAAGAAAAGCGCTTCACACCCAATGTGGTGGGAAGTGAAAAAATTACAACCGCAAAAAACGGCAGAAGACTGCTTAAAGTAAAATGCGCCAGCTGCGGCATTACCAAGACAAGATTTGTTAGTGGAGTTGAAGGAGGTAATATTTTGGAACCAATATTTAAGTGGACCAGAAGTGGTTTACCCAAAAAGATGAGAGAAGAACTTGCTCGCGCCGAAAAAAGAATGTTCGGAGGTGGGGTTCTTGATACAGTTGGAAATACAGCAGCTGAAGCTTTCTTTGAGTACGGAGTTCCTTATTTAGCCAAACAGGGTGTTAAACAAGGAAGATACTTTGCAAGCGAGTTTTTAAGACAACCAGAGTATCAGAAGAAGTTAGCCAATAAAGCCAAACCAATCGCGAGAAAAGCTGTTAATTACACAATTGATGCTTTGTCTGGGGATTTGTTGACTAAAGCCTCAAACAGATTAAGACCAAAAGATATGATACCGGGAAATAAGTTGAAAGGCGGGTGTCACACAGTGGCCTGAGAATTTTCTTTAATTATATAAGATGGAGGTATACTGCGTGAAGGAAAAGCGTTTCACACCCAACATACCGGGAAGTGAAAAAAACACTACCACAAAAAATGGTAGAAGAATGTTAAAAGTAAAATGCGCAAGTTGTGGCATTACCAAGACACGGTTTATTAGTGGGGGTACCCAACGTGGTGGTAATTATGATATGAGAATTTATGCGGGTAATCGAGTAGATGACCCAACAAACCCTCTTTACCAACGTGGTGGGGCTTTTGATTTGCATAAAGCTATTGGCAAGCTGCCTAAGCCAAAAAAGGGGTGGACACTTCCGGGCCACAACTATACAGAGCCGTACAATCATCTTGAAAAACAGCTTTCTTACGACCCCAAGACGGGAAAGATCTTGAAGATATATCAGCAACCCACAGGCGCCACGGACGCAGTTGCAATGCAGCATGACGTTGATTATGCCGTCTGTGCAGGCAAGAAAAATGAGAAAGGCTGCAAACATGATGCAGACAAAAAAATGGTGAAGGCGCTTGACGCTATTCCCAAAAACAAACGGCAATGGGGTCACGCCGCGGCGCGCAACGCAATCAGCTCGAAGCAAAAAGTAGGATTGGGTGTCGGTGAAACGATCAATGAACAAATCGGGAAAAAGATCCCCGGCTTTCAACAGTCTCAAGATGTGGCTGCTGCAATCATGGCTATCACAGGTGGTGATAAGGATTTGTTTAAAAAGTACTGGAGTGGTGACATCGCAAAAGGTGCCTTTAACACGAAAACCGGTCTGTTCAGCAAAAAGTTTTGGACACACCCTAAAAATACAACTGGGCCATGTAATCGGATTGTATATAAAAATGGAAAATGGCATAACCAATATTGCGATTAGATTACACATTTTTTAAACACATATATAGGAAATGGATTCTGCATCAAAATTCAGGCGGGCTGAAATAGAATTGATAAAGACGAATTTGGAAAACCAGTTGGTGCACTACTACGAAACCTCAGCCAAATTCAAACGGTGGCACACACGTTGCCAAACGGTATGTGCATTTACAGGCGGAGTCGCTACCATTCTTACCGGCTCTGGGCTCGCCGCTTCTCTTTCTGCGGTTGGCGTTGCTGTTGGCGGTCCTTTAATCGCAACTGCCACCTTGTTTTCATTGGTGTCAACCTCCTGCATGGTCACCATCAAATTTTTCCTGCGGAAAGCGAAAAAACACGAAAAAATACAGACCCTGGCTGAAGCTACGCTGAGCACGATCAACTCTCTCATATCAACCGCTCTTGAAGATGGTGTAATCTCTGACGGTGAGTACCAAGATATTGTGAAAAAGTACAACACCTTTACAACTGCAAAGACAAAACTGCGTTTTTCAAACCACACTGACAGTGGGGTAAAGGTTAACAGAACATCTAAGACAACTTCTGTTTAAAGGTGGGGTAAACCCCACACCCCAGGATTTAGCTCGCTGTTTGCCACCAGCCACCATTCGTTGAAACTTTTATCCGCTTTATTTCTGGTTTGATGCATCGTCGGCAATCTTTTCGTGAGCTTTTTCAGTATTGCATTTTTCGCCGGCCAATCTCTTGTTGAGACCTTTTGAAAATAGTTGTATAAAAAACAAACGTAGTTACACGACCTGAGATTAAACTGCTTGAACTGGCAAATGACATTACCCAAAAAGGTCACCCCTATTTCGTCACCGACCTGTTCTAAAGAAATGCCGACTTTTTTTAGTACTGAAATTAAATACCATAATTTTGGTTTGGGAGGGTGGCTCATCTCTTCGTGGGGTAAAAACCACACCCCTTCGTGGTCGTAGAGGCCGTCAAGATCTTTTTCCGGCATGATTTCTTTTATTTTTTTTTATTAACTCTTCCTCCTCTTCCAGCAACATTTCGTTAAGCGTGGAGAGCAACTCAGTTGCAAATACCCCACCGTAAGGGTCACCCAAACTCATTTTTCCCGCCATGTATATATGTCCGCGCATAATTATTTAAATGGACAGAAAATTGGAGCGGCGTTATTACAGCCCACAAGGTTACTGGAAAGGTATCTCTGCAATTAAAAAATTAGCGGTTGCTGCAAAGGTACCTGAAGTTGTTGCTAAAGAATGGTTGTTCAAACAAGCGCTTTGGCAGATCTACCTCCCCGCTCCGCGTTACATTCCTCGCCCAAAATTCGACGTGCCTACACCCAACAAAGTGCATCAGGCAGACCTTCTTTTTCTGCCGCACGACAAAGTGGGCCGTAGCACTTACAAATACGCGCTTACCGTTGTTGATGTTGCCAGCAGATTCAAAGAAGCTCAGCCTTTAACCTCTAAAAACTCTGATGAGGTTGCCAAAGCTTTTAAGACAATTTATACACGTGGACCTCTGAAGTGGCCACAGATTCTGCAGGTTGATCCTGGGCGTGAATTTATGGGCGCTGTTACAAAAGAAATGGAAAATCACAAAACTTCTATCAGACGCGGCCACCCTGAAATACATAGAGACCAAGCTATCGTTGAACGTTTTAACCGCACCCTGGCCGAGCGCTTGTTCGGGCACCAGTGCGCGATTGAAATGCGTAGCAATGAGGGTCAGCGGTCCACAGAGTGGGTAAAAAGGCTCCCCTCAGTTGTTTCTGCTCTGAACAACCAAGTCACGCGGTTGATTGGTATGAAACCTGCTGCCGCAATCAAGAAAAAAAATGTTTATGCAGAACCGTCAACTAAATATTTGAGACCTGTTGGTTTGAATGAAAAAAAGCTCCCCTCCATAGTTTTGGTTCGATATTTGTTCCAACCTGGTGAGCTTGAAGGTGGTGTTAAAAGAGCCACTGATCCAATCTGGTATTTGAAAGTTTACAACCTTGAACGTTCTTTTACCAAACCTGATCAGCCCGTTCTCTACTATTTACATGACGGACCCAAACGCGGCTTTGTACGTGAAGAACTGCTTGTTGTACCTCCAGATACCACTCTTCCTCCAGCTAACTTGAACTAAATATGATATTCGATTGGTTCTGTGTGTATCCCGTCGGGCAGCACCCATCGTTTGTCATAATACGCACTCAACCCCAGCTTCTCCTGCTCGTAAGTTACTATTTTTCCATCCCGCATCCGAAACCCTCTGTTTGTTGCCATATCCTTGTTTCCTTCTAGCGCTGCCTTGAAACGCCTCCAGGTTATATCGTTTTGCTTCCTCGACATACCCTTTGTGCTGAACTTCTTTTTTTCTCCTCGGTCGTCAATATAGTAGCATTTGGAGCAAAGTCCAATCATTCTGTCCCCCTCACATTCCAGCTTAAACAGACCAGGTGTTCTACCACTCCACTTGTCCCATGCCAGCCAATTCTTTTTTTGTTTTTCGAATTCTGCTTTCATCTCTGGTCGTACAATGTCTTCGAGTTTCTTGCCGGAGATTGCCAAGTAGTTGCTGTCCGTGTCCATTTGGATCAGCTCGAAATCTTTTCTGTCAAAGTACCTGTCAAGGAAGTCGTAATAGAATTCCAACATCCTCAGCTTTGCCAGCTGATAGACTGCTATTCCGACCTGAAACGGTCTTCTTATTGTGATCCGTGCCTTCCGGCTTTCTAACTCATACGCCTCCCCGATCTCGTCAAGGGTTGAGAAATATGCACTTCGAAGGGCTCTGTCGACTACCTTCTCATCTTTGGTGTAAATGACGTTTTTTTGGCGCTCCAAGGCTTCTATTAGCTTACCGTACCCACTGTTTCCCAACAGTTTGAACACATCGGCCAGCAGCGCTTTGCTTTTTTCCTTATCTCCTGTTCGGCGCGCCTCCGTCACTTGTTCCACAAACCAGGGGAAGATCTTTGCCGGTGTGTAGTCAATTGTCCGATAAACCTTTGTTATTTCCGCTCCGTGATTCACATACCAGAGCAGCAGAGGGGCGTATAGTAGTATCCTCTTTGCCGACAACGCCCCCATGAGTTTCTTATCTTCCCCGCGTTTTCTTCCTGTATCCTGCAAGTATTTTAGCATATGCTTGGGGACAGCTTTTGTTGGCACCGCTTTGTTGTAGAAGAATGGACACATTTCCTCGAACTTTGGGTGCAATGGCTTCGGAATCTCTATATCTACTTCTGCGAACCCGAACCAGCTTCCTTCTTTGAGAGTTTGTGTTAGTTGAAAAGGCATTACCAAGTCGTCATAGTGGTGTTCAACTCTTTCCTTTCCGCAGGGCATTTCTCTAAGCATTGTTGAGAGATACAGGGCGTTGGCATCGTAGCCGAGGATGTTTTGACAAAGTTGCGGTTCTTCTATTTGATGTGATCTTATTCTTGTTTTCCCAACTTCGTGGTATCTTGTGAAAATGATGCTTGGACCACCTACAACCGCTTCTTTCAGCATCTCGTACGCTTCTTTGCTTGGGGCGTAAAGATCCGCGCCGCGCTTAATAGACCCTTTTAGCAAGTAATTTAAGCTCACCCCTGGAACGCTGACTGCGTCTTTCATTATGTCAATCCCCTTCTCTTCGTAGAAGTTTTTCATCTTTTGCAGCGCCTCAAGTCCTGGGGCCACATCCAGATCATTATAGTAACGCACCCAGTCTTTGAAGGTTTTCATTCCCTTTTCTCGGAACAGCTTCTTGCAGGCTTTCCATTCCGACAGATTTAGCACAAAGTTTCCTTTCATCTTTGAATACCAATGCAGGTAATCAGGCAATCCCGGGTAATCCAGCTTTTCTAGGCTGTCAAACCACTCGTATGGGAGCCAGGATTTCGTTGTTTTACAATCGTAGGCTTTTACCCATTTCTCGTAGGAGGTACCTGGTCCAAGGTAGTTCATTATGTCAAGGAAACGGAAGCCAGAAGTGAGTATGAACATAATTTTGTTTCCGTTCTTTGCCACTCTTACTTTGTTGGTTGTGTCCGCGAGTTTTTCCGCAAAGTACTCTTTGATCAGATTCAGATCGTATTGCCCCGAGTTGAACCCGGTAACTACCACCTGGTCGCACCATTCTTCAATCTTTTTCCTCTGGTCTTTTGGTAGCAGGGCGACGTCTGCTGGCATAAACTCCTCTCTTACTCGTTTCCTGATGTTTCTGCCCCGCCTCTCCAGCTCTTCCACAAACTTGCGAGTCATTATTTTCGGATCTCTTTCACAGATGTGGGTTGGCTCTCTTTCAAGCGTGTCACCAATGCTCACCGAGACTGGAACGTGTTCGTTAACGATAGTGAGTCTGTCTGTCAGCTCCTTCCGCTTACTTTCGTCTCCGTACGACTCGAAATCGTAGAAGATCGCGTGTGGGTAGCTTTTTGATTTTGCTTCTGGTAGTTGTTCGACATATCTATCTCCAACTTCGCACGTCCAACACTCTATTACTTCGTATCCTGCCTTTCTGAGATAAGCTGTTCTTCTCTTTGTTGCCTGGTAGAGTTCTTCTCTTGTTTTACCGTCATGTCCGATTATTCTGTCGCGATCCTGGTGACATTTTGGACAGCCGTGCCAGTGGCAACCATGGTATTGAAACACAATCTTATCCTTATGGTTGTAACCATCAACCGGGCCTTTTCCTATCCAACGCTCTCCTCCGTGGCCTGACATTGCGTGATGAATGGGGATTTTCCGATGCTTTGCTACGTACTCAAGCCACTGAATTGATTCTTTTGAGGCTTTATGCTTTGGGAAAAACGCTTTCTGGTAAGCTGACTGTGGCGCTTCAACCTTTTCTCCGGGACAATCTATTACTGTTTTCCCTTGCACACATCTATCTGCATGACGTTGAAGATTGCAAACCTTTGTGAATCTTGCGTTGCAATGGGTGCATGCATAAATTTTCGCTAACTTTGTAATGTCTTTTATCAAAAATGAATGCTCTCCAAAAATACCGATTGTCATAACGTTTTTAAACTTCGACGCTGAATTTCTTGTGAGGTGCCATACAACTTCTTTATCATCCACACGCTCTGGTATATAAACCCTGATGCCTAGCCAACTAGAGAAAGCGGTGCCCTTATTCAGGTGCATTTCTACCTTTTCCAATTCATCGAGTGAGGTTTTTACACAGTTCGTCGGTGTATCCCTGAGCTTGAAGAAACTCTTCACCAGACCTTGTGCCGCTTTTGTGCTTCGATCCGCCCTAGCTCCTCTGTGCACAGCGATACAACGCCATAGACAAATGTTATCTCTATAGGTGTCCAGTGTCACCATTGCATGATTCCCACGCGCAAGGTTGCGTAGCCAGTCTGGTAATGGGCCTGTCCCCATCAGAGGTTGCCGGTCGAGCACAACTTTTACATCAACAGCATAGTAGTGGTCGAAGATCCATTTTGTGTCTGGTCTTTCGATTCTATCTACTTCCAGACGTTCAGACTCCCTTTCCCTCAGCCATTTTTCCGCGTCTTCTAGCATGTTTATCCATCGGGAGCCTTTTTCAGTTTGGTAGAAGGTAAGAAAGGTTCCGTCTTCAATGTTGCGCAAATTAAATGCAAAAACGTACCTTATGTAAAATGATGTTCTTACGTTCTTTCTTATTTTTTCCATAAATTTTGATGTTTGGTCTCTTTCCAGATTCTTTTTGAAGCGCCACCGAATATAACGCCTACCTTTTATCTTCTCTACACCCTCAGTTGTTTCGTCCTTGTACTTATCCACAACCTCATTCTGGTAGTCTGCCACATTTCTTATGTTTTGGGGGTGGATGGGATCAAACTGCCTCAGAAGTTCAAACTGTCTAATTATTTTTTGTCTTCTGTTCCTTTTTCTTGGGGGCGCTATTGGTCGGTAAGGTTTTGGTTTTAAAGGTGGTTTTAATCGCTTCTTTGTTTCTTCTGGGATTGGTTCTTCCAGCACATTCCTTATTATCTTTTTAACAGCAGGGGCGTTTTCTGAAAGTAATTGCGATAAATAGCGCAACTCTGCCGTGAAAGTTTTGTTGATTTTCGTTATCACGATCCCGATAATTTCTGTTTGTTTTCTTTTTAACACCGTTACTACCAACGTAAATTTTGGTCAATTTTCTTCTTTTAGCGCTTTTTAGAAAATATCCAAAACGAATCCAACGATTTAAAAAAAAAAAACTATTACAACACATGTTTGATAATGCAGAGAATATAAATCCAAATATATTATTAACGTTGATTTACTGGAACAAGTCCAAATTAATCCTTTAAGGAGGCGATTGAAGCGACGAAAAACTTGCATTACAAATTCACGGCGGCGAAAGATAAGTCAAATACACGTTTTGGTGTTACTTCGAAGTAATTTCATCAAAGCAGTATCTGCGTCTCGGTCCGTTTATCATTATAATGCAAAAAGCGTGGTTTGAAGTATATTTGCGATTTATTCGAAATCAAACATACATATTTTTTCTATTCTTGTGTATTTGATATGCAGTACACCATAGTTTCAGATACTGGTGTTAGCTTTTTTTACGCCAAATCGTATTCGCGAATAATTCAAGTTTAACTGATATATTGTTTTTCTTTTTATCGTTGTCATGGAAATATCAATTTTCCTAAAAAAATATGCTATATCAAACTTCAATGCAATTCCAATGTCTGGTGTAAATTTCACATCGATCTGAGTCCGGGAAGTTTGATAAATGGCCAAATGAAAATGTTTGGTATAGTCCAGAAAAAAAAAAAAACTGTAGAGACACCTTAAACCAAGAACTAGCCTGCGAGCAGACTCCCAAACAAATTGGCGAGCGAAGCGAGCCGAGAAGGGCCTGGGCAGCACATTTTGACAGCTTGGGGCCTTTCCATATTTTGAACTGTGCTAATTTCATTGACAAATTCTCAATAATTTTTAAATTATGTTTTCATTTTAGCGTCTTTTAATTTGGTCCGTTCTGGTTGGTTTTGAGTCATATTTGGCGTTTCTTGGTCTCTTTTGTAGCTGTTATTTAGACCGTCAGGCAGCGCTTCTCCTTTCCTCCAGCTGCGAAGGAGACAATTTGGTGTTCTGATATCATAGAGAAATCAGTAAATCCAAGAGATAGCTGATGTAAGTTAGCGACTGGTCGGAATATTGACGTCATGAACAGTTTTGAAGTCCACCCAGTTGAGCAGACCAAATCGAGGCCTGTCTGAATAGGGTTAACAAAAGCGAATAAGGCTTTCATTTAGATTATCACTGCTGCACGTTTATTATCTCTTTTTTCAGACGATGAGGATCTCCATAGCAGACCTAGACGAGCGATCCTGCGAACAACTGTCTTCGCAGATATCGTCGGTAGGTTATACAACTTGTCAGAAACCATAGCACATTACTTATGATCAATTGTAGTCGTTCCTAACTGATAGCAAATAGAATAGTTGCTATATTTAGGTTTTATTAGAGAAACATCAGGCAATTAGAGAGTGGAAATTAGCAACAGACAAACTAACAAAGCGCAATAGGTGTAAAGTTTATGACATAAACAGCTCCCAACTTGCTCTTAGTCTGCTGTCGATGACTGATTTTAGGCCTCTTAGAATGATAATAATAAGTTCCAATTGTGTTCGCTATCAAGAATAGAGGCGTTTGATCTCACTGTTTGAAGGAAGCTGTCTAGGCTTGATGGCTGGGAGTGTCCTTACGGTGGCGAGAAAAAGCTAGGTCTAGTGTTTTGCTATATAACTACGTATATGCTGAAGGTTGTGGAATTCATGAAGGTGTTTAGGGAAAGTACTTTGAATTCTTTTTTTCCCGACAAGCTTGTTCGTTCGTCCTTTACAAACAAGATCCGTTCCGTTATGCCGATGCAACAGGTGTTGTAGCCGGGAAATAAGACCAGTTAAACCACTTTGGACTTGTTGAGGAAAGATCTCCCGTCCTTGGTCGGTAAAGGATGCAATTTTCACCCATTCGTGGGTTACAGCTTCTTTGAAGTTCTCGAATACAAAACTTAGAAAGTCGTTCTACTTTATTGCCTTTGACGAAACTACCTCCCTTTTACAACTTAAAATCAGAAAACGTACCAGAAACGTAAAACAATACACGCTAAAGCCATCAGCATCGGAAAGTACGCGTGATCGCTTCATCGCCCTGATCGCTAATTTGTTTTTGAGAATGCTTTTATTGTGACTCTACAAACGTAACGTAATGTAATGCTAACACGGGTAATAGCCTTTTTCGTTCTCAAGACAGTATTGCCTTCTTTAAAGAAAACCTTTTAAACGTTTTATTCGTTTTCTAATTTTTTCAAATGTTTCTTTTTCACACTTTCTTTCGTTTTTAACATAACAAAGTAAGAAGACGACTCCGAAGAACATTCACAGTACTACACAGTACTCAATATTTGAGTCGACAACCAGGAGATTTTTAGAAACGTAGTATTTCGGTTTAATTCAAAACCATTTTCAAACGTTACAAACGTTACAAACAAGCGGGCTTCTATATATTACAAGAGTTAAAAACATCACAAGCATAAGTTTGTAAGTAATGAAATAAAAAACGAGTCCTAACAAAGTTCTATGCAGTCAATGGCATTTCCTTAAAGTGCATATGAAGCGAAATTTATTTCCACCGTTTTAAGGTTTTCAATATATATACAAAAAACCACTGTAAACTTAAATTTTCTATCCAACAAAGATTTCTGCCATTTTGCTGGAAATTAAAATGCCGTCTTTCCGATCAAGAGTATCCGGAGACTAGATCGAGTTTTATCCAGGTTGTGACGTCACGTTGGTTGCAAAGGTTTTGATTACACTCCGCGTGTCTCAGTGAATCTCTCTCAAACACAGAAAAAAATGTCTAGTGACGAGTCCGAATTTAGCGCTTCGTACGGCTCTTCGGGTAGTGAAGGTAGTAGAGAAGAAACAGACGAGGATTACGCTGTAGTCTGCAACCAAAGTGACGTCACGAGGTAGTTTGGCCGCGCGATTTGAAAACCATTTTTGATAGCAAAATGCGGTAACTTTCATGAGTTATAAAATCGTCAATTTGTTTCCCCACAATCTGAAACTTTCAGATATTTTCTTTAAGATGTCAAGCATTGGGAATATGCATCAAAACGTTTTGCTTCATATGCACTTTCATGGCTTTGATCCCGGTGTTTAGGCAGGGTTTGAAAGTTGTGAACTTTTCGAAGAATTTTTTTAGCATTTGATTTTGGTAATTGTATCATTTTATATTATAGTTTAATAAGCGTTTCCCAATTTTACTCTTCAGTGGACCTGGATGGCTTGGAAGCGAATGACACGAAAGAAAGCCAAATTATGGTAGGAGAAAAAGGAATAGAGATCGCCAAAAACATCAGCAGTCAGATTAAAGCTGCTGTTGATAACGGCAGCCTGATTCTCACTATCAATGGAACTCAGTTCATTCCTGAGAAGAAGACACTCAACATCACAGATCCTAAACCGCGTTGTGCCAAGGGACAAACTATCACAAAAAATATATATTGCTGTAAGTTTATCGCAACAAGAACAGTGAAATTGCAGTGAAATTTACCCAAACATATAGAATGAGTATGCGTGCTAAAAAACCTTTATGTATTTTGTGTTCTATAGTAAATTGTACAGCTGGAACATATTTAAACAAAACAACTGGAACATGCAAGGACTGTCCTATTGGAACATACCAGGAGTTCGATGCACAGGAAAACTGTTCGATGTGTCCACAAAGAACTTCTACAACAGAGTCTAGAACAGATAACAGCTCTAGCTGTTCAGGTAACACTGCTCAAACATCTTTCACATGGCATGCAAAAAGCGAATTTGCGGAAAAGCTAAATTAAAGGCGCTGGGCCGGGCGCACCTGTTTGCTAATCTTTGCTAAGTTTTGATTTCAGTGGGGAAAAGGTTTTAATTTTATTTGATGCTGCTCACAGCTTGTGCAAGAACGTGAACGAGGAGACTTCATGCAATTTCAGCGCGACGAAAATTGCATTGAGTTGCGTGACAAAAATCGCCTGTGTAAACAGCCCTTTAAGCATGGTTCTCATATGCCGACGATCTACCTGCGACATAGCCGCCGGTACTGCCTGGGATACTGTTTCCACGGAATGCCTGCAAAGTTTCGGATCGCCAGCGATAAAGATATTTTTGCTGGCTCGCCTTAGCGAAGCAGCACACTATTCTGGTAATCTTGTGTATATTGGGTATCCTGTTTTGTATATGCGGTTCGGAGCGTAAAGATGCTTAAAGTTCAACTTTACGTCTGGGTAAAGGTGCGTAAAGTTCCGTAAAGACAAGCTTTATGGCAGCTTTACGGCGGCTTTACGGAATAATAAAGTTGCCATTTCGTGCTGTGGAGTCTACAGTAGGATTCAAACCATTTTTTGATTGCTTAGTTTTGTTTCCTTTTTAGTGTTAAAAAAATAATAATAATGGCAACCTCGTTTAATTTTCTTTTTACGGAAGCCCTCTGCAAACCTGGTTCATATTCGCCTACCGGACTGGAGCCTTGTATCCGTTGTGACAAAGGTTATTATCAAGGCATGGAGGGACAACGTGTCTGCATAGAATGCGGTTCCAACCAAACAACGGCTACTGAAGGATCCAACAGCTCTATGCAGTGTGGAGGTATTTTTAGAAGTCTTTCTCTAGTATAAAACGCTTCCACATTATTATTATTATCTTTTTATAGCAAAACAAAAATACAAAATAAGTCCTTTTACAAAAGATGTTCTTCAAAAGTCATTTAGTATAAGCGGCGAATAGCCATAAGCTTGGCCTTTTATTGGACAATACAAACCTTCTTTTTAACCTCTGCCGCTGCTGCATCAGTATGCCACAGCGGGTGATCCAGATTAATCCTATCCTACCTGGAGCCTCCTTTCAGGTCATGCGAGCTGAGCCCATACCTAAGAAAATTTGGTAAAAAGAAAAAATGGTTGTCATGCAATTTTCCGTCCCACCTTTAGTACAGACAATGGGAGAAAATGGAGTCCAAAGGGAATATTTGGTGCGCAGTGTATGTATGTTGTACCTACCTACCTACCTACCTACCTACCTACCTACCTACCTACCTACCTACCTACCTACCTACCTACCTACCTACCTACCTACCTACCTACCCACCTACCTTCCTACCTTCCTACCTAACCGTCTATTTATCTACTTGTCTCTTATTTGTTTCTTTTTTGTGTATTTAATTTTTACTTTTTGCTTAATATTTCCCACAGTTCCATGTAGCGCTGGATCGTTTTCTCCAACCGGACTGGCTCCATGTTCTTTGTGTGACAGACGCTCTTTCCAAGCACGCACTGAAAGTCGCGTGTGTTTTTCGTGCCCAGGAACAACTATAACGCTGAAGCTTGGGTCAAATAACTTACAAGATTGCGTAGGTGAGTAGTCTCAACTGCATCACAAAACTTAATTATGGATTGCATCAACCATCAACCTTTAGTTTGATCTTCCGGGGGAGGGGGAGCGGGAGGGGGAGGGGTTTCTGAAAAGAAATGTTGTTGGTGACTGACGTTTTAATAACCTGAATAAAAGTCATCTTCAGAATCAAGAGAAAAGTTGTTGTCAGTCGATGATGTTTTAAGCCTGGTCGGGTAATTTTTGCTGTGATGTTATTGGCTTCGAGACTCGTGCAAAATTTGTCTACAGTTATTGGTCAGTTTCGATCTGTCTATTATTATTCAAATTAAGTCGCTCTGTTTGAGGTTTGTTCGTCAGTTTTGTTCACGTCGTGAATAAATCTTTTATAAGGTGCCAGTAGTTCTTGACATCTGGCTGTGGACTTTTGTTCTAAGTTTGTACGTGTACCCGCTTTCTTGAGTCAATCGTTGAAAAGAGTTTGTACTGTAGGTTAAGCATGCAGCAGAGTGCCAGCCAATTTTGCGCTTAGTAAGTCCGACCCTAAAAAAGAACGACTTATTTTGATTAGGTTACCGCTGTGACTACCGCGATGGATTTCATCAACTGCATTGCGAAAGCATTATCGATCGCTGCGCCTCAAGTCCTTGCTCAAACAGCTGTTCGCGTCACAATGTTGTCAACAATTTTACTTGCGCTTTCCCGCTGGGTTTCACAGGTAAACAATGCAATGAAAAACAAAATGAACTTAAAATAAGATTCGCCACCCATGACGTAGCTCCCTTAAAGGTCGCGCATTTTCCTTGCATCTGATTACATAGACAAGAGACTGTATACAAGTAAAAGTGTCTGTTTTCTATTTTTTTTCCAGAAATTGACGAGTGTGAGTCAAACCCGTGTAAGAACAACTCGACGTGTTACGACCTCATTGGTGAATTTTTGTGCCTCTGCCAACCGGGTTACACTGGGAAACAATGCGACACCGATATTGATGAGTGCCAAGACCAACCTTGTTTCAACAATGGCACTTGTCATGACCTTGTCAACAACTACACCTGCACATGCACACATGGTTACCGAGGATACAACTGCGAGGACGATATTGATGAGTGCGTTTCATCGCCTTGTTTTAACAACGCTTCATGTACAAATCTACCTGGAGGATATCAGTGCCAGTGTGAGCCAGGTTATACTGGAAGGTTATGTCATATGGATATTGATGAATGCCTTATATCTCCATGCCAGAATGGTGCTACTTGCAAGGACAAAATAAATAACTACGAATGCGTTTGTGCAGTGGGTTACCAAGGAAACGACTGCGAAGAAAATATCGATGACTGCGCAAGTAACCCTTGCCACAACGGAGGCATTTGTCATGACGGAGTTGACAGCTACCAATGCATCTGTCCTAAGGGTTTTAATGGAACCACTTGTGAACACAATATCGACGAATGCGCTGGCGCAGACTGCAAGAACAACGCTACTTGTCTGGATCAGGTCAATGGGTTTTACTGCATTTGCGAGAAAGGATTTGCCGGGATAACGTGTGAATTCGACATTGATGAGTGTTTCTCTAATCCCTGCAAAAACCACGCCAGCTGCGTGGATATGGTTAACAGTTACCGCTGTGACTGTTGTGACGGATTTGATGGACTGCATTGCGAAAACAATATTGATGACTGTGCCTCAAGTCCTTGCTCAAACAACGGGTTGTGCCAGGACGGTGTCAACGATTTTACTTGCGTGTGCCCGCTTGGTTTCACAGGTAAAATCTGCAATGTGAACATCGACTACTGTGCTTCGATGCCTTGCTCCAACAATGGATCATGTGTCGATGATGTAACATCCTTTACCTGCCAGTGTATGGATGGTTTTGAGGGCGATCAGTGCAAGATCAATATAGATGATTGCAAAAATGCTACCTGCTTAAACAACAGTACTTGCATCGACGGCATAAGTGAGTATGAATGCGCTTGTGCTGACGGCTTTGCTGGTATTAGCTGTGAAATTAATATCGACGACTGTGGACAAAATCCATGTGTTAACGATGGAACTTGTGTTGATCTGGTAAATGACTTCCAGTGTAACTGCAATAAAGGATACACAGGAAAAAACTGTAGCACTAACATCGATGAATGCGCCAGCTCTCCGTGTCACAATAATGCTACTTGTATCGAGAAAGTTGATAACTACACTTGTGGCTGTGTTGATGGATTCAGCGGACCACACTGTGAAGTTAATATTGACGATTGCGTGGTAAACACATGTGGTAATGGATCTACTTGCAGAGATGGAATAAACAGTTACAGCTGCGACTGTGCGCCTGGATTTTTGGGTGATGACTGTACAGTGGAAATTGATGAGTGCACGTCTTTCCCTTGTTTTTATGGCGGGACGTGTTATGATCAGGTAATGTGCTAATTTTTAACAGCAGCATACTTAATTTGTTTTGTACGAAAAACTAATAATGACGTGAAATACATCACTAGGTTAAATCAAAGTGGCTTTGAGCAACTGAAACTCAGAAAATTATGCGACAGGAACCTTGTTATAAAACCAAAACCTTTCACAAATAAAGATCTCAACCTATAAGTTCAACCCCCTATTAGGAAAATTACCTTTGTATGCCATCGGATGCTTACAACTTAACCTTCCGAATATATATTTAAACTGTAACCCAAGACTTTTCGAGTAAGAACTCACGAGCCTGCTACAGTTCATAAAGGATTATTTGGACGTAAAAGTATCTCGTCTTGGCGTAGCTCAACGAACAGGCAACTACTCTTCAAAGCGGAACGACGATTAAAGGCCATGAGTTCGCGCCCTGTATCTTGTTGGATGACAACCTCCAGTTATCAGCGAAAAACCGGTGAAAATTCCTCAGCCTTATCGCAAATGTTCAAGTTGACATTTCTACTCTAAACTTGTATTGGTTACAAATTAGAACTAACACTCGAATTAGCAATAAGACTAATAAGTATTAGTATCACCCAACTAGTGGACTAATGCAAATCCTGCATTTTGATTGACTACACTACCCGAGGACTATTAGCAATAGTCATCGATTAGCGAAATTCGTGACGCTTTCTTTCGTTTTATTCCCGAATAAAACTTTCTTCAACTTGCATTTTCTAACTTTATTATTGCCTTTTCTGTCCGACTAGTTGGGTGATACTGAAACAATTAGACCCTTGACCCCAAAAATTGGGTGATCGGTATCATTCGGGGGGATTAAAGTTCTTTGTGTTTTTTGAGAAGCACTATTAATATAGAGTTAGAAAATGCCTGATAGCAACCGATCTGAGGTAGTTTCTGTGAATTTCACAAGATTTCACAGAAATTCAAAGAAACTACCTCAGATTGGTTGCTATCAGGAAGATATTTGTGAATGGATAGTGCTTGCCAGTCTGCAGGTCAAGGGTGACGTTTAGGAAGTTTACGATGGTTTTGTTTTCTTCGATTGTTAACTTTAAGTCGTTTTCGCAGAATATTTTGCACAGCTCCTTTTTAATTTTTGTTCAATTTCTTGTGGCGTTTTGTTAAAGGCTGCTAGGCCATCGTCGCGATAGAGGCCGATGTTTTGGCCATACCTTTCAGTGAGAAGGGATAACAGGTAGCAGCCGACCAATTCGCACGTTTCGGCACCGTCAAAAGAGCCCATGGTAACGTCGAAAAGGTCATTTGAGGATTTTTTCTCCCATGTGGAATTATTGCTGAACAACAGCGATCGTTTGGCGTGTAGAATGATGTCACGCTCACGGCTATTGATGGGTCGGTACTTGCTGGCAAAGTCGAGAGCCTTTGAGAACAACTTCTCATTGATTGAAGGATAGAAGTCACATACATCGAAACATATGAATGAGAGTGCCTCTTTATTCTCTAAGCCGTTGAACCATGATAAGACGCTCGACGTGTTCTTCCACTGGTTGATTTGTGTGTTGTGGATGATGGCGGAGTTGATTTCATCTAGGATATGGTTGCTAACTACACCGATTTCAGACTTGAAAGTGTTGATAAGGCGGCACGTCGGGTGGTCGTTGAATGCGGGTTTGTGGTCTTTCAAGGTGATAAATGCGTCTTTCTTTGCTAGTTTTTCAATTCGGTCGTCTAACTTGAGGTGTTTTGCTATGCTGGCTGACTTCGCGTCCAATTTATCTGCAACACAATCGCTTGACTTCTTGTAGGTTTTCGTTACATTTTCTTTGATCAACTTGTCGTATGAGGCTGGATTCATTGTATAATAATTGGTGGTTTTATCTGCTGGGATTAAGAGGCTGTCTGGTTTCTTGATTTTATTCTTGATGCCGCTGTTCAATTGATTTTGGAAATTACATTTTACACTCTTGAACTCGATGTTTTGTATGAGGCTTAACATGCCGTCTTCGAAGGGTATTAGTTCGCTAATTCTCGGTGGCGAGTTCCGTGATTTGAATCCATAGGTTTCTTTGGCCGATGATTCGGTGCGGTTGAGAAAATGATAGGCTTTCCAGCGCATTCGACGTAGGAAGTGTTCTGTCTTCTCGATAAAATTCTTCATGTACTCGCTTCTCGATGGCAGTGGGATGTTCTTCGTTGAATAGCCCAAATTAACCTTCTCCATGGCAATAGATGATGAAACTATCAGAGTGCTCAACAAAAAGGAGCTGAATAGTATAAAAAGTTGATGAATTGAAGACTTCATCAGCTCTTAAAGTGCTCAATAGATAAACTAGAGCAATATGCAGATTTGCAGAGTTGGATTATTTGGTCGAAGACATTTATTGCTACTCAGAGTTTCATGCTTCTTGCGAAGCAATCATCAGGCAACTGCCAAAAATAATGGATACATTTGAAGATATACAAAATTTGAAAATACAGAACAATGCCCAGTGGCGTGACATGACTTTAAAGTTGGAACTGAAAATTGTGTTCAATTCATTTTAAGACCCTAAAATGTCCACAAAAATATAAAACAACATTCGCAACTTTCGTAATTGTCAATTAAGCTCTTTATCTCATACGGGGCAATATTACTGAACGCTGATTGGATGAGACAGAGGGCATTTCTTCTTAATCACGAGGGCACATTTGGCAATCAAGAGGGGATGATTACTTGGTCCTGATTGGCTGAGCGCGCGTCGTCTGCACTGAGTTGGCTTTCCGCTTGAAACGAGTTTGAAAATAGTTCAGAAACGTAATGCTTCTGAGTTTAATATAAATTTCGTCAATGTGAAAGACACTCGGCAGGCAGAAATGAGTGGTGTCTTGATGGAATAGAAAGAGGACTTGAATCCAAATTCGTTTGTCACAGCCCAAAAAATGTTCTTCACGTTTTGCGCTGCAAAAATAATAAATACTCACGGTGGCTGGAAGATAATATTTTTTCGTTTTGCTTTGCTTCACCTTATCATTAGAAATAGAGCCTGGGAATGGCGTAATTTTGTTGCTACTTACAGCTTTCGCAGTCGAAGGGAGAATGTCGGGTTCAAGAGGTTATGAAAGCTCGTTCGGACACTTTGTATCTGACTTTCATCGATGCGGCATTCCCGCGCAGTAGTAATTGCATATGCTGTGTTATGCTAACTTTTACTGTACAGTTTTTTTTTTTTTTTTTTTTTTTTTTGGTCATTATTTTTGCTACGAGCGAATATTCTTGCCAACCAGTTTGCGCCATGGCGAACCTCGTTTAAGTTTTCCTTTGTACAAAAGTTTGCCCTTTATGTAATTAACTCGTAATTGCAATGTGCCCTAATGCAATTAAAGATTAATTTCACTTGTAGTTCCAAAGGTTTCCAAATTGTTTGCCCTTTATGTGATAAACAAGTATCTGCCCTCACGCAATTAAAGATTAATTTCAATTGCATTTTCAAAGTTTTCCAAATTGTCCTCGACGCTTCGCGACTCGGCAATATTATGAAAACTTTGAAAATGCAAGTGAAATCAATCCTTAATTGTCCCTGGGCCCATACGACTACATATATGAACGCTTACCGTGTTTTAGAGTGGCTTGCCAGTCTTGATGGCCAAAAGTTTTCTATTAATCAATCGGGGAAATGTCAAAATAAAAACTGAAAGACTGTCTAGTCTTTCTACACCTCAACGAGACGGCAAGATGGCTCGAGATTGTATGGCAAGACCTCTTCAATGAAATCCATTCGTGCCGCCATTGACCGGTTTCTTTGCTCTCCGCCACACCACTGAAAGTTTTCAATAATTGGTGACGCCGCTTTACAGCATAGAACGAGTGAGGCTCTCCCTGAGATGGCACGAGCGGTTCTGGTCCAGCACAAGCTGTTAGCAATTCATCACTCGAGTTCCAACAGCACGGCGTTCACATTTCGGGCAAATTGTTCCTCATCCGCAGTATTATTTAAATTAGTTAAATTAGTTAAAATCCATAACCACTTCAACAAGTCCGGTTGAAACAAGAAAAGAACCTCGTTCCCAGGCCCACTCTCATTTTCCTCCCTTGTCGTCGAGAAGAGAGACCCTGGATGAGGCTGCTTATGTGGCACTCAAAATCTGGTTGCTTTTCAATTCCTGTATTAGGGAGGGGTATCAAAGTGTTTAAGGGTCTGAAGGGAGGAAAAGGAGCGATAGACTGGGAACGAGGTTATCGAGAAAGTAATAATTTTGACAACATTAAATAGCAAATTTAAAACAAGGGCATTTGCCGCTAAAAATCAAACAAAAACTCGAAATTAACTATACTTTGTAATGCATATGATAATGGGAAATCTCTGTAAATGTATCAAAAGCGACTAAACAGATCAAAATTGAAAGTAGAATTAAACAAAATGCAATTTTTCGTTAGACGACGATGTTGAATCGTCTACAAATATTTACCTCTTTCTTTCCATCCATGTATTGACAGTTTCCTTTGACCTTCACTTCATTTGGCCGGAATTTTAGTTCTGTTTAGCTTTATTCCTAAGTGTTAATGAATTTAGACTAACTTGTTTTCTGGGTTTGTTAATTTGTAAGCGACAATACTAAACGCATCGGCAAAGTAATTTAGCTTTCGCGATTGAAATACGATGTAAAAGGACGTCATGGGATAAGAGGATATATATTTAATATGTTTAAGGACAGTCAGGAAAAAAGACTAATAACGTAAACAAAATTTGAAACGTAAAGAGAACTTATTATAAGAGACATGCCGTAGAATGCAGAAACGTCATCCTGTAGTATTTGGCTATGTAGCTGCGATGTTTGCAAATCAGTCTAACTCAGTAATGTTTTACTCTGCTGATAAATGCCTTCGCCTGTGTCTGCCAGACGGGTTTCACTGGTCGGCAGTGCGAAGTTAATATCGACGACTGTAAATCCAACCCGTGTGTAAATAATGGCACGTGTTCAGATCAAGTGGCAAATTACACTTGTTCGTGCCCTGCAGGTTTTAACGGCTATCACTGTGAAAACCGCATCGACTACTGCAAAGACGCTAACTGCAGCCAAAATGGCATCTGCGTCAACTCTCGCACAGACTTCTACTGCAAATGTAGCAGTGGATATTTCGGACAATACTGCGAATTTGAAATAGACGAGTGTTTAACACGTCCGTGTTACAACAACGCAACCTGCCAGGATGCCGTCAACAGTTTCACTTGTTCATGTGCTAATAGGTATACAGGGCGTTTCTGCGAGCTTAACATAGACGACTGCGTTGATAATCACTGTGAAAATAATGCTATCTGCGTTGACCATATTCTTGGGTATTCCTGTCTATGTCCCGCGGGCTACAATGGAACTTACTGCCAATCGAGCCCAATCGAATCGAGCCCGTGTGCTAACAATGGAACCTGCGTCGATCGGACACCGGGGTACAAGTGCATATGCCTGGATCAGAATATTGGTGAGAACTGTGAAAATCTCACAAACCTCTGCCTTTCGACACCTTGCCAAAATGGGGGTACATGCAAGTCTGATGACTATTCAGAAAACTTCAGTTGTTTGTGCAAAACTGGTTTCACAGGAATTACATGTGAAGAGGACATTGATGACTGTGCTTCAGATCCGTGTGTGCTAAACTCTTATTGCCTGGATCTAGTGAATGGTTACAAATGTGAATGCTTCCCTTCTTACTCTGGAGACAACTGTGAAATCTGTAAGTAACTTAATAGTAGTTAGACAGGGGATGCAATAAGAAATACAGCGAGTAAACATAAACGCATGCCTCTATGTTTATATAGCTCGTGTATATAATACATAACCTTCCATAGTAGAAAGCAAGTGGAGGGTTTAAGCGCCCACTTTCCTTAGTCTGCGCCTGAGCAAGTGATGGAGCGGTGTATTGGTCGGGTAGCAAGTTATTTTAAAAATAATTTAATCTATTGGCAGCTGACGGGGAGGCAGGGTGGCTTAACGGTCCGGGTTCGAGTTCTAGCCAGGGCACTGTGTTGTGTTCTTGGGCAAGAAACTTAAATCTGATACTGCCTCTCTTTACCCAGCTGTATAAATGGGTACCGACGAATTTATTGCTGGGGGTATCCCTGCGAGGGGCTAGCATTCCATACAGAAGGGGGGGGGGGGGGGGGGGGGGTTGGGAGGCGTAGAATTACTCCTAGTTGCTTCATGCTACGGAAACCGGGATAAGCTCCGCGAGAGATAGCATTAGCCAGCTTCTGGTTGCGCAAAAGTTCCGTAACGTTTCAGCGATAATCACGTGGGATCTGAACTGTCAATTACAACTATCACTTATAGCAGTAACAATTTGAAGAAGTATTTACAGGAGAAGTATTTAAGTAATTTACTTTAAGTCGTTTATTCGTCTGAAAAAAAAAATATTCATATGCCAGAAATCGAAATGAGTTGGCATCGATCGAAGTCAGTCTAATCATAGGCGTTACACTAGATAACAGGCTCAAGCTTGATGCACACTCGCGGATATTTCTCGTTAAGGGGGAGGAAAAGTGAATGCCCTGAATAAGCTAAAATATTTTACCTTATTATGCCAAAGAAGAACTCTACCGCGCCAATATTTTGCCTCATTTCACTTATTGCAGCCAAGTCTGGCACCATTGCGGGACCAGGAACACTTACAAGCTAGAAAAAAGTAAACGAGCGCGCGCTTAGATTAATTTATAAGGATAATTCTACATCTTATCAGAAATGGTTAAAGTGGATAGGTCTTAACAACACTTTAGACACCCGTAGGGTCCAGTTACCGTAAACTGTTGTTTTCAGGGTAGAGCGCCGGTCGTGTTATTAATGTCAGAAGGAGTATTTACAATCTGCTGGGTGTAAACATCTTGTCCCTACTTAAGGTGAATAGCACCAGATACGGCCTAAAGCGTTCTATTTATTACGCCGCGAAACACTGGAATGCACTTCCTGAGAAAATACGTAGCTTAGCCAGTACTAAGGACTTTATCCGCAAGGTTCGAGGTTTAACGTTTTTAATTGTAAGTTTAATTCCCAGTGCTTTTTACGCGATGTCAGTCAATTAATGACGTTTTAATTTTGTATATTTTGAAACATACTTATAATATTATTTTTATAGTAGTTAGCATTTTAGATTTTAATTATTTTTTTTCAGTTTTTTATGATTATTATTATTATTATTGAAAAAAGCATACTACTTACAACAACAAACTACATTACTTACAATGCTAGCACACTATTTACAATACTAATAATAATATACACCAACAAAAGTTACTTACTACACACTACTCAGTTACATGTTGACACTCGGCTTATTACTAACAGTTTATACTTGCGATATTCTACTTTCTACACTGCTTTGTTAAAAAAAAAAAAGAGAGAGAGATAAAGGGTGTGTGTGTGTGTGGGAGGGGCGGGGGGGGGGGGGGGACCTAATATACTTAGAAGGGCATAGACTAGAAAGAAAGATCTCGGCTGAATCTTTGCTATGACAATATGGATGAGTTGAGGATGTCCGTGACGGGAAGAGGGTGATCTGGTAGGGATGAGGAAAAAAAGGCCCATGAATATACGTATTTATTTCTTTTCGTATGTATCGAGTAAACCGGGTGAGAGCTAGTCAATATGGAAATAAGATATAAAGCTCTCTAAAACTGGGATTTTTTTCTTACTTCTGCAGAGCCAGATGTAAATTCTTGCCAGTAACAAAATAAAGTCAATTATTTTGCTGTTCTTGAGAGCATAGTTTTGGAGTAAAATATTATTCTGTCGGAGAAAAGCAACAAGGTGTTTCCAAAATAGTTGTGTTTTGTTACAATGCCAGAAAAGATGGAGTAGTGTTTCAGGTTTTTCGTTGCAAAAGGTGCAGTTAATATAATTTTTTAACCCATTCTTACCAGGGCTGTGTTTTAAGACAAGGTTTGGTGCAAGAAACAAAAATGAAATTCAATTAGCTTCGTACTTTTGGTGCATTTTAGGGCAATCTGGTATGCCGTGTGCCAGTCGAAAACATAATCTTCTTCGGTTACCTTGCACTATTTTAGTTGGCTATTATAATAAGGTATTGAGGAGTTGGTTTAGCTTCTATAAGTATTTCGTAAACCAATCTGTTGGGTTTGTTGGATTTCAATATCGAAGTTGCATAAGGTTCTTGTTTTTTTAGTATTTGTTGTTAAATTTGGGCCTTGTTTCCTCCAGAGCGTTTTGAGAGCAGATGTGATTCCATAGAAAGTAAGTGGACAGACCTTAACATGCTACTTGTGTTCGAATTCTGTTGGAGAGAGAAAAAATATTTGGCCTGATGATTGATGATTTGATTTACAAGGCCTATTCCTGATTGATGCCAGTTTTTATAAAATATTGGTTTGTCCATTATTCTGATCAATGAGTTTATAATTTTGCCATAAGCTTTGCGCCAGAAAATAATCGTTAGAAGTTACTTGATCTTAATAGTTAAGTTCAGTCCATATTTCTGAAATCTCTTTTAGGAAAAGAAAAAAAGATTATTCGACCTTTTTAGTGTCATCTATGTCAAGATTGTGTAGAACTATTGGGCCTCCGAGGTTCTCCAGCTCGGCGTCTATAAACAATTTCCATTTTCCCACGTTATTCACGTCCAAGAATTTTTTAATCCAGACGGATTTCAGGATTCCAATAATATTTCTATTTATTGTGTCTCCTTTGCCGTTCCAAAGGAAGTAGAAAAAGAGATCGTTTATTTCTTTTAAAATCTGGGAATTGGATGGTGGGGGCGATAAGACATGAATTATTTGAGGGGCTACAAGGCTCTTAATGACAGTGATTTTTCCAGGCTCCTAAGCAGTTTCGCATTTTTTCTACCTTTTTCCGAGAGACGAAGGTTCACTGTAGTCTCAGGGCATATTGAGAACCATACTCCAAGAGCTGTGACCTTTGAAATTTGCCAGTTAAAGTTATGTTATTTTTGTTCCTTTCAAATTATTTCGTCTATGCCTGCGTATGAACCGATCCATAAAGCTTCAGTCTTCTTGCTATTAAGTCTAAGGCCTAATACTTTGCTTAAGTTTTCCAAGATCCTAAGGGCTTCATAGAGAGATTTTTCTGAACTGTCAAGTATGAGAGTTGTGTCATCAGCATATTGACTTATTTTGATCTCATTTTCTTTAACTAACAAGCCCTTAATATCTGAGTTACCTCTATTTTTTTTGCGAGAATTTCAGATGAAAGAATGAAAAAAATATGGGGAGAGAGGCCAACTATGGCGTTCCGTTACGGCCAAAATCTTGAAGTCACAAAATACACAATATGAAACGCGTATAAATATTATTAAACGGTCACAAGTAAAAGGAAGGTCGTTTACATAAAGTCAAAACGGCAAAAAATCAATCGAACCGCGCAAAAATAAATTGAACCTCGTGCAAATAAATCCAACTTGCACAAATATCAATCGAAATGCCTAAAAATAAATCGATCCGCCAAAAAGCAAATCAAACGCCTCAAAAATAAATCGAACCAAACGCAAATGAATCCAACTTGCACAAATCGCAATCGAACCAGCGAAAAATGGATTGAACTACAAACAGGAATGAAACCGCTTACACAAATGTCGAAACCGCACATATATCAATCGAACTAACTGCACAAAAATAAATCGAAAAAAGTTCAGCGGACCGGAAGTATAGTTTCACCGGAAGTACTTCGTCGCTTAAGCTCATACCCAGTATCTCACCGCCAGCATTGCTGTTATTGTTGGTGTGTCTGTTGGTGTATGTCTTTTAGAAACCAGCTCAGCGACTACGAATTAGGAGAATTCTTTCGATCATTGCAAGACCTGTTAGCCCTTTCTCCCGACGTCTGGATGGTTTTGAGAGAACTTTGAGTGTTTTGTCGTCAAGAATACGCGTGTCCCATCCTTCCGAAAGACAACTGCTTTCTGACCTCGACATTCTCTTGGGGATTGTCAGTCAACAAAGACAGTATTGTGTGAACTTGTCGTATTTTGCTTTGCACGAGGAGGAAGAACAACAGTCAACCACTAGAGTGGGTGTCAGGATTGTAAGATCAGGTGTTGGTCGGCCAAGACTCGACATTTCGGAAGACCTCTTGGAAGCACTTCATGTAACAGCTGGATTTCGCTGGGCCGCCACGAAGAATCGAATAATCGAATGATAAGTTGGCATCGAGAGAAAGGGCTAACAGGTCTTGCAATGACCGAAAGAATTCTCCTTATTCGTAGTCGCTGAGCTGCTTTCTAAAAGACATACAACAACAATAACAGCAATGCTGGCGGTGAGATACTGGGTATGAGCTTAAGCGACGAAGTACTTCCGGTGAAACTATACTTCCGGTTCGCTGACCTTTCGATTTACTCTTGTGCAAGTTCGATATGTGCGGTTTCGACATTTGTGTAACATGTGTAAGCGGTTTCATTCCTGTTTGCAGTTCGATCCATTTTTCGCTGGTTCGATTGCGATTTGTGCAAGTTGGATTCATTTGCGTTTGGTTCGATTTATTTTTGAGGCGTTTGATTTGCTTTTTGGCGGATCGATTTATTTTTAGGCAGTTCGATTTATATTTGTGCAAGTTGGATTTATTTGTACGAGGTTCAATTTATTTTTGCGCGGTTCGATTGATTTTTTGCCATTTTGACTTTATGTAAACGACCTTCGTTTTATTTGTGACCGTTTAATAATATTTATACGCGTTTCATATTGTGTATTTTGTGACTTCAAGATTTTGGCCGTAACGGAACGCCATAGCCAACCCTGCCGGGCACCTCTATGAACAGGAAATAAATTGCTTGCCCAGCCGTTATTCAAAATACAACTTTCCGAGCCGCCATAAAAGGTATCAAACCATTGAATAATAGAAGGGCCGAAACCAAAGAAGACGAGAGTTTTCTGGATAAAAGACCATTTTGTGGTATCAAAAGCCATTTCGAAGTCGAGAAAGAGCAGTAGGCCTGGTATATTTTTTGTAGCGGCGTCGTTAATTACCCTATCTACTAGGCGTATATTTTCACCTATGAAACGCCCTTTAATGAAACCAGTCTGATCATTATTTATTAGTTTAGGTAAGTGGGTCTTTAAACGATCTTTTAGATTCATCGGTGTTCTGACACCGATCGCCGGTCTTTGCCTTTTATAATGTTTTGAACCTTCAGGTTGCAGTTGGTAAGTAGGTTTTGCCTGCATACGCAGAAAAAAAACGTTCTGTGTTCGGTGGTGAAAGTTAACAGCTTAATGCTCTTCAAGTAGTGTAGAATCATGCGCTCAAGCAGCTTGTATGCATGAAACATCGAAATGTTGTGTTACAGTCCAAGTCTTGTCTTCGCTCGTTGGTTTCTATTCACATCATGGATCATTTATTCGGTAAATTAATTATAAGGAGGATTCTAGGTTAGTCTGTTCCATACATTGTCTGTAAAAACGGTAGTTCACGAAGGATTCAATAAAGGAAAGTCTCCGCACATGGATAATAATAATTATGTCAAATTGAAAATAATCCATTCAACCCTGTTATTTCTTATATATTTACCAATGCAATAATTATGGGTTAGAGACTGTTGTGAGTGTTTTGTTTACAAATACACGCACTTGCTGGCTGCACAATGAACGAGAAATTTTCAATACTGCACGAGGCGTAGCCGAGTGCAGTATTGAAAATTTCGAGTTCATTGTGCGGCCAGCAAGTGCGTGTATTTGTAAACAAAACACGAACTAACAGTCTCTAACCCTTTTAATATACAATCTGAGTACACTGCATGCAATACACAATTTCGCGAACTTTGAACAATAATTTTAATGATTCAGCTGTATCTAAGTAGTACAAAATTATACTGGGGTAGCAGTTTAAGAATATAGAAATCACAAAAAGCCACGCATAATCAAATATAAATGAGGCTTAAAATCATTCACAAAATCGTTCATAAGCTGAAAACGTTCATAAAACAGTCAGCGAGATTGCGAGAAGCATGTTTAAAGCAAGTCAATCGCTTTTCTTTGACACGTTATAAGTGAACGCAAAATTGCAAATTTTCAAATCTTGCATTTCCAAAGTCAACAAATTTAGGGGAACTTGTAGGTGCGAACGTATTTTGATACGTAATTTCGTTTGTACTTCAAAAGTAAAGTTTCTTTCAAATTAAATTACAAATAATCAGATTTTACGTTCTACAAAGCTACAGCAAAGCCCGAAACTGTTTTTGTTCAAATAGCAGATTGCAGAATAACGCACACAAAAATTAAATCGTTGAGTTCAGCTTACGTTTGAAAATAGCAACGCTCCAGTTTGTTTTCCTCTTGGTATTTACGGGTATCGCTTCGTTGATAATTTGAGGGATTTGTTCTTCCACTATTTCTGCAAGTCAGCTGAAGCCATTGTCAATAATGCATGATTTTTATGCGTTATTGTCAATAACGCACTGTCGGAGTTTGCTGACGACAGGTAAAGTAAAATCACGTGCTCGATTTTAACCAATTGCGCGCGTGGATTTTGGACAGTGAACGAAGATTGTATATTAATAGATGATAAAGGTGTCGTTTCCACCAGCAATGTAGTAATTCCTCATAATGATTGTCAACGGGTGAAATAAATATGAATATATCAGCACCACCCAAGTCTGCATTGTGTAATTGATTCTGATTTTCATTCGTCAAAGAATAACCCAGAGGTACTAATCTAAAGCGCTTCATAATTTTTATTCGTCCGTGGCGCACGCAACGGTATAGAATAACCCAGTGATACTAATCAAAAGCACGCTTTAACTTTTTTTATTCTTCCGCACTGTATGGTGGCGCACCCAGCGGTATGGGATAATCCAGAGATACTAATCAAAAGTACGCTTTAACTTTTTATTGGTCCGTAATGTAAGATGGCGCACCCAGCGGTATGGAATAACCCAGAGATACTAATCGAAAGCACGCTTTAACTTTTTATTCGTCCGTACTGTAATGCAGCCTTTCACAGTGCATGTTATCTTCGACTGTTATTTGGGACACTTGATTCTAAGTACTTGTTCTCATTCATGGTTTCATTCATATTAATCAGGGCCATTAAAACTGCAGTCTCAAACACAAGGGTGACCAAATTTCAGGAGTAATTCCTGATTGTTTTGGACTCTTTGTTCCAAACTATTCACAGTTTTATTTCATGTATATTGGTAAACTGCCAATTAGAAGTCAAATGAACAGAAAGAATAAAAAAAGCTGAATTTATTTGACCTGAAAACTGTTATTTTTTCTCGAATTTTTCACTTCTTTACTTGACTTTATGTCAGTTGAAAAACATTAGACGAAAAAGTTGTGTTTTTTGAGTCATGCAAACGGGAATAACGGATTTTACGGATTTAACGGGAACGCGAATTTATTAACTGTATGATTATATTTCTTTCTAGTACTGCAAGTATTAAATTATATATTTATATATATATATATATATATGTATATATATATTTATTATATGGACGAGAGTGTTTTACTGGGAACTAAACCACTCGTAGATTCCATACGCCACTCCATCCGGGACCTGAGTGGCGTATTTTCCGTATGACACGCTTGCGAGTGTCATATCGCTCATTGACGTCACGATTCGCGCCATTTCTACTTTGTTGAATGAACTTGGTTTCTTGTGTCGTTCCGGTTTGTTGTGAGCAAGCATCGACAAGCAGGATTAATTTGTTTAATTAAGCGACGAAAAAGAATGAGTTTTCCGAAAAACTCAAGGACGAGAACATGATATAGAAGCCTTGACGATTTCAAGGCTTTTAGAGAGAATTCTTCGCAAGGAATTGCGCAAAGTGCAAGATTTTGTAAAGAAGAAAACAAAAGCGGTTGAAAACTATCGGCCGTCAAGACATTGCCACGTCGGATTCAAGTCAAAGTCAGTAATGTTTTCAGTTCTTGTGTTACGCTATTTAGTTGACAAGTATTTCATGTATTTTGTTTGATTGGAATTCAGTTAGTGTCGGCTATATCCTGGACACGGGTGCTTTGTATTTTCTGTGAAGACGAACAGTGATTTATAAAACTTGCTCGATTTTTCGAAAACAATGAAATAAAAATTGGCAATTTCAATTACATGTGGTCTCCATATAATAAAAAGAACATTACACGTTGGCTCAAAGATATGAATTTTATGTTCTCGTGGCAAAAACGACATCTCACTCGTTCGCTGCGCTCACTGGTGAGATATTGTTTCTGCCACTCGAACATAAAATTCATATCTTCTCGCCACCGTGTAATATCCTCTATATATATATATATATATATATATATATATATATATATATATATATATATATATATATATATATATATATATATATATAGATATAGATATAGATATAGATATAGATATAGATATAGATATATATATATATAGATATCTTCTTAAAGATATTTCTAGTAATAAAGAGAATAATATAATCTTAATATTCATATTCCAGTTAAATCCGTGTAATCCATCGTTCTCGTCTCATGTTTGAAGGAGGGCGCTTATTCGAGACAGGGCGCTATTTAGGACAGGGCGCTTATTTAATATTTTGAGAAACAACCAAATGTTCAAAACAAAAACTTTAATAAATATTAAAATAACTAACAATAACAGAAACTGTAGCAGCAACAAATTGTTAAAAGTTCATTTACTTTTAAAAGAATTGTTCATTTTAGCAGTAAATATATTACATGTATGGTACGGTAAATGTTCATGAGTTTATCTATTCAACGTCGATGACTTCAGTGTCTTAGGGGCACTTAAAAAATGGGGGCGTTTATTAGAATGAGGGCGCTTATTGGAATAGGGGCGCTTATTGACGAAAACACATTCGAAGGGGGGCGCTTATTGGAAGAAGGGCGCTAAATCGAATCATTGCCGTAAGTTGCTTTTAACTGCCAGTGCTGATGGAGTGTAACATATCATCAATCACATAACCTTCTATACAGACGGAAATGATGGATTTCACGGATTTGACGTGAATATGAATACATTCACTATATAATACTTCTTTTTCTTACTGTAAGTATCTTGTATAAATATTATAAATTTGTATATAAATAGATTCTTAAAGATACTTGCAGTAATAAATAGAAGAGTATGTCATTAAGAATTCACATTCCCGTTAAATCCGTAAAATCCATCATTCCCGTCCTCCTATGTTTGAAGTTAAGTTGCTTTTAACTTCCAGTGTTGTTGAAGTGTAACACATTATCAACCACATAACCTTCTGTAAAGACGGGAACAATGGATTTTGCGGATTTAACGGGAATATGAATACATTCACTATATAATACTTCTCTTTCTTACTGTAAATATATTATATAAATATCAATTTGTATATAAATACATTCTTTAAGACACTTAAAGTAATAAAGAGAAGAATATGTTATTAAGTATTCATATTCCCGTTAAATCCGTAAAATCCATCATTCCCGTTTCATGTTTGAAGTTGCTTTTAACTTCCAGTGTTGATGAAGTGTAACGCATTATTAATCACATAACCTTCGACGGATTGAATGGGTTTTTCGGGGATATGACTGTTTAAGTTCTTATTTCTCTCAATTGTAGTCAGTATATTTTTTGAATGTTACAAACCCTTATATTCTGAATGATTTTTCTTTTACTATAAGTAAGAGAAATGTCGGTGTCAAACATAGTTATCCCATTTCTTTTCCTGCTAAGACATGCAATTAGGCCAGTTATAGAAAAAAATGCGAGCCCGTTTTACTGTTTCTTAGTCGAAGAGGGAATTATAAGGAGAAACTAGATTGCGAATGACGGACAAATGAAACCTGATGAAACGCAGATGATATTGGTTTGCACAGACAGACTAAATAAACGGCACGCGATGCATGCAGAAGCGATGACGTTTCACAAGGGGTCTTTGATAATTTTCAGGACATTTGTCAAAAAATTAGGGTACATAAAAGTAACTGACAACTTGTGTGCTGAATGATTGTTCAACAAAAATTGCGTTATCTTGGCGTGACATACGATATACGATGCAAGGTCAAACGCTGTCTAAAATTGTTTACACCTTTTGTTTTAAAGAATGGAGAGGTTTCTGTTTACTAAATCTTATAGAACGCATCAAATATAATTTGCTTCTTTCGTTTATGCTTTAAATTAGTCCTTTCTAACGGCCCAGGAGTATTTTGCTTTGAGTTCCATGCGACGATTTCTTGTTGAGTTGACTTGATTTCTTTTCCCAGTATTCGGTTCTACAGATCGGTTGATCACAACAGGCAACAGACAACAGACAACAACAGATCCTGTCCACTCGCACGGCGAGATTAATCGATCACGTCATCGTCATCGCTTAAAAAAAGGTTTAAGATGGCTCACCTTTTCAACAGATGTTTCAAAACTGCTAATAATCGGTTGCTTCGTTAGCAGTCACGACAGACATTACTTCTTAACTTTATGCCAAATTTATTCGATAACTGATAAAGTGCAACACTCACTGCAGACTCGAAATCTCAATTTAACAGCTACAAATGAAATAAGGTTTGCCGATCGGTGATGATACAAGCTGCAAAAAAATATCTTCCTTTGCCAAAAAACAAGATGGCGGATCTCAAAAAGAACACAAACAATGCACCTAGTTCCCATTGCTCTTCGGTTCAATTCAGGGAGTAATTCTCACACTGTAACACCAAAAATTCCATAAATTCCATCGCTTTTCCGCTTTACAGCATTAACCGATGACGTCATAAAATGACGTCATCGCTTAAAAAGGCACAAGGGAACAGATATTTGGGAAACGATCTATCTCTCCATCCATCCACCCATCCATCCATCCATCCATCCATTTTGACGTCGTCTGTGATCTATAACTGAACAGACGCACCGCAAAATGGAATCTATTTGTTTTTATCCAATAACAATAACAGTATCGCTAAAGCGCGGCTACCGGTGAGCCTAGTTTGTTTTCATTTCGAAATAGTTTACCGTAATCATGAAGCACTGTTAAACCGATTTTAAAATACAAAATATGAAGGAAAAATAAAATGTCAAGGAAAGAAACTGACCTTTATTCCATTTGTAACCTGCAAGCTGTAACTTGGAGGCAAGCGTTCAATGGCGTTCAACTGCCTTTCATGGATTTCCCGTAGCGGCTTCAAACTACTCGAGCATCGGACAAACACTTACAGCTTTCGCTAATTTTCGAAATCAGTCACTGTCTACTTCAAGCTTGTTTAGCGCAGTTAAATGTCTCGAAAGGTGTAGAGTTTTTGGCAGATTGTTCCAATATGTAGATTTATAATTAAGCTGAACTCTCTCTTGTTGTTTCCGCTGCAAGTTTTGAAAAACATTGCCGATTTGACTGACTTGGACTATGAACTCTGATCAGGCACGCGAGTCACACAACGCAGTGACGTCATCTGTGCGTCTGTACTCTAATTAACAATTAGATTATGAGCTCGAGATTTCTATGAGGTGATACTTGATGAGGCCTGCGGCCTCATCAACTATCACCTCATAGAAATCTCGAGCTCATAATCTAATTGTTTTAGTAGAATGCTAACTGAAATAAACGCAAATAATGGTTTCTAATTATTTTTCAACGCATTATCGAACTATTAAACGCTTTAACAAAATCGCACGCATTGAATTGTCTTTGGTAAATTTGCAGTTGTTTACGCGCGTGCACCCGTTTTTCAATAATTTCAAGCTTTTAAAGTCAAGAAACCGCTAATGTCCTTCTTTTAGTCTTCTCGGGAATTTTTTTATCCACTTACATCTAAACTTCCTTCCAAAACTTCGGAAAACGATAAAAACGTCGCATTTTGTGGACGACCTTCGGCAACCAGGCGGGCAACTGCACACTAATGGCTGATAGTGTTCAATAGCTCAGTCAATCACATTGCAGCATTTGCATTAGTGTACTAGTAGAATTCTACTAAAAGATGATAGCCATCAACCAATCACAACGCGCACAATATATCGAGTAACAGTCATTCAGTGAGTTATATTATATCGATTCCAGTAGGGCTAAGCTTGCAGCATGGAAGTTTCCTGATAAAATATTAGTAATGAACGTGTAGTGCACGAAGAAGTATATTTTTTTCTTATTTTGTATTGCAGTTCTTGGCAGCAACTTTGATCTGATTTTTAAGCGCAAGAGCACAGACGACATGGTTTTACTATCAGATGGCAAAAGTCTTCCAAACATGGGATTTTTCACAATCGCCCTTTACGTTCGAGCAGACTCCAGGTTCAAAGCAGGAACACTGTTTAGCTATAGTGTTCCTGGGCGACCAGAACACATCATTGTACTCTCCTTTACAGAGTCTCAAGTTCGTCTGGCGATTAAAGATGAAATAGTAAGAGCTGATTTTAAGCTAGCAGATGATCACTGGCATTTCTTGGGAATCGTATGGAACGGAAACGCTGGAAATGTTACGGTATATATCGATAAAGCAGAAATGAAAAAGGCGAGAAATGTTAAAACAGGACATATTATCATCGGAGGTGGATGGATTGTACTTGGCCAGCGTTATCTTGCAGAGGAAAAGCTATCAGATCTTTCAAGAGCTTTTGTCGGTACTTTACATCAAGTAGGCTTTTGGAATGAGGCAGCAAATCGTGATCTCATGTGGAACGCGGCTCATAGCTGCACTTGGCCTATTGCGGGAAGTTTGCGAGCATGGAACAGCTTTTTACAAGGAATCAAAGGACAAGTAGAAAAGAGATTTAAGACGCAATGCAAAGGTATGTGGCATTTAGAACTATTGCAATCTTTGTCAAATCCTTTGGTCTCACAGATTTATATCATGGGTAACAAAAAATGACTCCTTAATTTTGTCGTGAAATTCTAGCGTTGATTTTTAATTTCTCATGTGAAACTTACAAAATTGTTATGGCAACGTTCCCCGTATCTCAGTCCCAAGACTGGTGTCAAGGCTAAGATTTGTTATGGCTTTTATCTAAGCCAGTTTATTTTGGCCACATAATAAACATTTGGCGACAATTAATTTCAAAACGTCAACACGACTTCATAACACAAAGCCAATCTAATAAATGCAATCGAGCGGATATGTAAGAACCGTTCTCTGAGAAAGTGAAGCAAAGTTGAAAATGAAAATTTTTAACCCCCCCCCCCCCCCCCCCTTCATTTTGTGTGTGGAGGTGGGCTACCTGGGGGGATGAACAAAAACGACCATATTTTGATTGGCAGATGTATTATTTCCATGGTAACCGCACTTGGTCATGCAGGCCTCAGGTTCATGATTTGAGCTAAAATTTCACTCTCAAAAAGTGAAGATATACGAGGCTAGTTCTCGAGTAAATGTAAACCAAATCAAATGAAGTTCCAGCAGAAAGTAGAGTAACTCTTCTAGTTTATAAAACGTATTGTAAAAATACTTTGAGGTTTATGAACAAGGAAAAAATTGACGCTGTGTAATAAAGCCTGTCGGCCATTTGGACAAGCGGCAAAATCAAGCAAAACCAATTTCGCTATTTTTCCCAAAGTACTCACTTTCTTGATACCAAATTAGCAGCAGAGCTAATACGAATAATTGAGTTTTAAAAAAAAGCATAACATCTTTTTGGGGAAAGTTATATTTTGTCCATAGGCATTCAAGACATACAAGGCAAAATTTAATTGCAAAACATTGCAAGAATGGCCATTTTGAGGGCCTCGCTGTTTGACCTAAAAAGGCTTAAGAAAGATGAATTCAGCTTGAAAATAATTTTATATCACCTGGTCGGTTACGTAAATGTGATTAACAACGTTTTGGTTGGCGAATTTGGTGAAATTTAAATTAATACAAAAGCCTACCTTGCAAGTTTTGGCAATTTCTTCAAGACGATTTGTTGTGTGAGACTCGCCTTCGCTCCCTCCAATTTCTTGACCAAATTAAGCACAGACACTAGCCAAAAGGCCAAATCTAACAGTTTCCCATATCAAAATCCATTTTCCTGCGTTTTAGACCACAAATGACGATACATTAATCCGCATACTTGATAAACAACAGTTCGCCCCCATGTCAAAACACATCCGTAACTTTGTGACTTCTTCCGTCGAGTGCCAAACCTCTACAGTACAATTCATCCGGAAATGTAGATAAATGATCACTGTATTAAGCAAATGCATGTATGTGAACATTACAGAGTAATGCCAATAATGCATTTGGCAGAAATCGAGTCGCGCGTTCGAAGGTCAGAATATTGAAATAAACGAACACACCGGAAGTTCGGGAGACGGGACTGCTGACCGGATGTAACACCATGCAACTGGTGTAGGTGTAAATTCTTTTAGGACATCTCATGGTTCTTTTGGTATTAAGGGTAGAAGGTTTTACGATGATAATGTAACATCAAACATATAACTACTAGGTATATTCGTACCACAGAGGTTGAAGTTTTATTTTACCAGCGATGGGTGTTTTCGGCATCTTTCGCAGGCACAGCATAGCATCGGTCAGAAACAGGCAGATTTCACATCAACGTACTTGTCCTCGTTAAATAAAGGCTACGCCGTTATATGTGGCTAAATCCGAAGCAACAATGATAATAATACAAAAAACTCGTCTGTGCAGGATAGAATACGCATCGCATTTAACCTTACCGATTAAATCGTGTTAACCCTAGGTGGGTACAACCACTGGGTGGGCACTCTTCAAATTATTAGCTTGGTGTTTGCCGCTGGGACACTGAGGCGTGCTTCGTTGGGATTAATATAAAAAAAAAAATCCTAGTAAAAACAGGTGTTTCCGCAGATGTTCATCAGTGCCTTGACGTTAACCAGCTCACAAAAAGCACAACACCCAGTGTGAGAATGCAAATAAGACTGAATAGCTAAATAATGGAAAACGCCATTTTTTTATTTAATAACCAGCACAGAAAAGAATCAGATCCATCTCGTCACGGACTTCATCATGTTTGCACGCGCCTGATATACCGTAAAATTCCGGTTGTAAGCTCTGGGCTTATACAACTTCGTAAGGGGTTTTGGGTGGGCTTATAAACGTAGGGGCCTATATCCTGGGGGGGGGGGGGGGAGGGGGAACGGATTGGCGGAATTAAAAAAAAAAAATTCCAAAACGAGCCACCTCAGTGTTGATTGAAATACGTTTTCAAGTTAAAAAGTCATAATAAAGCAACATTTAGCCCTGTTTGAGTACTGTCATCTAACAAAGGGGGACTTATTTCCGGAGGGGGGGGGGGGGGGGGCTTATAACCCGATGTATTTTTTGTTTTCAGGTAGATGGGCCTCTAACCTGGGAGGGCGGGGGGCTTATAACCAAAATTTTACGGTATCCTTGTTACATTCGGTGTTTGTTACATTATTTCCAGTGCACCCAGAAACCTCCCCTTTGTGATTTGAAAATGAACAACTTTGCATGCTGATAATTTCGCCTTGACCACTGTATTTACCTGCATTTCGCGATGTGCAAATTTCCTTTAAAAAAATCATCAAAAATCTGTTTTTAATTGCCGAGTGGCTAATTGAAAATTCCAACTTCGTAATTTCTGATGTTTATGCTAGTAGACAGATCGGAACATGCACTGTACCATTTAAATCGAAAAATATATATATAAACAATAAAACAAACCCAGGAACAATTACAGTCAACTCTCGCCTTTCGCACACGGCATAGAGGTTTGAATGGAAATGACTCCCGCTTACGGATTCTCGCTATTACGGAATTACGGACACTTTTGTCATAGTCTATATTTGCTGCCGATAGGCAGCTTTCATATTCTTGAAGGCATTTGAGAAGTTTCGTTCGTTCTATCGGATCGTGAAACAGCCTATCAGCAATCCCCTTTCAAATACGAGCCAGCCAATCAGCAGTTCCCTTACATTCGATGAAATTCACATTTGCTCTGTTTTGAAGGAAAGTTTATGGCGTCTCGAACGGTGAATTTAGGGCGGTGTTTATCCCCTCTTGTAAATAAGAAACACATTTTTGAAGTTCGAAATGGAAAGAACTAACCCTAAAGAACACTCGACCGTCTAAAAATAAGACACCAAGGTCTTCTAAGAGCTAAACAGCGATGAAGCAGAACAGCACTCTTTGTATTTGGCCGAAAATTAATCAAGGTTTCAACATAATGCAGCTCGTACAAAGTCAAGTTCAAATGGATGGTAAATGTCTTCAAATGTTGATTTGCTTTATAATCGTTAAGCTGATTTCTTGAAACTGGATTCAATAATTTGGAAATTTATGCTTTGTCGCTTTCCGTGAGCATCTGGAGAAACACAATGCATGTGTGTGTTCCCGCACGCAACAGTGATGCAAGGAAGTCGAAAGTCGTTTGCTTCTAAAAGCAAATGTACAGTGCTTATTTAAATAAAATTTGGTCGACCTTTTAATTTGTATTTGCCATTCGTAGTGTACATTATGGCAGCGCCGTTGTGTAAAACCTTGAGAAATTTGCATCATCGGATTGAACTTTGATGCAAACTTTATTCAAGTTGTTTTCATTGACACGCGTGAGAATTGTGATTTTCAAGATTGTTGTATTACTTACCGGTATACTTCATCTGCAGCAATTTTATATCTTTCCATCAGAAAATATTTATGAAATTATTTTTCTTTACATTCAAATATTCTTGAAGTGTTACGGCAGCACTTCACTTCTCATTGAGAACTGCTAGTTTTTGTCTCGTGTCGTCATCATGACGTTGTCATGACGACACGAGAATATGCGATGGGGAGAAAGTGCATTCCATGGACCATTCCATGCGTGTTTGCTTTGTGAGGCCGCGGAATTTTCCCGCCATGACAATATTTTTCCCGCCATGTCAACATTTGCTTTGTGAGGCCGCCGGAATTTCATATCAAAGAACAGATAATGTTTCTTTAACAAAGAGGTCGCAGCCCGCTGGTTTATCAAACTGCAGGTTAGGATTATTTATTGCAAAGGGCATATTATGCGAAATACATGCACGCTTTATTGTTCTTAAAATTGATTTCTTTTCTTTTACGTTTATTGCTGTAGTTAGTCTTGTGCGGTTCTTCTGATCGGCCTATCAAGTGCAACAAATTCGGTGCACTCGCACGATGATATAAAGCGTTGACGTTATCTGTAAATAAACGACACACAATGCACGCAGAAGAGATGGCGTTTTTTTATGAACTTGCAGCGAACGAGCAAATTCTTAGCTGTCCAACAGGCAATCCAAATGGAACAGAGATAAGGCCCCTTTTAGCTGGCGACAGTACCTATCCCCATTAACGAACTGGCTAGTGAAACCCTACCCGCGGATAGAGGACGCCTGACTCAGGAGCAGAGAAAGTGTAACTTAAAGTTCGGTGCGTTATGATCTGTTTTGAAACGAGCATTTGGCATGTTGAAAGCTCGTTGGAGAATTGCGTTGAAAAGGGTTGAACAGAAAAACGAGAACCTAAAGAAGACTGTGATTGCTACGGGAGTATTGCACAACATTTGTTTTGAAAAGTGCGACCTATGGCACGGATAACAACGATCCAATAACAGAAAATAAACGATTAGATAAAGACAATTATTTTGATGCTAAATCTTTAAAAATATCTTTTTAAGCCAGCAAGTATGGTGTTTGTTTGTTCCATTTTCCTGCTCTGGGCGTCACGGAACATTTCAGCCGATCGTTCAAATCTTGCGTTGTCCTGTTCCATACTCTTTTCAAACATTTCAATAAAAGAACTCTGCCAGTCTGGAGTCGTACTTTCTCGCCATTCTCTTCTCAGGCGGTTCTGATTCATGGAGAGAAACATTTACACTTTCGATCTGCGAAGCCTCGTTTACACTCGGCTCTGAGGTAAAGGTATTGACTCATTTGATTGCCGTTTTAGATGGATCGATGTCCCACCACCGGCACCTCAACAAAGATGTCGAAATAGGAGAAACCTTCTATAATTTTCTGAATTCCAGCTTCTCCAGTCGAGCGAGACCGCCGCTTTAACTGCTTGAACTCGTACTCTAGATTCTGCTGCCGTTACTTCACCTGCTGTAGCATTCTCTGGCTTTCTGGACACCTTTCTTTATACAAAGAATAGACATCGTTCCAGAGTGATTTTTTGTCTTTGTGAAACTCCCCACAGCTTACTAAATTTTGGCGCCTACGCTTCAAGAACTTCGTGCGTTTCTTCCTCAGTCCAGTCAGCAGACTTAACGCGAGGTTTTTTCGTTTTTGTGTTTGCCGTAGCAAGTACTTCGACATCACTTGGAACTGAAGACTGAGGCGATGGCGTGCTTCTCGCCAGTAGTAGTACCTGGACGATAAAATGTGGCGCTTGTCGATGAAAATGGCCAATGTTGACCGCCATTCATTGGCTGATCTGGATTTGCTACCCTTGCAAACCGTCGATTTAATAAGTTATCGCTAAAGGAACAAAATGCGTGATTTGTGAATGTGTGAATTTTCATTTTACAGAAAGAAATGTACGTGTCGTACAAGTCTTGCGTGTTGTGATACCTCATCGAAAACGCATTTGATTGACATTTAATTTCCTGAAATTGTTTTAATAGTGCGTATTAAAGTAGCGCGGCATCCGACAAACGACACAAGGTCAAACGGTCTCAGTTAGTCCTTCAGTTGTTTACACCTTTTAAAAGTAATTTCTGTCTGCCGAATCTAAAGAACTCGTCGAATATAATTTATCTCTTTCGTTTATACTTTGTATTAGTCCTTTCTAACTGCCGGGGAGTAGTTTGCTTTGTGTTCTAGTCAACTTTTATTTTAGAAGTGAAAAAAAAAAACATCAGGCCCGTAGCCAGGATTTTTGCTGGGGGGGGGGGGGGGGGGGGGGGTGCGTATGAGCATCTCTGGCGCGAAATGTCGCGCGCCGCAGGCGCGAGCCCGAAGGGGGGTCTGGGGGTATTCTTCCCCAGAAAATTTTGAAAAAATGGGTTATCTGAGGCCGCATTTCGTGCGTTTTGAAGACAGTTTGTTAGGAAACAAGCCATATAAAGGTGAGGTAATAATTCTGGTACATTTTTAAATTCAAAACGTAGTTTTAGAAGCAGAACCTTGTAAAAATAATTTACAATTTATTTAACTAACAATGACGGTAGTTCTTTTAAAGGAAGACTGGAAAAAGATAGATATCTTTATTTCGGTGTCAAATGGTAATTACATAAATCAGCCAGAGTCGGTTTGCTGACTATGAACGGCATTAGTTAGAATGTATCGTTAAAATTAACCTAGAATCACACAATTTGGTCAAAAATATGCCACAAGAATCATCAAATGGTGGACCCATTAAATGTAAATAGACGAAGTACAGAAATACCATTTCCTTTTTTTATTTATTTATTGATTTATTGATTTACTTTCATACTTTTTTTCACAAGGAGCGGACTTCCAAGGCTCGTGGGGGGGGGGGGGGGGGGGGGGGGGGGGGGTGCGGACGCACCCGTCGCACCCTCCCTGGCTACGGACCTGAACATACAGACCACAAAACTAGCCCTCTGATTATAGATTTTGATAATCGAGAAATGTTTATCAGCAGACTGAGATAAAATCAGTCAGCTGTGAAAGTAAACGAAACGCGAGAGTAAATATAGACATTCACTAAATGTTTCTTTTTCCTTTCGCGTGACAAGAAATCCGCCATGGATCCTGAACGCGTGATCGCTTCGATTGTAGCTCTTCTTTTCCTGATTATTGCGCTTAGAAAAGTTCAGTTTTTTTTTTTCGAGTTGAGGATTGCGGTCGCGATGCAAGAATCGTTACCGAGAGGTCTTTCGTGACTGAATAAAATGTAATTAACAAGAGTTGACTGGAACAATTTAAGGGGTGTCCAATGGTACATGCGAGATTTTGCGAGACGGTGAGACTGGTACATTTTCTGCGAGCCCGAGACTACCTTAGCATTGAAAAAGAAATCGAGACTCCGAGAAGGCCCTCCATAAAAATACGAGACGACGAGACCCCTGGAATTTGGCTTAAATTTTGCGAGACGCGTATATTTTAAAGGACCATTCACCACCCCTAATTTACTTGATCTGTGTAGCAGTGTAGGGGTTCAAGTACGGAATAGCTTAGTGTCAAGTGTAGTCTGTCAAACTTATACAGTTGCGGTTACACATCGTCCTTTTACCGTGGTAAATGGGCTCTTTACCTGGGAAAACATTTCCCAAGGTAAATTTATCGCGGTGAGTTATAGTGCATTTTCTTGTGTGGATTTCGATTTAATCTCTAGGCCTAGAAACATCCAACAAGGAGATTTATAAAACGGAGTCTTTGCCTTCTAATTCTTCGGTGTCTGAAACACTGACATAACAAAGCAGTAGAGGACTGTCGAAACAGTACAAATAATAAAAGCGAGATGATGCTAGCAAGCACCCTCGAATTATCCATTTTCGCATTTCGCGCCGAAAACAGTATTAAACATTAATGACCTTGGTAAAGTATTAAGTCTGTGACGGCAAACACCCCGGTAACGTATTCCCGCGGTGAGTTTACCTTGGTGTAATTTACCTTGGGAATTCTATTTTGTTACAAACATTCCGGTATTTCCATTTTCAGCGTTTTCGTCGCAAGAAACATGTACTCTATTTTCTGACATTGTTCTTGGATCGTAGAAAGCGGGCAATAAATCACAAAAGAAATGGAAAACAGCGCAATTTAACGGTCGGCGCAAGAAGGTGGGGGACGAGTGCTTCGAGTAATGCTCAACTCCTCTTGCGTTCATTTGCGTCAAAAATAGAGAGGACGTTCTATTTTGGTAAAAAATCATAAATAATATTTTGTTCTGTCATTTTGTTTTCCCGCCTGTTTTGTAATTTTGTCTTCCCGCTTGTTTTGTCATTTTGTTTCCCGAGTGTCTTATAATTTCCATTTCGTTTTCCCGCATGTTCGCCATTTTTATTTCTCGCATATGAAAAAAAGAAGACTTAAAATTATACCAGCAAAATTTTCCCCGGTCTCTGCTTTCCCCATCCCCGGAAATGGTAAATCTTCTAAAAGCACCTTTCTTTTTAGAGGCGCGAAAGTTGCAAGCGCAGATAACATACAAACTTTTTACAGCCTAGAGAAACATTTCCTGTTATAATAGCTTTTTGGTAAAGTATATTTTAGCCTCTTTTGGGATAGCATTGTAACAAGGAGTACTATTTTTAATCTTAAATTTTAATGTGATGTAAGTTTTAGATGCAGCGCACCTATAGATACTAGTCTCCCACCTGAATGACCCACCCTGTTTAAATAAAGTTTCATATACTTACTTTCGTAATGATTCAGTACACTCACCCGGTGATCAGCTATAAATGAGAATCAAAACTGATAAGATTCAATACTGAACGATTGCTGTGACCGTTTTTGGGTGTCCTCAGTCACCAAACAGTTTCATTCTGATGTCGAATGCACGCTTGTCTGACTAGAGACAAGAGATGTAGTCTCCCAGTGAATGTTGTGTAACCCCTTTTGAATGGTAGCTGTCAGCAGTCTGTAAGTGTTCTTCACCAAACACTTTCATTCTAATATCATACGCGCGCTTCTTGGACTTCAGAGTGGAGATGTAGTTGCCCAGTGAATGTTGTGTAGCCCTTACTGCATGATAGCTCTCAGCCATCTCTGAATGTTCTTCACCAAACAGTTTCAGACTGATATCAAGTACAAGCTTGGATCCGGATCCGGAGCAGAGATGTAGTCGCCCAGTGAATGATGTGTAACACCCCTACTGAATGGTAGCTGTCAGCTGTCTCTGAATATCAGAGACAGTATATCAATATCCTTCACCAAACAGTTTCCATCTGATATAAAGCGCTCGCTTCTTGGACTTGAGAGCGGACAATTTTACACCTCGAAAATGGAGATTTACGGAAAATTAAAGTTGGCTTTTATGCTTTAAGGAGATTTAAAAATCTCCTTAAAGCTGGTCATCCAACTTTACGCCATCAATTAAAGGTTCTTAAACCTGACATTTACGCTACCGTGCGTAAACCTGGTGTGAATGTGGCTTAAATGTTTCAATCTCTTTAAGCCAGCTTTAGACATGACTGTAAAGCTGGTTTAAAGGTCAGCTTAAAAAAATGTAAAGGTCGCGTAAAGTTGATTAAATTCCAAATTTACGCCAGCTTTACTTCAGCTTTACACCGCAGTAAAGTTATGTTTTCATGCTGTGTTTGTAGTCGGCAAATGAATGTTGTGTTACACCTTCTGAATGGTAGCTGTAAGTGGTCGTTGGAAGTTTTTTACCAAACAGTCTCAGTATGATATCACGTGAACACTTCTCATAGGCAAGAGCAGAGTTGTAGTCTCCTAGTGAATGTTCTGTAACCCTCACTTCATGGTTGTTGTTAGTCATGCTCACCAAACAGTTTTCCGACTGATTTCAAGAGCACCCGTTTTGCACTCGAGAGCAGAGTTGTAGTCTCCAACTGAATGTTGTGTAACCCCCACTGAAAGATAGCTGTCCGCAGTCTCTGAATGGTTTTCACCAAACAGTTTCCGTCTGATATCAAGTGCATGATTCTTGGGCTCAAGAACGGAGATGTAGTCGCCCAGTGAATGTTGTGTAACCCCTACTTTATGGAAGTTGTCAGCATTCAATCGATGTTAATAATAATAATAATAATAATAATAATAATAATAATAATAATAATAATAATAATAATAATAATAATAATAATAATAATAATAATAATAATAATATTAATAATAATAATAATAATAATAACTTTATTAACGTGTCAAAAGGAGTAGCTGAGGGGAAAAGTCCCCTCTACTAATTGTGGACACCTAACTAACTTATTAAAACCATTCACTTATTATGAATACTACAAAAACTGGCACATAAAAGCAACAAATATATTAAAATTGTCTATCCTAAACTACATTAAAATATTAAAATTATGTAAATCATTTGTAAAAATTATCTATAAACGGCCAAATATGTTAAAAATTGTGTATCTCAAAACTACATTAAAAATATTAAAATTAGTCAAATCATTTGTTAAAAATTATCTATAAACGGCCAGTCATTCTTGGCATAAGTTGCAGCCTCGACAGTCACTAACATTTGCAGCTAGGGCAGTGAGGTCCTGATTGCGTATAATGTTCTTAAATTGTTTTAGAGAGGGGGCATTTCTAATTCTATAAGCAAGATCGTTCCACAGTTTGGGCCCTAGGTAACGAAGTGAGTGTTTTCCGTAAGTTACCGAGGAGAATCGTGGTATAACAAATTCCCGTTTTCTTAAGTTATATGAGCTATGATCTAATAGGAAACGATTGCAAAGTCCCTGTGGCAACAAGTTATGCTTAATCTTATACATGAAGATGGCAATGTCCTGTAATCGTCTGTTGTACAACGGTGGTATGTTTGCTTTTGCCAGTAGTTTCTCGTAGCAAGAATGTTTATCCTTAAATACTGCCCTGAGTCCTCTTTCCTGTATACGCTCAAGCTTTCTTCTGTCGCTAGCCTTGCAGAAGTGCCAGGTGAGGTGACAGTAAGTTAAGTGCGGTAAAATTGCAGCTGTATATAATTGCAGCTTTGCTTCTGTTGGTATCAGGTTTTTCAGTCTCATAAGCACTCCAATCCTTTGACTTGCTTTTTTACACACGTTGTTGATATGATGGTTAAAATTAAGCTTGTTGTCAATCGTCACTCCTAAAAGGCTTAGCTTCTCTGTCGACTCTATTTCGCTGCCTTGAATGCTCATGCTCAGATTTGTTATCTCCCTTTTGTTCTGCATTGCCATGGTTTTGTATTTACTATAGTTACCTTTAAGCATGTTGTCTTCATACCATTTGGAAGCTTTTTCAGTATTCTTGTTAAGTGATGACTTTACGTTTGCGAGATCCTTTCCTCCTTCGTAAATCTGATGATCGTCCGCGTACATAGACAGGTTCGATTTGATTTCATACGCCAGGTCGTTCTGGCAGTCTGAGCCTCAGTCTGATGTCGAGTACATGCTTCTCTGACTAAAAAGCTTCTGAGCAGTTCCCTCTCCTGTGTTGAATGACGGCTTGGTCTAAATAGATGTCTAGAAAAATCGAATAGCACATAGTCGCGAATAGTACGAATACTCCCGAATAGCCGCGAATAGTATGTGATAAGTCATCCATGTCCAATATACACGACATGATACGAGTCGTAAGTCGTGAATGATGACAACTAGTAACGAATAGTAGTTGAATAGTGGCGAATAGTAACGAAAAGTGACAAATACTATAGTTCCAAATACTAACGAATAGTTGCAAATAGTGACGAATAGTCCTAGATAGCGACGATAACGAATAGTGACAATTCGAGACCAGAATACTCTCTACTACTGATCAAAGTCAATGTCTTACATTGATCTTACACTTTAGCATATACCACGGACAAAGAAAGGGGGCAGCTATGTTTTCCTAATTTGAAATGCCCCTTCTTGGTAATCCTCTGCACCCTTAGCGAATTGCAACTGTCAGGTTGAGTTTAAGACGAAACAAAACTACCTGGTAAAAACTAGCGTATGAGCCTGAGAACTTTACAAAAACAAAAGAAACAAGACATCAATACATCAAAAAGAAATATAAAAGAACAGTCATTTTATAAAATTATAGAACGAAAACAAACTTAGCACCAAAACAAGGCTATACCTTGTGGTTTAACGTTTTAACACTGAAATCACAAAGTACACAAAAATATTGTAAAGAGACACGAGACAGCCCAAAGGGCCTTTGATTAAGATATCTTAACCCTATTCATACCGGGCTTTTTTTGATCTTTTCAGACCGAGGGTGGGGGGGATGACGCCCCTCCGCAACTTCCAGAATATTTAAGCAATCGCAATAAAACTTACAGGATATATAGCATGTCCAAAAATATATCGTTTTATATACGTCACGTGCGGTGATGACGTCACATCACGTGACAATTACATCATGATGTCAAAACAGCCGCAATCTTGGATCCGCCCTCTTGGATTTCAAAATTTTTCCAAAACATCCGAGAACCTCCCAAAACTACTGAAAAATACTAGATATCTATAAAACAGTGCAAAAAAACCTGAAAGAGGTGAAAATAGTTGAATTAAAGTTAATTTTACTCAAAATGACGTTGCCATGGTAACGTCAAGTTCCAGACACAGCAACCTATCCTACCAATTTATTCCCAGATAAATTTTAGAAAACCTCGTAAAGTTTGGCAGCGTTTGGTTGAATCTTGAAAAAGTTATAAATGCTCAAAGTCAGCGCGGGCACTTCCCCCTCCCCCCCCCCCCCCTCCCGTCTGGATAGGGTTAAGCCTTTTTAAGCCAAATAGCGAGGCCCTCAAAATGGCCATTCTTGCAATGTTTTGCAATGTTTTTCCTTGTATGTCTTAAATGCCTATGGACAAAATATAACTTTCCCCTTTCCTCTGCTGCTAATTTGGTTTCAAGAAAGTGAGTACTTTGGGAAAAATAGCGAAATTGGTTTTGCTTGATCTTGCCGCTTGTCCAAATGGCCGACAGGCTTTATTACACAGCGTCAATTTTTTCCTTGTTCATAAACCTCAAAATATTTTTACAATGATTATTATAAACTAGAAGAATGACTCTACTTTCTGCTGGAATTTCATTTGATTTGGTTAACATTTACTCGAGAACTAGCCTCGTATATTTTCACTTTTTGAGAGTGAAATTTTAGCTCAAAACATGAACCTGAGGCTTGCGTGACCAAGTGCGGTTACCATGGAAACAATACATCTGCCAATCAAAATATGGTCGTTTTTGTTCATCCCCCCAGGTAGCCTACCTCCACACAATAAATGAAGGGGAGGGTTAAAAAATTTAATTTCCAACTTTGCTTCACTTTCTCAGAGAACGGTTCTTAAGCGCATTTTACACTGTATTCAGCCCATTCAAGACGAATTATGGTATATAATGCATTGAAGACTTGAAAGTTTTTTAAACTTTGAAACAGCAATAAAAACATAAAAGGTTTCACGCAATCGCTGGAATGCTTGATGGAATATATGCAGAGCGAAATACGAATTAAGGTCGCGCAGGACCCTTACTATCATTATGTATGCATGTATTTAAAAAAGGGTGTGCACGAACTGCGACTACTGAAGCCGACGGCAAAAGAAATATTCGTAAGAATATATTTGTAAGCGTTTTTTGTATAAGTAATTACACGTTATTGTTCTCAGCTTTGTTAACCTTGCGCTGGAACGTAGCGAATTATCCTTGTTAGTTTCACAGCTTTGAATATAGCGCACGTTGTTGCAAACATAGTCTCGGAAGGTCTTCGGAAGCGGCAAAACCTACAATTTTGTGTGTTAAATTTTCCTTCGCCAGTACATAATTTCATGACTTGATTCGCAAGGAACATAAACTTGGTGTACTCTATTGTGCCCTGGTCAAAGTGAATTTTTAAAATCCTTTTTCAAAACGAAGATAGCACGTTTCAAAGTTTCCTTGATATTTTCGAATTCGAGAATTCGTTCTTACCAGGGCGTAAAAGTGGTTATGATTTATCACTAGTTTATTGAAAGGAATTTTGTTGAAAAACTCAAGAAATTGCTTCGATTTTTCTATGCAACAAGTAAGTAAGTCTAAAACCCACGATTGTGAGCGTAATTTGACCATGGATAGTAAAAGGACTGGATTAGAAACTAGCTCGCGTCAGCGTTCCAACACAGTGGAAATTCGTGACGTCACTGCCTCAAGCTGAATTTTGCAGCAACTTTGTTTACCCTGCAGAGGAAGTGGCTAAACTATGGATATTGAAGATTTTTTTGAAGAGTGGGATGAAGATGCATGATTTAGCAGAACTTTTAGAAGACAACGAGAGGGCGGTGAACACGTTAGAGGCAGAAGACAGTGAAGACGAAGATGAAAGCGAGAGAGAAGATGATGGCAGTACGTTCAAATGCAGCAAGTGCAAAAAGCGGTATCATCTGAAAGCGTGGTTGAAAAAACACGAAAACGCATGCAGTGGCAAGGAACCTACTAGAAAATGTAAAGCCAAATTGTCTGAACACCAGAAGAAAACCAAAAAAGTTCTTTCTGCCCTCGGTTTTGATGCTTTCTTCACATCTGAGTGCGTGCCGAGTTTAATGACATTTCTGAGCAAGATATCTGCGACAAGCAGTGAAACGACCAAAATACGAGGAGTCAGGTTCGCACAAGCACAACAACAAGCCGAGAAACTTAAAACAGAATTGGAGAAAGGAGACGAGAACGTCATGTCATTTTTTCGCTACGTTGGTTTGACCATTTGGACAATAGTCTTCGCTCGGGATGATCTTGTCAGCTCGTCAAGCAAACAACAACATATTGCTCAACATCTAAATGAATTTCGACAAGCGCAAGAACTGGCATTAAATTGGTCTGAACTGTGCTGTGTTGCACGCCTAAATTCTTCTGATTGCCTTTTGCTACAGCTGATGATAAGTGAGATTTTTGGGAACATCTCTTCTTTCCGACATAAATCTGTAGTCCACGCGATGAAGATTAGAGAAGAATATGACGGAGAGACTTCAAGCAAACCATTCCTTACCCCGCTTCAGAAGGACATAGTAGCCTACATTTCTGGGTATGTCTGCAGGAAAACGAGAGATCGTCTCCAAAGGTATAGCAGTGAAAGGTTCTCGAGAATAGTGACGGCATTAAATCAGAAGTTACCAGGCGTTACAACACAAGCACCTGCAATGTCGTACCCCAACTTAATGACACTGTCTTTGACCAGAGGCGGCCTAACCCAAGTGGATCACGCAACGTATAATTTCTTTTGTTGTCTCGAAGTTTCAGTCCGTCCTTTTTTAAACTTATCAAGTTTCCGTTGCAGCACCCGACAGTCAGACAGTAACCTTCTCGATCAATTAATAAACAATTCTTCTTTACTGAAGCCAACCTGGCCTTTTTCGTCAACGCTTCCATTGGAAGACAGCAATTTACTTTTAAAACTCTTTGTAAACCTGTACTTTCGGGTGAGGAAGTGGTCTTACCTAAAAAGCTACAAGGAGGAAAGGAAATTGAAAGTAAGAAAATGCAGTTCGGTGCAAAGTTCTGTTGAATTACACGGAAAGGACAGTATCAGAAAAGCTCTGATGTCCTCCAGCGCCATTAACATCGATGAGTAATTCTCCAGCGCCATTTACGATAAGTAATCGATAATTATCTCCTGCAAAAATTTAGCTTCAATTTACCAGTTAATATTCAACTAGAAATAAATCTGTCACACTTAAAAAACAACTTTAACACGAGCGAAAAGTATGCGGACCCCCGAGGAAACAACATCACAGAGCTAAGACAAGCAGTTATCATTTCTCCCTACAAATTTAAATTTTTTGCGAAGACAGTTTCTATCACGTCCTCGTTTGTTGTAAGCAAGGTGCAATTTTAAATAAAGTTGTCATTTTTGGTGTTGCTTTTTATAGCGGAGCTCCCGAGGGCGCCGAAGGCGCCCCCGGGCGGAGCATCCATAGCTATAGAATATGGTGAACCCATCGAGCCGAGAAAATTTGGTTATGACGTCATGTCCGTCCGTCCGTACGTACGTACGCCCGTACGCACGGATTAGGCCTGGGAACGAGTTTGCCTGCGTTTGCCTTTGTCCTTGATTTGGAGTCCTTCTTACGCAAAATGTGACACAAAAACATATCGGTTCTATTCGGTTCGCTTAGAGTTGAGTTACCTGTCGTAAAAATTTGTAAGAACTCTGCATTACTCCAGAGGTTTAAAATGATCTGGACATTTCATTTTAACTTAAACGACGCGATTGTATGAAAAGGCGGCAAAAATCTGTGGCACGGGTGGCACCTTGTTCGCTTTTTACGCTGAATGAAAGAGGCGAACAAAGCTGCTGGAAAACATAGATCTTCGTGAATATTTCTCGCTTTATTTAGTCATCTACATCATGGAAACTTATGCCAAATGATTTAGGGATAGCCTCTTAGCGTGAACATCCGAAATGTTTGCCGACGTGAATATGATTTATCGGACAACAAGTCAAAACAGCGAGAGTTGAAGAACTGTCTACGGCTTCTGCGGTTGATTAATTCAGTGGACATTAAGCCGAACTAAAAGTGAGCTCAGAGCCAGTCAAGTTCACGAAGTGATGGATAAAAGACTGCTAACAGCTACACCGAAAGAAAGGAAGAGATTGATCTTCGCTGATAATTCATATAATGTATATGTCGATGGAGTTGGAGTTGGAGTTGGAGTAAGCTCACATGGAAACTGGCGTGTTCGTTTCCGATATTTAATATGCTGCTGGTTTGAAAGCTTTGCCCTGCAGAATTTACAAGCCTTTTCCAAATATAAGGTAACAAACGTAATGTATACCCTAAGCTGAAGTCTGTTTTTATTGTGAGAATCTGTTTATACTTCAGTCATTTATAAACGAATTCGAAGTTGTATCGTTTTTCAGATCTTTCCGTAGGCTTACATATTTACAAATTCCATACTTCTTAATGCTGCTTTCAAACCTCTTAGCTTTTAATTATTAATCACTTTTGTACATTTTATACAGACATTGACTATTAAATGTTTTGTTTCAAATGCTGTGTTTTAGTTTATAGTGGAGTCAACTGTAAAGTTCATTTTTGGATTTTCATTTGAAAAGAATATTAAATAGTTGATCATGAGCTACATGTACTCGGATGAAAAGCACGTTTCGCCTTTGCAAAATATTACAAACTACACTTATACAAGCTTATACTGAGGAAAATCCCGCAAACTGAACAAGTCCAAACCAAAACTAGTAAAACTACTCAAAGAGACTGCACACTAAAATGTATTTATTATCCAACTGCTCTATTTTATTCGCTCGCATTGTTTATTTCAGTGGGTGTATGTTAAATCTCGTACGCGTGATTTAAGATTCGTAAACAATTCTCTACGCCGGTTTCGTTGCGTGTTACCTGTGCCTGGGTGAGTGATTGCTAATAACACAGTGATTGCTAAGCACATTGCTAATAACACTGCTAATAATTATTTGAGTGACCAACTTTGGTTTACATGCACCTCAACATTACTGTTTTTAGCGGAGCTCCCGCGGGCGCCGAAGGCGCCCGCGGGCGGAGCATCCATAGGCATAGAAATTAATAAACCCGTCAAGGCGAGAAAATTTGGTTGTCGTCTACGTACGTACGTACGTACGTACGTACGCACGGATTAGGCCTGGGGACGAGTTTGTCTTTATCTTTGATTTGGAGTCCTTCTTACGCAAAAAGTAACGCAAAAACATTTTTTGGTTTGTTGAGAGTTAACTTACTTGTCGTAGAAATTTTTAAGAACACTGTGTTATTTCAGAGTTTTTTTCCTCATGTTTTCTCATGATCTGGACATTTCATTTCAACTTAAACGAAGCGATTGTATGAAAAGGCGGTAAAATACTTGGTACGTTGTTCACCTTCAAAGCTGAATGAAGACGCGAAGAAAGCATGCTGACGCGAAGAAAGCATTCTTCGTGAATATTTCTCACTCTATTTAACCATCTACATCATGGAAACTCATGCCAAATGATTAAGGACAACCTCTTAACGGGAAGATCCAAAATAATTGCCGACTTGAACATGATATACATCGGACAACACCGAGAGTTGAAGCACTGCGGCTGAACAAGGCTGAAAAATTAATAGAACTGACATTGAACTGGCATAAAAGTGAGCTCAGAGCCGGTGATGTTCACTAAGTGATGGATAAAAGACTGTTAACAGCTACACCGAAAGGAAAGGAAAGATCGATGTTTGCTGATAATTCAAAACGTGTTCATGTTGGTGGTGTTGGAGTATTCAGTAAGCTTACAACGAGTGGCGTGTTCGCTTCCGAAGTTATTGTGCTGGTTTGAAATTTTTTCCCTGCAGTATTACAAGCCTTTTTCAACACTGTTTTCAAAAGATGAGGTAACATATGTTAATGTATGCACTAAGCATAAGTCTAATTGTATCATGAGAATCAGTTCATACTTCATTTATGAGCGAATTTGAAGTTGTGTCGGTTTTCAGATCTTCCCGTAAATATTTATAATTCAATTAATGCTGCTTTCAAACCTGTTCATGTTTGTACATTTTATGCAGACATTGTTTATTAAATATTGCGTTTGGACTAATTGTTTTGTGTTTTAGTTAGTGGAGTTAACTGTGATGTTCATAATTGGATTTTGAGAACTACATTAAAATTTTAAGCGTCACGGCACAAAATCGCGATTCGCTTTGTCAATTACAAACTACACGTACAGAAAAATCTTGCGAACAAAAACGAGTAAAACTATTTAGCGATACTGCACACCAAAATATATTTAAGCGATCTATTATCTAACCGTTCTTGTTTTATACTCGCTTGCATTTGTTTTGTTTATCTTATCAGCGAGTGTGTTGAAATCTTGTACGCGTAAAAAAACAACAACAATATTTCGCCGATTTCGTTGCGAGTTACCTGTGCTTGGCTGAGTGCCTTCGGACTTTACTTACCGCATATTTGCTTACCAGAAATGAAGAAAATTGAATCATTTCTTCTGCATAAAGTTCTCCAAGGTATTTAGCAACGCGTACGATTAAACAGAATTTGTTAATCATGCAACCAAACCGCAACGAAAAGAAGACGGTTAAGACAACATTGTAAGCTTATTCTTAGTTAGCGTGTAACACGTCCCAAATCACAAACTGCCACAATTCTTACACAAAATCTGCTTTAACATGACTTTACATAACGGGCACCATCAATTTGAGTTTATTTTGCCGCTGTGATTTTCTCAGTTTACCGTGGCGTGAGTTCATTTTGTCTACTGTGTTGAGCAGCGAATTCACTTCGTTTTTCTGTGTTTTGTTTTTGCCTTGAGCTGATTTTTTTGCCCTCACTGTTTTGTAGTAAATCAAAACAGGGTCAAGGTCTTTCATATATTGAATAACTCATAGAGTTATTAATCAGTGTGCATTAAACGTTTTAAAAAAAGTTTTACTTAGATTTGTTGTGTGCGCCTACGTGCGTACGTGAGGAACCCAATAAAGTGCACTCGTCAATTTCAATTTTAGAACCTGCCACGTCAGGCAATAAGGGTCCAATAAAAGTCAGATGGTTAACCTCGAAATATATTGACGTTGCTTTCGTCAACAAAACCACGAGAGGTTTTTAAGGTATTAAGTTTAACCATGAGCGATAAAAAATTAATTTATTTGTTCCTATATAAGCTACTGAATAAGCTTAGAAATAGTGTGGCTACTTATTTGATAACACCAGAAGTTTTTTTTTTCTGATAACACTAGCAAAAAAGTAATAAATGGGAGCTCCGCTTTTAGGCCTGCCTAAATCTATATATTAAGACTGCATAACAACTGTGACTTGATTGAACGATTTCAAAACTACTTGTTGGCATGTGAACATTATTTCTTCTGTTGAATGGATTGAACTGCACCTCAGTACAATCTGATGAGAGATGCTAACAATGGGAGTGTTTGAAAATACCAGAGGCCAACTGAACATAACAGCTCTCTCTATATACCTTAAGAATGATTATCTAACAAACTACTCAACTGCAGTAATCTTTTCAATAGGTGGGAAATATTTTCTAGAGTCATATTTACTCTAAACCTCATATTTACTACAAACCTCTTAGTTAGTTCCTTTGAACTTTTGCTATTTGTAAGTTTGGTTCAAGGGCTTCTAAGTTACCAGCAGATCTCTTTATTCTTCGCACTGTTTTGCCCTGAAATTCGCAGCAGGGTATGGGTTCTAATTTCCGGTCAGAGGTGTTGGGCGGTTTTAGCGATCTGTCATGACCCTGTACTTTGCGGTAATTGTGGTGCCGCGAGTGTCACAGCGCAAGTAATAGAAGAAGACCAGATAATCTGGACATTTATGGAAGATGGTCATGCGGTGCGAATATCTAATAACTAATAATAGGGGAAACAAGGGTGAGCGCCAAAGCGAACGAATGGCGGCATGTGAGTCATCTCGTCACAAAGTGTTCCAACATTCGCTTTCTAAGACTACAAAGCGGTAAGGTGTTTCGAATTAATTGTCTTACAGAATGAATTTAAAACTGTAGCCAGCACAGATACCCGTTTGTAGATGTTATCGTGGAAGTATCAATCTTCGATCTAGTCGATCGTAAATATTGCGCGAAAGTCGATCGGCGAGGGACATCGTTTCCCTCTTTTCGTATTTTGGCCAAAGCACTAGCGAGGGAAAATCCAACAGGCGATAAATTACGTGATTAAGTGGAGTTCCATATGGTCCGAGACTTACATATTCCCATCTATCAATGAAATTGTGGGAAGAGTGTGATTCCCGCCATCTTATTCAAAACGCCGCTGGGCCATCTTAGGGACCGGTCATAAATTAGAGGGGGGGGGGGGGGGGGGGGGAGGGCTGGTGCAAACATGGGTAGGGCCACTGATCTTTTCATGCAAGCTCAAAAGGGAGGGCCAAACAATTTGGTGCATGTCATTTGGGGGGGGGGGGGGGGGGTCATTATTTTTTATGCAAAGTTGCTGGGGTCAAGGAGACAATCTAGAATTCTTCTGAAGTCACAGTCATTCTTCTGTAAATATTATATAGAACACATTGTTTATTTGATGACTGTAAAATATTAACATGGGTTTTTAATAACACTTCTTGGTCCTATGTCTAGATTCTCTCCTGACTTGAACAAACAGTAAATTGTCAAAATTGAATGTAAATACATCTTTTTAACGATTTATAACTGGTTTCTTGAAGTGATGTAAACTAGTTACTTAACAGCTTGATAATGATCATTGCTCTAGATCTGATTCACTTTCACTTCCAGTACTTTCACTTTGATGGTCTCCTGTGATAGAAAGTTGCCCATTTTCTTCCTAAAGACCTGGAAGGTACTACTAAAGTGCTTCCTCACAAATTTTCTCATATTTTTCCATTTCTTTGAGGTATCTCATTTGATCACGCTTGAGAGATACAACACTTTCAACATTTACATTAGTGATTATTAACAGATATTAGCTCAGTAATGTCTTTAAGTATCTTCCCTGCCCTTTCCTCCCTTTGCTTTGCTTTGCAGGGATTGGTGGGGGAGGGGAGGGGAGGGGAGGGGGGGGGGAGGGGGGGGGGTCATGATAAATGTATGCAAACTATTTTGGAGGGCCAACATTTTTTCTGCACCTGGAATGGGGAGGGTCTCCCCAAAACAGGTAGGCAAAAATAAAAATGCACCAGCCCTCCCCCCCCTCTAATTTATGACCGGTCCCTTACTAGAAGTCACGCTGCAAATCCAAAATTTCACACGACTGAGATGTGATGTCGACTGTTTGGTAACCGACGACATAGAAATGTAAGTCATCATCATTCTCTTTTTAATGCTAGTGCTTCAGTTAAAACCTTTTATTAGTATGTTGTGCCATAGTTCGTGCATTATGTGCATGTATCAACTTACAAACACAACTTAACAGTTACAAGATGCTCACATGGCCAAAATGTAAGTGCATTTGCAAATACTACCCAAACATTGAGTTGCTCCAAATTTTGTTATATGCAGATGTAGTATAATTTAATTTTTGCATACATAGTATACACTAGTATTTAAGCTGTTTGTTATTCATATTTATATTCCAGGGTATTTTAATGGACAGGGGAATCACTCTAAATCAGGTGTTATTATTGAATTTTGAAAGAGCTTTAAAATGAAAATATAAATTTTTTGCCTTAATACCACATGTATGGTGTACATCCACATGCCAAGAATTAAAATAGGGTCTATTTTCAAGGTTGTACATTTATTGATAAATTGTTTCTTGACTGCTTCAGGCTTTTGAAAAAGCAACAGAGCAGCTTTAATAAGCCAGTTTAGGCTGTGGCCCTACGAGAATTCTATCTCGGGTTGTTTCATTGGGAACTAATATTATAAATTAAGGCCTGAACACATTAAACATTAATTTAAATATTTGACACCAAAACAATATGAAGCCACAGACCAGCTTAGCCTTCTCAGCCTGTACATGACGCAGCTCCGTGAGAATTCTTTCTGCAGGTGTTTCATTAGGAACTTAATTTCAGGATTCAGTAAAGCATTTTTAAAAGCATTTTTAATCCCTGAAGCAGCAGAGCAGCTTGGTCTTTTTAGGCTGCAGCTCTGTGAGAATTCTTTCTCCAGGTGCTTCATTGGGAACTTAAATTCAGGATTAAAACATTTTTAAAAAGCATTAATTGAAATAACTTTTTGAGATAATATTGTATGGCTTTATCCCTGAAGCAGCAGAGCAGCTTGGTCTTTTTAGGCTGCAGCTCTGTGAGAATTATTTCTCCAGGTGCTTCATTGGGAACTTAAATTCAGGATTAAAACATTTTTAAAAAGCATTAATTGAAATAACTTTTTGACGTAATATTGTTTGGCTTAATCCCTGAAGCAGCAGAGCAGCTTGGTCTTTTTAGGCTGCAGCTCTGTGAGAATTATTTCTCCAGGTGCTTCATTGGGAACTTAAATTCAGGATTAAAACATTTTTTAAAAGCATTAATTGAAATAACTTTTTGATGAAATGTTGTTTGGCTTTATCCCTGAAGCAGCAGAGCAGCTTGGTCTTTTTAGGCTGCAGCTCTGTGAGAATTCTTTCTCCAGGTGCTTCATTGGGAACTTAAATTCAGGATTAAAACATTTTTAAAAAGCATAATAATTGAAATAACTTTTTTGACGAATATTGTTTGGCTTTATCCCTGAAGCAGCAGAGCAGCTTGGTCTTTTTAGGCTGCAGCCCTGTGAGAATTCTTTCTCCAGGTGCTTCATTGGGAATTAAAATTTAAAACATTTTTGCTTGACAATATTTACATTATAAACAACATGAAATCTTTGACACCAAATATTTTTTTTTTGGCTTATTATCCCTGAAGCAACAGAATTCTTTGTCTGGGTGTTTTATTTTAGATTATTTAAATAAATTCAGGCTTAAATAACAATGTAATAACAATTATAAAGTACTATCAAAAATAACATGGAGTTATAATGCCGTCTGATAAAAGCATTTTATTGACAGATGGACAATGCCAATCAATAATAGATGAAAAGAATTACGACTGGAACTGTTATGTTTGAACTGAATACTGTAGTGAGACAATTAAATATTGTCTCTTTGAAATAATTATTTGCACTTTACCTAAAATAGTATGATTAAACTGAACTCAAGCACTTGAATCCAGTGTGTGCTCTCCATTGTTTAGTTCATACACCCTACTCTCTAAGTTTCCCTCTACCTAGCCCAGCACCAATGGTTTGTTTAGAATTAGAGAGGCTTGCTTTACAGTTTTCTTTTCCATTGCAGCTTTCAGGGTAGCCGACCTGACAATTATTAAAGCTGGGTACTGCTTGATGTGCCACTCAAGACCTAATAGACCCAGATCTACCATCTTAGAGTTCTTAAAAACACTTTTACATCATGTAGATCACTTTTTGGTACTTCTCATATTTTGTAAGTATGGAGTGACACTAAAAACGTCAGATTTGTACAATTGATTATTCTGACGTATTTCAAAAAGAATTGCTTTTTCTCTGACCAGAAGAGGTTAATACCAAATTGGCGCCTTTTATTGACTTTCTTCTTGAAATTGTAATACAGGATTAAAAGAATGCTTTCTCCGCAGTGGCAGTTACTTCTGAGTTGTGGTGTGTGTCACTTTGCCGTCTGCCTAGCAGGCGCTGATCATGAAGTAATGTGGAAGCGAGGGAAGAAACGCGCGCGAGGGCAGGAACACGCGAGGGTTTTTTTTCGCTCGCTTTCATGACAGAAAACAATAACTTTCAACTCTTGAGATCGAGTTGAAGCCAGGCTAGCAACAGCTAAACCATTTTAGTAATGAGACTGGTCGGATTGCAGGCGATCGGGACAGCGTTTTTCTTGCTAGGGTGCAAGTCGATCAAGATTCATACCCGCGTGTCATACGCGCAAGCCACGTTTCGCGCGTTAAGATGCCGCCTACCCCTTTGAGCTTTGCTACAAGCTCCAATACTAATAATTGTACAACCTTGCATTGATAATTATCTTATTTTCTGAAAGTTGACTATTTTAGCACATTAAATTTGCTACGTTCCGGGTTCTGCAAGGTTCATCGTTTTTTAGCAGTAAAATAAATGTTTTGCGAGTGAAAAAGCCGCCGCGCTTTCAGTATACTTGTATGTTGTTTTCCCACAAGGGTTTGAGTGTGTAAAATATAATCGATTTTGATCCTGCTCTTTTCGCAGAAGGACATTTAAACGAGCTAAGATGCTGTTGCGCTTCTTGAAACCCGCTTCCTGAGGAGAGAATAAAATATTTCCTTCGTTCAATTGTCTGAATGAGAATTTTTTTCTTGCGTTACGCAAGGACACCATTTAGCGCCAGAAGCTGTTTTGTTTTGAAAGCCGCCGTGCTTTCTGTACTACATCCCAAGCGGTCGGTTTTTCAAATGATTTTTTTGTTATTGTCATCATTAGTTCGATTCGTCGGTTTGCTTAGTTAATGTTGTCTGTGTGCATCCTTGTTTTCCGATTTTCGACTGTACTGTGGCATATTGTTTTAAACGCTAGCAAAAAAAGCCTGTATTCTTTCGATCAATGTGGCGGACTTTCCTTTGTGACAGATCATTATCCGAGTTAATTGATTCCTTAACACATTTCTTGGGAAGAGGCGTCAAGGAATTTCATTCATACGTGTCAAAAAATTTAGACCCCCTGCTAATGTTTTTTCATGAGACTGGGAGAATACTGCACTTGCATAAGTCTGACTGAACTCATTGCAAGTGAAAGACCCATATGCCCCCCGCTTTTGCCTACATTTTCCAAAAAACTTTTCAAGAGGATCCTGGTTGAACTTTGTTCCAACTACATACTCAACAACAGGGATTGTGAAACAAAACCTGACGACTTCTACAAAAGATTTGACACAAATTTGAAGCCCTTCCCATGTTTGGTCACTCAAGAAATACTGTTTCCGCTCTTGTAGTGGGACATCAGTTTCATTCATGGCCCATTCCTGCCAATCCTGAAAATACTTTAAAAACTCACCTTCTAACCATGTCAACCTTCCATCCAGTGGACTCCGATAAACACTTTTAAACTCAAATTTTGTGAACACCCTGTTGGCAATCAGACAATCAAAAATGTTGTTCATTGTTTGAACAAACTTTGCCGTCTCCTCTGTACCCGCCTTACCTTGGATGGTGATTGCTGTAGCAACTCTGTTACTGAAGACCTGCGCTGCAAGATAAACTCTAATCCTTAGATATGGATTGAGGAAAAGATGGTCAGCAGTTAATTTATGAAGCAAACGCAGGCCAGATGTATTTGATTCATTGATATCACTCTCAAAAGCATCAATGAGTTGCAACCATGATATCCACATGTTGTTGTTCCTCAGCTTTCTAGTCTTGTTCCTCCAAAAGCTGTTCTCCCAGTTGTTTCTTGTGGTTTCCAACAAATGGACTGGATCACAGATTAAGTATATTGGCCTCTCTTTCTCGGCATATGGATTGCCTGTCTTATAAATAAGAGTACCTTTAGGTGCACCTGGGGGGCAATGAAAACGGTAGAATTTGCGGTGCGGTGAAGCTCCATCACTGCCAAAATATATTGAACAATGCATCTGATTTTATAGTGGTTGTTGGAAAAAATGCCACAGGCATTTTCCAGTTGGAGAAAAGACTTACCGCCATAAACACAAACATGTGGGTGGCTTCCTCTGGAGCTGAAGTTGAACTTACCTGAGATGATAACAATCTCTCAAGTTGATCGATGCTGTTTTGGGTTTCTCCCAAGTCAATAAAACCAATCAACTTACCTGAATCGTCAAACACAAGTTCTTTCCTACTAGAGACTTCATCATGAATAAGGCCCAACCAACAATCACATTCTTTGGGATCTGACCTTTGAAAAAAATCTTTCTTAACTAAATCTAAAAATAGTACCCAGTGGGTACATGAGTCTAATGCGTCATGGATTGTTAGTGCGGTTGAAATATGTTGAAGTAGTTTCGGTATTTACGGCATAGAGCAAGAGGTGTAGTAGAGGTTTGGTAGTAAGAGTGGTTCAGAAGAAGTCGATAATATTTGTTCTCTTAAGTATATATATTTATATATATTTATTCATGTTAAAAGATTAGTGCGTTGTAGACCATAGGAAGATCGTACAGATTTAGAGGGGGGGGGGGGAGGGGGGGATCCTGAAAAATTTGTTTGCAAAAGCAATAAAAGCCCAACTAAATTTTTTGCAGGCATGAAAAAAATTGTCTGCAGGAAGATGACACCGGAAAAAATGTTTTCACAGACAACGATACAGAAAAGAAAATTGTTTGTCTTGAAAAAATTTTCATCCCCCTGCTTCCAAAAAAATAATGGTCCGCCCCATAGATAGACAAGATACAGCCGCTTATTTACTATTCTAAATATCCTAAATCACATCAAAATAAGCCAAAATATATTTTTTCAATTCCTTTGCAATTTATGCAATACTGCTCAACAAAGATTTCAATTACCTTTAACGTTTCGACAAAGGGGAGCAAAGAAAACATTGCGTGCAGAATGTAATTTAATTAAGCGAAATATTTTCACGTCTATTAAACACTACAAGCAGTTGAATGAAAGAGTTTCGTTGTCATGACTGAGAACAGCTTCCAAATAGTCAATACATGGAAATAACTATCAGATCGGAATTCAATTACTATTAAAGCGAGTTTTCATTCTGTCTTAACTACTTTTTTGCAAGTTTCAATATTTATGCAAATTTAGCGCGAAATGTAATTTGATTACACTGTCTTGTTTTCAAGCTCTAGATTGAATCTTGAATGGTGAAAAAAACTCTTTTTAATGAAAGTTACATTCTGTGAATAAAATCCTGCATCAGTTGAATTGAACAATCAATTGCTGACTACAATTTTATTTAATTTTCCATTTTTTTTTTTCAAAGTTATTTTTTGTTTATGAACACAAATGTCACTTCCGGATTTTTTTCATCAAAAGATGTCGATTTCACGTTGCGTTTCCCACGGATTATAAAAAAAAGACATGCAGCTGGAAAGAGAACATTTTCAGTGGCTTCACACTTGAAAACGAGGATTCATATTATTTTGCACTGTAAAACATTTATTCCAATTACATACATGACAATTTCTTTTACAAGTGCGGATCGTGCTCGAGCTCCGATCGACCGTTGCTTCGTTAACAACATCCTTGCTTCCTGATTGGATTACGATCACCGTACCAAGCCCGCAATGAGGCGGGCTATTGTTTAAGCACAATTACACCGGACGATTATCGATCCCGAATCATTCCCTTGGGATTGCTAACAGCTTTTTTTCCACTACATAGAGTCTAAAGCGCATGCGCATTAGACTAAAAAATGGTTGATTGAAACCTACACCAGATTTATAGCAATTACTGTAGTCCCTCAGAGTACGGCTGTCAGGTAAAATTAGGATTCCACTATCTTTGAGCTGTTGATAAGCTCTTGGGGATGTGGAATACAACTGAAAACACCACCTTATAACTAAAGGGTGCCATCTTCTCCCCCTATTATCAGTGCACGCAATAGCCTTTTCTTGTTCTTTCAAGGAAAGGGATCGAAAGTCTTCTTCCTCAGTTGATTTTTGACTTGACATTAGTTGTGAGAATAGCCCTTCCATCACCTTGCTGTCCTCATCTTGAAGAGAAATAAGCTCCTGTAGAAATGCAATCAAATCCAAAAGTTAAAACACACACAAATATTCCAGCAAGTTCATTGATTGAGAGCATATCTCAGTGCATAAAGTTGAAAGAAAGCACGCCAAAACAAAAGGTTTTGGAGAGAGCAAAGGACAGATTTAACAAAAAATAAAAGTGTATAAACTAAAGTACTAGCAATTGGATCTTCGCACTCGCCCAATGGGTTGTTGCAATTTGGTTAGCCTTTGAACAATTTACTTGTGCTAATTTATCCCAAATTGCACTCGAAAGCATGTGGTGCCCATACTGACATAATTTAATTCCTTTTCTTAATATTAAGACCCAGCTCTCCATAACACTAGCGGAACCCACAGCTTCCATGTTCCCATGCTTACAACATTTTGAAAAGCATCTCAACAAAATCACTTATTTTTGCAAATTATAACAGAGAAACAGTATTACCAATAAAATAATTGCTATGTACTGTATCTCAAAATTAAACAAAAAGAATAATAATTACAACCACAAGCAATTAAATTAAATCATCTCTTGTGAACTAAAAATATTATCATAAAAAAAAAACCTTCCGGAATTTTTGTTCCAAGTAACTGATTTTCCTTGACATTTTCTGTCTCTCGGCTCTGCAGTTTTTTACTCGCTGGTCCATTTCTTCTTTACTCAAACATTTCCACGGACAGTGACTGCTAACATTGGTCGCACTGAAAGATGGTTGCTTATATTTCTGATTGCAAAGCATGGTACGAATGGTCTTCTTGAACGCCTTACAAGGTTCATGTTGATGACATGATAATACCACTGCAAGCAATGGTTCTTATGCTTGTGGCATTCTCGTTTATTTTTCCTCTGATTCCCCCATGCTGATCCCTAAACACACCATTCCGCCCTCCTGACATGACAAGTTGCCTCATTTGGTCGTCACACAATATTCCCGGACAAACAACTGAATGATCAACATAGTCCAGCAGCTTAAGAAAATGTTCAGCTGTGCTGACTGTATTTGGAATGTCACTAAATGTGTCTCTAGGAACATGAATGTTACAACAAATAACTTTGTAGGTGAAATCCAGATTAATTAAGATTGTCTTCTCTGGTACAGGTGGTGCTCCAGGAGTAAAAGTGCAGATCATCAAAAATAAATTTGTATGTTCAATTAGGTGCCACTTGCAGTTGAGAATGTTGTCCTTGGAAATTTAGGAGACGAGTAGTTGTTGATAGAAGGTTGATTTAGTACTGATAATGGAACATCACGGAGACAAAACTGATATGCTAAAGGAAAGGTAGAAGATGATGAGGAAGGCACTTGCCTGTTTTTGTACTTTCCATGCGAATACTTTCTTTTTCTTCCAATCTTGCCCATCGCCCTGAAATTTCTAGTTCCTAGTTCCTGTCCCCTGGCGCCAAGTTGGCGCATAGGGCCTCCACATGTGCTCTCCATCGATTCCTGTCTTGTGCTGTAGTGCGCACTTCTCCCCAGGACTGCCACCCTGCTTTGGACCTCTCCTTTTCTACTGTGCGCCGCCAGGTTGTTTTTGGCCGGCCTCTCTTTCTCTTTCCCTCTGGGGTCCATGTCAGGGCTATAACACAGTCATTGTCAGGTTGTTGTCTGAGGATGTGTCCAATGAATCGCCATCTCCTTCTTCTTACCTCTTCACTCAACCTCTCCGCGTTAGCCCTTTCCAGTAGCTTTCTATTACTAATCTTATCTTGCCGTTTAATCTTCATTATCCTTCTCAGGCATCGGTTCTGAAACACATCGATTTTCTTAGCGTCACCTTCGTTCATTTTCCATGTTTCGCAACCATACATGAGAACTGGTTTGACCAATGTTTTGTATAGCCTGATCTTCGTCTTCCTCGACACACTGCTGGAATTCCATACTCGGTTTAGCTTCACAAACACTCCCCTCGCTTTCCCTAGCCTAGCCTTAATATCTTCCTCTCCGCCCCCTTGTTTACATACTGTGGCTCCTAGGTAGGCAAACTTCTCTACATCTTCCAACGCCAGACCATTCACTGTGATGGCTTCAATATTCCTTGCATTGACTCTCATGACTTTGCACTTCTCAACATTTACCCGAAGGCCTGTCCTTTCTGCATTTTCCACCAGCCTGTTTGTTTTCAGCTGCACGTGCCTTTGTGTTGAGGAAATTAAAGCTACATCATCAGCGAAGTCGAGGTCCTCAAGTTTTGATGTAAATTTCCACCTCAGCCCGGTTCCCACTTCCTTCACAGTATGCCTCATTACCCAGTCTATAATGAGCAGGAAGAGAAAGCCAGACATGGTACATCCTTGCTTGACACCGGTCGTTAGCTCGAACCATTCTGAGGTTGCTTCTTCCTCGACAACAGCACATTCAAAGCCATCGTACAGCGCTTTAACTATGTTGATGATCTTCTGTGGGATACCATACTGCTTCATTATCATCCATAAGCCATTTCTGTGTACTGAGTCAAACGCCTTCTCAAAGTCTACGAAATTGATATAGAGAGTTGCCTGCCATTCATTCACTTGCTCTAATATGTTGCGTAGGATGGAGATTTGCTCCGTCGTTCCTCTACCAGATCGAAATCCGGCCTGCTCCTTACGAAGCCTGCAATCAATCCCCATGCGAATGCGATCAATCACAACTCTTCCCAATATCTTGCTAACAACTGGTAGGAGAGTCACTCCCCGCCAGTTCTTACATTCCCTTAAGTTCCCTTTCTTTGGTATCTTAATAATGAGCCCCCTCTTCCATTTACGTGGGACCTTTTCCAGACTCCTGATCGTGTCCACAAGTTCTTTCACTCTGACGATTGTAAATTCAAGGTCTGCCTTCAGTAGTTCTGCTGTTATCATATCTTCACCAGGGGCTTTACCATTCTTGAGGCTCTTTATTGCCCTTCTTATCTCAGCTTTGCTCACAGGTCCCGTGTCTATGTCAGCTATGTCCTGCTGTTCACAATCTTCTTCATTGATCGGGTAGGCTGGCTCCTCCCTATTGAGTATCTCCATGAAATGCTCTCTCCACCGCTTCCTTTTATCCTCATCGCTAGATAAGGCGTTACCATTTTTGTCGTTGACTACTGTGCTTTGCCTTGGTTTGTCGTTGCAGATCGTTTTAGTTAAGTTATAAAGAGTCTTCGTGTGTTGCATATTCGCGGCTTCCTCTGCTTCTTTTGCTATCCCTTCTGTCCAATTCCTCTTGTCCCTGCGTATTTGCCTCTTCACTTCTCGATCTTTGGCTTTATATTCTACTCGCCTCTTTTCCTTCAGTCTCTCAGAGTTGGTTCCATCAAGTTTTAGTTTTATCGCTTTCCTCTGTTCAATCAGGTCCCACGATTCTTTACTGATCCATGGTTTAACTTTCTTTGTCTTATATCCTAGAACTTTCTTTGCTGTCATATTGTAAGCCTTCTCTAAGATGTCGTTTGCCTTCCCCAGCTCCGCTTCTGGTTGATCTGCTTCGTCATCTTCCAGCTTCTCCCTCTGCAATATCTCAAACCTGTTCCTTAGTTCCAAACGGAACTGCCTCCTACACCCATCATTCTCCAGCTTCTGAGTATCATATCTCGTCCTTCGGATTCCGTGTCTTTTAGGGGCTGCTTTTAGCTTTAACCTCAGTTTGGTGCAAACCAGGTGATGGTCGCTGGCGATATCAGCTGATCTTATGGCTCTTGTGTCCAGCACAGATGTTCTAAATTGCCTGTTGATTAGCACATGGTCTATCTGGTTGCAAGTGCGTCTATCAGGGGATATCCAAGTTTGTTTGTGGATCCCCTTATGTGGAAATATCGTACCAGTGATCACCAGGTCGTTCATGCCGCAAAAATGGCATAGTTTCTCGCCATTGTCGTTCCTGGTTCCAACTCCATGCTTACCCATTACTCTTTCGTATCCCTCTGCATCGCTTCCTACCTTTGCGTTCAAATCTCCAGTGATAACCAGCAGATCGTGCTTCGGTGTTTTTTCCACTACTGCCTGGAGCTTCTCATAGAAATGATCTTTCACCTCTTCATCAGTGTCATTAGTTGGGGCATAGACATGGATCATCGTTAGCTTGACATACCTAGAGTGGAATCTGGCCCGAATTATTCGCTCATCTATAGGTGTCCAGTTAATCAAAGCTTTTGCTGCATCTTTGTTTAGCATGATGGCCACGCCATGTTGGTGAAAGTCATCGCCTCTGCCAGAGTACACTATTGTCTCACCTGTACTGAGAATGAACTTCCCCGATCCACACCATCTACTTTCGCTTATACCCATTATCTGCAACTTAGCCTCTCTCATTGCTTTCGCCGCTTGGGCTGCCTTCCCTTGTGCATACAAGGTTCTCACGTTCCATTTTCCTATCCTCAACTGTGTTTTTGGGTGCACTATTGGCGTCCTCGGCTCCAGAGTTTCCATGCGGCTTTCGCTCTGGAGCGTCATGTTGTGTGCCTCTTGGCCCCCAAGATTCGGTAGATTGCCTCTAATGTGTAAGGTTTCTGTAATCATTCATTTTTTACGGGGTTAGGTGATTAGCCTCACGCCCAACCCCCAACCTGGAGGACCAGGGGCTGTTCTTTGTCAGTTCTCTACCCCTTGACCAATCCGGCACGGTTGAACCCACCAGGGACTAAGTCCCCACCGGCATAGCTCTTGGGGTCACTGAGACACGCAAGCTCCACCACCACGACAAGGTGACAAGCCCAGGGTGGGTGGCCCTGAAATTTACAACATGAAAACAAAATATATTATAAAGATCATTGATTGACTTGCATCAAGAATTTTTGCAGAAAATTTATAGCAATACACATTAACCCATTTGCATCTTCCAGATGTTCCCACTCAAACTTACGTGTACATCGAACGCAACATACAAGAAAAAACATTGTGATTTTGGATGTTCAAAATACTGTCATCAGTCGGGAAACTATGTCTAAGCCACAGCATAACAAACAAACAATCGTTTCAGCGCTTAAGATTGACTTTAAACTCAAAAATAATGCAAAAAACACGAATCCCAAAATCATCAACTTATTGCTAAAATATGGCCAAAAATAAGCCATTTCGGGGATGCTATTTTCACGGTTCTGAGGTCGAATGAGTGTAATTCAAAACATCAGGCACTTACCTTGGTCTCTCGTTTGTGGCTTAGCCGGGTGGTTTTTCGCATAAAATGAAACACAGCAACAAAACCATTAAAAAGAGCACAAACATAACAAGAAACATAAAGATTCGACGAAAAATTAAGCAAAGATGTCTATACTTACGCCAGATTTTCGCCATCTTCCTTCGTCACAAATTTCCACTAGGTTCCGCCATGTTGAAATTACCTCTCAGCCAATCACCGTGGTTAAAATAGCGCACGTGATCAAGAGTTTCCTATCCAGTCTCTTTACTATCCATGATTTGACACAAATAGTATTACAAAGTAACCAAATGATCTACTCGTAAAATTAGGACGAAGATAGCACGTTTCAAAGTTTCCTCGATATTTTCGAATTCGAGAATTTCGTTCTTACCAGGGCGTAAAAGTGGTTATGATTTACCACTAGTTTATTTAAAGGAATTTTGTTGAAAAACTCAGGAAGTTGCTTCGATTTTTCTATGCAACAAGTAAGTAAGTTTAAAACCCACGATTGTGAGCGTAATTTGACAGAAATAGTATTACAAAGTAACCAAATGATGTACTCGTAAAATTAGGAGATAAAAGGAATAAAAGGAATTACTAGAAGCGTAAAAATAAGTTGTTTTTTTTTCTAATTTCGACGTGGCCATGGCAGCTACGTTTTTTTTTTTTTGACACGTTTTCCCTTTCGTTCTAATCGCATTTTCCAGTACATTTACAGAATTAGCACGTTGTTATTTCCATTACCATTTCAGATCAAATCAAAGCTATGAAGCAGTACCTTAAGGCGATCCTGTTTGCCGGTTGAGCCATGCATTCTAACGCCCGTGCATCTGGCAGTGACGTCTTTTTTTCTCGTGCATCAAACACTTAACTAATTTTAATGAGAGAGATGGTAGTTAAATCACAAGATAAATTAACAAAAGCGCACTGTAAAAGTCTTATGACGCTTGTTATTTAGCAGAACAACTGTAAGAATGAAAAAAAAAACGGCAACGTTTGCGACATTCACTAAACATTCCGTTTTGACCTATATATACTATTTAAGACATAAACCAATTAATATACGTCACATCAAAGGCTTAACTAATACATTACGCACATTTTTTCCACTACTTTGCTTTGCAGCCTTTGACATGTGCACAACAAACTGCTCGCACGTCCTCCAATGCGAATCCCGTCAGGAACAAACCTCCTGTACTTGTCAAGCTGGATTTTCAGGCTTGTACTGTGAAGTCAATATAGACGACTGCCGCTCAAATCCTTGTGTTAACGGAAAGTGTGAGGATGGTGTCAACCGTTATGAGTGCGTTTGTGACAAGGGTTATTGGGGAACTAACTGCGAAAAGAAGATCATCAAAGAAGGAGGTAGGGTGTTTATCAGTCTACAGTAAAACTATGAAAAAAAAAAACAGTGAAGAAAGCTTCTGTTAATCTGTCAGATGCACAGTAACAGACTTTATGATTAAAGCCCGTGGGAGTACTCTTCCATCAGGGAATCAGAGCTTTGTCAGATTGCTCCAATGGTGACTTTTTTTACTACATAAGTATTCTTAGTTACAGATTAAAAGTCATTAAGCATACTCCGGGGGGGGGGGGGGGGGGGGGGGTTCACTCCCTTATAAGGGCTAAACGGGCACGTGCGGCCCGACAGGGTATGGTTTTCAGGATTTTTGTCTTGAACGGGGTATCTATTTCGCCCCTTTTTGTCTTAAACGGGGTATATTTAGATGGACCAACGTCTTAAACAGGATAAGCAAATAATTCACAAGTTCTTCCTTAGTGTTGAATTCCATTGACTTCGGTATTGATACCAAGCTTAATTCCCGATTGATTACGCTACAACAAATGTCTTAGACAGGGTATCAAAAATTGGCATTCTGTCTTAAACAGGGTCAGGGTTTGGGCGGCCGGGCCGCACCTCTCTACCCAAGATTCTGTCAATTACCCCCCCCCCCCCCCCCCCCCCCGGAACATGCTGATATATCTTGCTAAATAACCTGCACAATTCTTTAAAACAGCACTGATGGCTGCACTGACGATGTTTTATGTTAACTCTACAGATTGCCCGAAATTGAAAGAGCCTAAGAATGGGAAAAAATCTTGCCAAAAAGTTGCCGGGAAAAATCTATGCGTCCTGTCCTGCGATAAAGGTCACTCTTTCAACGCTGAGGCAATCACTACATATGGCTGTGGGCCTGACACAGAGTGGAAATGGAATAGCATGACAGATGTTAACATTCCTGCATGCCTCAGTGAGTAAGATAGCAAAGGAAAATATATTTGGTTATGCTCGGTTATACTGAGTGCCATGGACGTTTGTGTCCGATTTATAGTCTCGATCAGGTCAAACACATTCGGTCAGGCGATTTCGACACGCACGATGGAAAACTGAACCTTAGCCAACCAGTGAATGTTAAACTGACTTAGAAGAGTTGACGCCAAAAATTCGGAAAGTTAAGCGTATCTGATTTTGGGCTTTAATACCATTCAAAATGGTTGAGGTACTTTTCGACAAACAAGGACGACTCAGAATTTACATTGTTACGAATTGAAATTAAATTACGCTAAAACAAGAACCGCTATCCTTACCCACATCCTACATTTCACACCACACGCATATACTTTCTGAATATTGAAATAAATACCTGCAAAAAATATATCTATATGAGGATCCCTTGTACATTTCTGTTTTCTACCTGTAATTAAGGTTTGCATTCATAATTATGGCTCTCTTCCTATCACAGGTGACGCTGAACCAAGTGAAATAGAACATGGCTTCTCGATTAAGTTTCCTGGAATGCAATGCAACGCCATCCAAAGTCACGAAGAATTACGCTCCGCAGTTGAGAAGGAACTTGCTGATACTCTTTCGACAGTTACAGGATGCGATGCATGCACTTTAAAAACGTTTACCGTTCCTGGATGTGAATCAATAGCCAATAAGAATAAAAGACGATCAGTGGATCAAGCGATTGAAGTTCTTTTTTCCCTGTTGGTTAAATCAGTTGGTTCGTCTTCAATAGTAGAAAATATCGAAGAAAAAAGTGAAGCGGTCTTGTTTCAGATGCAGTATGCTGTTGCCACAGGACAATTCGTGATTATTTTACATGGAATGAACAGCACCGCTGATAGATCTTCACTTAAACATCTTTTCTCGAATATTACTTGTAGTCCTGGCTTTCTCAAGAGCAAAACTGGAAAGGAATGTGGTAAGCATTGTTAATTTTGTATCATTTCAATTTCCAGGAACCTTAAACATTAAAAATAACCTGCACAAGTTTCATTTTTTCTAACTGTGGTTACCGAACATGAAAGTACAATGCTAATTGCAACACTAAATAATAAGACTTGATGCGGTCATATGTATATCCATGAAATAAAGTGCTTAAGAGGTCTAATGGCCTTGTTTTTAGCGCTTCTTTCCCCCGTCTCACTGAGATCTTGTACGATGCTTAAGCCACTAGTGAACCGCCCGCTTTGAAGATGTATATACATTGCTATCCGATCGAATTGGTATTAGAACTCGGTTTGCAAACATATTAGGACTGACAGTAATGTGAGTCAACGATGGCCTAGCTAGCAAGGGGGAAGCAGGAGTCTTGGTTGCTTTATACTTAAGAATTTACCAGTCGATTAAAATTTGTGTTTGACTTCAACAGTGGCTTGTCCCGTCGGAACATTTCAAGATCAAACAAGTTTCAAGTGTAAACCGTGTCATATAGGTCGTTACCAAGACAAGGAAGGCCAGCCCAGCTGTAAGAACTGTACAGCAGGAAAAACGACCAAAGGCCCAGGGACAGCTAACGGAAATGAATGCTTCGAAGATAAGGGTACGTTACAAAACCGAATTGAACACGTAGATTTTTTTTTTAATTACACGAGGAATCGTTAAGAAAAAGTTGTCCGTGAAACCTTTTTTTAGGGATAGTGACAAAAGGGCCCAGGAGGGACGCCTATAGTGGACTATACGGGAGTCTCTATACGACAGGGGTGCAGTTTTCAGGCTATAGATCTTTTTTTCACGTCACTTCACAGCAACCATGTTCGTGGACCCTAACAATATACTTTCTCTCCGTTGGGAACTATATTCTATACTATACAAAATTCGCGCAAACATTATACACTTAATGTCTGGTCCCGAGGGAAACAGTTTTGTTTTCGCGAGAGTCTCGATGTTTCCCGATACGAAGTCGAGGGAAAACATCGAGAATCGAGGGAAAACAAAACTAACTAGTTTCCCGGCATTCCCTAGTTTCCACGCATTTTCGAAATCCTTCTGCTCTAAAAGTTTTTTGACTTCGTTTTTCGAATAAAAAGTAGAAAGCGCCGGTTTTAGCCACAAACTGTTCCACTGTGTTTCACGATCTTTCGAAGAAGTCGAAGAACTAACGACAAATTTCCTGGAATCGCCAAGACTGAGCTTCAAAACATCACGCCACAATCACGCCACCGGTCTTGGTCACGTTTTGATCACGTGCTTTTCTGGCCATTGATCACGTTCAGGTCAATGTATCCCGATCTGGATACATGTGATGAAAATGTATCCCAATCAGGATACATTAAAATTTATGCAAGGCCACGTGATTATGAATCAGGCAATGAGAATCGTCTTTAGAGCAAGAGAAACTGCGCATGTATAACAATATGGATTGTTTGTTTCAACAATATGGCCGCCTTGTCACGTGAGTAAAACCATCTGTAGGTATGCGAAATAGTAAGGATTTATCTAAAGGGCAGGGGACACCGTAATTTTACTAATTAAGATATTTAAAAGATATCGAACAACAGTCGTTATTACATAACATCGCTTTCTCGAGGCAATCGCGTTCCGCTTGTTACATTAGGGAGTTTAAGAAACCACGACAGCGGCGACGCTGAGGACAACGTCGATTAAAAAAATGAATTTATATTTTAGCTACGAATCTCGCAATAGTATAAAGTCATTGAGTTTGTTTCTTTCTGTCATATTAATGAGCTACTGGGGATATGCCGCTGGATGAGGTCACATGTTTTATCGACTGGATTGACTATAATGGGGCTGCATTTTCAATACAGTTACTAGAATGGTGTGTCACATTTTCGTGATTTTGGGCGTAAGAAAGTTCTGGCAAGTCGATTTTACGGATTTCTGGCATTTAAAACAAATGAGAAGATTCCGGGTTAAAAAAAATGTTATTGTATTTAGTGCTGCTGTCACGGAATGTTTGGTTGGCAAATGTACCGGAATGTTTGTAAGGTAAAGGTAAGTCTGTATACGAGCCTAGTGGCCCATCAGGCCGGAGCTTATCCCGGTTTCCATAGCATGAAGTGACTTGGAGTATTTCTACTCCCCCCCGGATGGGATGCTAGTCCATCTCAGAGTTACCCCCAGTAGTAAATTCGCCGGTACCCAAATAAACCTGGGTGGAGAGAGGTACTATGAGGAATGTTTGTAGGCGAAGAGTAAATTCTATATTCTGTTTAACAAATGTGTTAATTCATTTTAGGATAATCAAGTTATATGGGTTTATAAAGTAGATGCAGAAAGAGTAAAAATAGTAAACAGAAAATATTCTGCAGCGTTTCATTTTTCTATTCACTTCCCTTTGTTTGGAAATGTCACGAAACACTCTTTTTCTCGTGTTTGATCGACTCGGATGATGTTTGGAAGCGGTAAAAGCTGCATTTTTTTTTCACAAGTTTTCGCTGGGAACATAAAATTGTAGGAACTGATTCACGAGGAAGGTACACCTGGTGTAATCTATTGTGCCATGACAGAAGCGAATTTAAGAACTCCCTTTCAAAGAGAACATTGATCGTTTCAAAGTTTAAATTTCACATTTTTACACTTTTGGAAGCCAATAACTTCTATCAATTCTTGAGTTCAGAAATTTCTTTTGTCATGACACAAAAGAAGTTATGATTTATCTCTAGGTTATATATTTATCTAATTCGGTGCACTATTAGCTGCTATTCTAGCTCAAAACATGGACACAACATCACATTTTCTACAGTTTAACTTCAAGAGCTTGAAGTAAAGCAAGTGAAACCAGTAAAACGACAATCATGATGATATAATTCCTTTATCCTCTAATATTCTGATAAGGTTTTAGTGGAATCGAAGTTCAAAACTCACAGAATTAAAACGTTACGAGATCACACCTCTTCAAAAAAAATTGCTAATGAATTAACCAATGAGCAAGGGTTCTGCACGGCCTCAAGGTAGGAAAACAACAAGCTAGGTAATTAACTAAATAATCACAACCAGAACGAGAGAAAAGTGGTTAACGTGCAAAGCATGCAGTATGAAAAATGGTGATGACCTTTATTTTCCTTCTTCCACCAAAGCTTCAGATGACCAGATTGGCATAGTACTGGGAATAGTACTTTCTGTTGTGACGATATCCGTTCTGATTGGCGTCGTTTGGTACTGCAAGTGCAGGTATGTGCAGATGAATATTGGGATTCCGCTGTCGGTTGGGATTACATTTTCGTCCTATATCGTGTTTATCTTGCACAACATGGGGTGGCTAAGCGAGCGAACAATGTTTGATTAAACATCCGAACGAAGTGAGCCCACATAACGCCTTCTGCGTATAACCACTGAAATTTGATTAACGACATGCACGCACGTTACAATGATTCGGTTTCTCGTTGGTCGTTTTTTTCTGTTTTTTTTTTCTCCACTTGGGCTTTCTTTGTTTGCAGAGTTGGCTAAACGATCGAACATTTACTCGTGAGCTATTTAAATACAAAGTTGAGAGGGGCGGCTAAGCGGTCAAACATGTTCGTTCAACACGACTCAACATGTACATGTTTGATCGTTTAGCCGGGCTGAACGACACATATCTACCCATTTAAGGTAGCATGGAATGAAAATTTGTGTTTGTGTTCCAAGTGAAATTTGGTGCAAACTATCAACGCTAACCCCAATAAAGTATACATTTTCTCTCTTGTTGTTGTTGTTGTTGTTGTTGTCGGTGATGTTTTGTATAGACCATTATAGCAACGTCAGCATTTGTTTGCAATTATGATGTTGCACATTAGGTTTATTTGAGAACACGTTTACATGAACGCCTAAACGTTTATGTGGAATGTGATCTACATATATTGGTCTAAAAAGGGTGTATCGGATTTTTTTTCTTACCAATTTTTTGTATGAATTTTTAACTTAAAAAGGAGTTTTTAAGCTTTTTCAAGTTTAAAAATTCATAAAAAATAATGGAGCAAGAAAAGAAAAATCTGAGACACCTTTTGTAGATCAATACATGTAGATCAAATTAATTCCACATAAAAGTTTAGGCGTTCATGTAAACGTGCTACTTTGCGGGAAGTTCTGAAAGCACTTAAGAGCACGTCCACGAGAGATCCAGGCAGTAGGTAATACAGCTCAAATCACCAATTTCGCTCAAACTTGGCACAAATGTGGGGCATGATGAGTTATCAATTGTGACAAAAAAAAATAAGGTTAAAATATTTTATTTCCTCTAAGTTATGGGACCCAGTGCAAAAATGGCCATTTTTCTCTAATTTATGCATATTTAAATAGCTGATTTTGATAAATAAATAGGCGAAAAAGGCACCAAAGGCATATTTTGGGAACATTTTCAGAGCTATATATTTATCGTTATCGGTAGAAGGATGCTTATTTAGCTATTTCGTGCCGTTTGTGTGTTAAGTTAAGACAAATAAATGGCTTTTGTGTTTCGGCGAATTTTGATGAAATAGCCAGAAATTGCAAAGTCACGTGTATAAATTACCTCTGCACGAATAAAATATTGAAGTCCCCAAACATTTTTTTACTTTTTTGTGAAGGTTAATGATGGCTTTCATCACCCATGTAAGAATAATGTATATAAGTTGTTGCTTATTGTAGATATTTTGCATTAATTAAAGGCTGTTGCCAACAGTAGGAATGTGTACCTTACTAAAAACTGATTGTGGAGAAGAAATCAAATCGGGTGGTTTAAATCAATTATTGTGCTTTGAGTCTAATAACCATAGAATATGATCCAGTGAAATTTATTATTGGAAGGCTTTTTATCTTGTGGAACTGGTTATTTAAAATCACCTAATTAAATATGCAAAAATTCGAGAAAAATTGTCATTTTTGCACTTGTTCCCATAACTTGAAGGGAATAAAATATTTTAGCCTTATGTTTTGTCACAAGTGATAACTTATCATGCCCCACATTTGTGCCAAGTTTGAGCGAAATTGGTGATTTGAGCTATATCACCTCCTGCCTGTTTCCGCCTGGTTTTCTCGTGGAGGCACTCTTAAACTCAAATCAATTCAAACAAATATAAAATTCAGTGATGTACCTTGTACGTCTGAGGGTTGACAGTTATTGGCTCAAACGACTTTAGTTTGAATGTATTGTTCGTGTCCTTTAATCTGATAGGTCAGTTTTGAATTAAATGACCCCGGTTAGGTAGCCGCAATGTAAAATTGTTGTATTGAACAGGCGAGGCTGATTTAAATTATGTATCGAGTAGGGATTGTTCTGCAAGAGACACCGCGACGAGATGCATTTGTCGCATCTAGCTCCTAAATCAGCCCCAGCTCGGCGGGTATTCTTGTACTGTCACTTTCCTTGGTGGCTCTAAAAATGAGTCTTTAAGCTATGACCTGTCATTTTCGACGTTAATTTTTTTTTCTGGTGTTCTATACAACATAAGCCCCTGTTTTTACACATAGCCTCCCTTTTACATACCTCTAGCTAAACAAACGATTAACTGTTTGTTGTTTGTATTTCAAAATAGGTACCGCCGTCCGTCTGCACATCAAAGATCGCGGGTGTACCGGCGGAACAGCAGAGTAAATCCAGAATCCACGAGGGGACTGCAGTTACAAGAGATACAACCTTCGCAAACTGAGGAGGAAGTCACAGAAGAGAATGATCCGGTGCACCCGTATAGTGAAATTTCCGAGAAATTGCGAATAACAGGCAATCCGGCAAGAGCCATCAGCATCTGATACCTCGAAAAAAGGATCAAATCCTCGGTACGCAAGGCTGCGTACTACAACCCAGCCGCATTACGAAAAGCCAAAGTTTTAGATCCTGTCGCTCCATGTTAAAAGGCACCTCCACCCTTAGCACCAGCGTAAGAAAAAGTGGTAGTTTATAAGTGTATCTTTAAAGCACTTTTCATGATCTTTCAGTCAACAGTTGTATCATACTTGATACATACTGAGTGTTTTTTTTTTGGTTGATTGACTAAAGCTTTTTAGGAGTTAAGATATCAATAGAATTCGTAAGAAAGGCGCGTCAGGATCAATTTTTTGAACTTCGGTGTCAGCCCTCCAAAGTGATTCTTGCAAACGCTGGCGAATGGTTGTTGGACTATCTTAACGTTAACAATTGTTTAAGGTAATCTGTGCCGCGATGGAAGACCACCCCATCCGCAAGGAGAGTAAAAACCAAGTTAAGATCAGCAGGTATAAAAGAGAATGTCTATTTACCTTTCATTCGCTAGCGATCATCCTGCACTATTTGTAGTCAATTCAGTACATCGTACAATGACTCGAGGTGATTTTTCTTTATTTTTTCTTTTCCCACACGAAACGCCGAATGGACGGTTCAAATAAACTGGCGGTCTCATTCAGCGCATATCGAAGGCATTTTATGGGACGTGTTGTCGCTTTCTCATTTCCGTGTGACCGTTAATATGATAATTTTTTTTCAAATATTACATCGCAGAAATCAATTAGAAATAGTTACAGACAATCTTCATGTCAATTTCACTTTCAAGGAATTACCTTAAACAGCTGGTAGTTGTTAGCCCGTAGAAGAAGTCTTCACCATAGGGCTTGGAAGATTTAACTATTCTCCTTAGCTGTGGTACGGATATATTTTGCAACCTCAATTAAACAACTTTTGGTTAACTAAAAGACATTTACAACTATATCATGCTTATAACGTTTATCTTAGCAACTTTATGTTTCGTATATTGTTCCGCGACGACAACAACCAGTCGACCACGCTGTACACGGAAGGCTGAACAATCGGATATGACGAGTTTAACCCAAGTTGTTAACATTGAGTACGTGTTTTTATAAGGGTTGCACTATTCTTTGTAGTACTGCTTTATACATCTGCAGTAATATGATCTTAGATATGCTACAGAAAACTAAAGAGTTAGGGGTTTAAATATTACCCCACAGGTCGAATCATTTTTTTTTTTCACATAAGATTGCTATTATTCTGTAGTCCCTGCAGTTGCAGAGAAAAATGTGTAAAAACAACATTCTGCGCAGTACTGCTTTATACATCAGTAGTAATGTGGTCCAAAAAAGGGCTACGAAAAAATTAAGAGTGAGGAATTTAACTATTACTCCACAGTTTGAAGAAGTTTTTTATTGTTATTATTTTGTAGTCCCTGCAGTTGCAGAGAAAAAGGTATACAAGCAATATTTTGAGTAGTACTGCTTTATATGTCCGCAGTAATATGGTTTAAGAAATGCTACATAAAACTAAAGGGTGAGAAGTTTAACGATATACTCCACAGTTTGAAGAACTTCTATTATCGTTATTCGTTATTTTTTGTAGTTCCAGCATTTGCAAAAGAAAAAAAAAAGTTTAAAAAATAGGTTTAGATAAAATACTGTCCGTGTTTGATTTATTAGTGTGTTACTTCCAAGAAACCATCATACACACAATAAAGATTATCGTT